>JASVEL010001271.1:0-124627 GCA_032618575.1 Nicotiana noctiflora | reverse complement strand
CTTTATCATATTATCCAGTATTTAGTATTATTGCATTATTGTTGATAGAAAATTTTATTAGCATATTACTTTGTTTTTATATTTCTGTTTACTACTTTCCTTTTGAATAAAGATATATATTTTATTACTCTTGAAATAATTTATTATTTTAAATTTGATTATATTATTCTCAATAATATTGTCTGAATTTTAATGAATTAAGTTTCTATTAAATTGAAGAGACTTATATAGATACCGGATAGGAGCCTATCTTTTGTATTAACTTTTTGTTTGGGTCGAGTTAGTTTTTGGCGTATTAGTGCAAAAAAATGGTAAATATGGGTGGGTCTTTCTAATGGATTATATGTTTTAATTTTGGCCGATAAAAAGTTTCCATGTGAAATAAAATAATAATTAATTTCAATTCAGCGATGACCAAAAGGTCAAAGGGCATAAGTGAACCAAAAGGTGGATGTGTATTTTTAGCCCAATAGGTAAGTGAATGATATTAACCTTTTTTAATAGTTAAGGAGTATTGTTAACCCTTTTCCGTTTATTAATTACCAATCAAAAAACTGGCCAACCCATGCTATTTCATTCGGGACTAATTCGTGCATATACAATATTTTAAACCTATTTACCCGGTTTATCTAAATTTTCATATTTACAGAAAGTAACTAAAGTTATTACAAAATATATACAATTCCGATCGAAATCTACAATGTAAATACAAAATTCTTGTACAAAATTTGGTTAAAAACTATAATATATATACAACTTGTATACAATTTTATAAAATGTATATATTTTAAGCAAAAAAATAGCTGGAGGACATGTTCTTTTGGATGCCTATGTGAGTATGTTTGGGATGAGGGTCAGAATTGTACTAGCTGAAAAGTGTGAATACAAGGATCAAGATTTGAGGTAACAAAAGTTCACTTCTTCAACAAATGAACCCAATTCATAAAAAATTCCCGGTCTTGATCTACAATGGAAAACCAGTTTGTGAGTCTTTAATTATTGTTCAGTATATATAGCTCAGGTATACACGACCAACTTCAGTTTAGTTTTAATTACATCACTAATTAGTTTCATTTTAGTTTCAAACGCCACTCCTATCGATAATGTCTTGTTTATTTATTTTTAAAATAGCTTTGGTAAGTGGTAACCCATTTGTATTGGTGCTTCATGTACATATTCTATGACTTTTAACCAACTGAGTCATTTTTCTTCACTTTTCTTCAATACTTCGAACATGTTTTCACCTGTAAAGGCCTGATCAAAGAGAAATCGAAAGAGAAATATCTATACAGAGAAGAAAAATAGAGAAGCATAAGATTAGAGTCTAATATATTATTTTATACAAAAATAATAAATTATATATACTAATGTAATTAAATAATATCCTCTTTATGATAGGTAAATAAGTTTATAATGTAATATGACTAGATAACAATTCTTGTTCTAAATTTCAAGCCGAATGAAAAGTAATGGGTAAATAGTTTATAATGTAGTATAACTAGGTAACAATCCATGTTCAAAATTTCAAGCCCCAAAAAGTACGGAATCCATAGCATAGCCACGTAGGAGGGAGGAGACCTCGTTGACAATACAAAAGTCACATGTTCACGCGTCGTTTTCACATGTCAACACATGTCTCAATAGTCAGCCACGATCTGCGCTGTACTTTCCCTGATGACGTGGCAGCTTGTGACTAGACACTTAGCAGATAACCCTCTTGCATAAATTTGCCAAATTAAAATCCCATAGAGAAGAAAGCAGAGCGAGTCATAAGGCTATGTTTAAGCAAGTAACTTATTCTGATTTGCATATCAGCAACCATATCTCTTTTATAGCTCACATTTCTCCACGTGGAAATCAATGCTATACACAAAAAAAACACGTGGATAAAAAAAGGTGTCATATAATAACTTTCAAGAAAATAAAACATGTGCCTATATAGGTTTCTTGCAGATTTTTTTGTTTGTTTCCTTCTCTTAAACCTTAGAACATCTCCATCCCTAGCTCAGTAGACTCTTTTTTCATTTATCACATGCATGGGTTGCCACTTTCTTGATGTTAGTTAATAATGTTAGTAGTTTTCACATAACTATAATTTCCTTTAACTTATACTTTATTGAAATCATCAATCGTGTTTAATTTGAGTTCTTGTTTAGTATGGAATTGAGACATAATTGATTGACTGTTAATGTTCTCGAGTCTGATACGAAATTTTTGAATGTCGTCTGATCTAATGGAGCCTCTATGTGATGTATGTGTGGTGGAGAGGGCAGTGGTGTATTGTAAACCAGATGCAGCTAAGCTTTGCTTTCATTGTGATGGAAGTGTACACTCAGCAAATTGTTTATCTCGAAAACACATTCGTTCTCTCATTTGTGATAATTGCAGTTCAGAGCCTTCAATTGTACGTTGCATGATTATCGAAATGTGTTTATGTGAACGTTGTGATTCGAATACAATTGGCTGCAATATGGTATCAGGGCATCAACACGAGAAGTTGGTTTCTTATAGTGGATGTCCATCTCCAGCTGAGTTTATGACAAAGATTTTGTCAACAACTTTTGATCATATGCCTAATAATAATAATATACATAATTTTAGCAGCTTTGATACTGCTAGCTCATTGAGTGTCAATGAGAATAATTGCTCAATGGTGGAAAACAAACTCAATGAATTTGCTTCTTGTATGAAGTTTGAACCATGGACAATTCCTTCTTCAGTAATTCCTTCAAATTCCACAAACTTGACAACCTACAACATAGATCAACCAGCATTATCAGATGGATCTAGCCTCCCTAAGGTTGGTATGCTTTCTTTTCTTGTTGTGTATTTATATTATTAGCAGTTCTAGGGTTTAACTTATATATACTGATAGTGTAAAAAAATTTCACACTATCAGTGTTAGCTGTTGTAGCAAGTACTTGCCTTATTTTTCAGGGTTCTTATTCAACTTAATATGGACGGTTATCTGTAATTATTTTTTAAGTGACCTGATGGTGTAAAATTCCTTTTACATTGCCAGTTTATAGAAGTTCAACTCTATGCTATAAAGACATGCGGAATTGCTGAATGCATTAACTGATAGTATCAAGAATTTTCACATTATTAGTGTTACCTGTTGCGAAGAGGTGGTTTGGAGCAACAGTAAAATTATTTTTGTGTGACCTATAGATCACAAGTTCAAATCGTAAAATTAGAGTACACTACCTACATCACACCTTCTAGGGGTGCAACCCTTCCCCAGATCCTACGTGAACACCGGATGCGTTGTTGACCAGGCTGCCCTAATTGCGGAATGCGTTAACAAGTAATAATCAGTATACACTAAGTGTGCTTTATTTATTTGCTGCAGCAAAGTTGTACTGCTATTAAAGATCATGAAATTTATGGAGCTAATGATCTTGCGGGAGATGTTGATTTGGACGAATTGAGTTCCAATTCTAGTTACAAAATTTTCAGCAAGTTACAACAAAGTCATTCAAGATATTATAGTGAAGACAGGGGATTGGATTGCCTAGTGATGGAGAAAAATTTATCTGTCAATGGGCCTAATAGTAATGTTGAAACTGCACTACAGGTACTTCTCAGATATATAATTGTGCTATAATATATAACTTCTTTAAAAGAACTTTAGAAGAATCCACCAAATGAATTAGACATTAGGTTTTTTTTTTCAAGCCGTGGAAATAGCCTCTTGCAGAAATGCAGGGTAAGACTATCTACAGTAGACCCTAATGGTCCGGCCGTTCTCTGAATCCCGCGCATAGCGGGAGCTTAGTGCACTGGGCTGCCCATATTTGTTGTTTTTGGTTCTTGAATATATTTACAAGAAGGAAAGCCTTGGAGCAATGATAAAGTTGTCTCCGTCTGTCTGACCAATAGTCATGGGGTTGAGCCATAGAATCAGTCGTTTATGCTTGCATTAGGAAAGACTGTCTATATCATACCTCTTAGGGTACAATCTTCCGTGAACCCTGCATGAAGCGGAATGCTTTGTGCACCGGACGTACCCTTTGTTCTAGAAAATATGATACAAGTGCATACTTTAGATTGTTTTATAAAATGTTACTTACAAATGTGCTTAATCTTTAATTGTAATTTTGTTGTGTATTTTGTTAGGCACCATCTTCAGTGAGTGGATCTGCTAATTCCATGTTTATGAATCCAAGTTGTAATGGGAACACTGGCTTAGCTTTTACAGAAGGACCAGTTCATTCAAAGTCATTGTCACTCTCCAACATCACCACAGAAAGTAGTGACGCAACTGAGTATCAAGATTGTGGGTTTTCGCCACTCTTTCCGCCTTATGATTGGAATTCAGAAACTAGTTGTCTACGGGCAAGGAATGAAGCCAAGATGAGATACAATGAGAAAAAGAAAACTAGAACGTAAGTAGATCCATTCTTGTTTGTGTTCTTGAATCAATTTCATATACCAAAATACTAATGAAGCTGTCTTGGCGTAACTGGTAAAATTATTACAATCAAGAGGTCACAAGTTTGATCCGTAGAAACAACCTCATATATAAATGTATGGTAAGGCTGCATACAATAGACCCTTGCGGTCCGGTCAAATCCCGCGCATAGCAAAAGCTTAATGCACTGGACTGTCCTTTTATACCAAAATACTAATGCTTTGCTTAATTGAGATTTTCCATTATGTTGATTAGCTAAGTGATTATTTTGACGAGGGTTTATTTTGCGCAAATCATGATTTTTTGCCTTTAATTAACATTTCACTATTATTATTATACATCCTTAACTTGCAGGTTCAGAAAACAAATAAGATATGTTTCACGTAAGGTCAGGGCAGATACGAGAAGGCGAGTTAAAGGTAGATTTGTTAAGGCTGGGGAAGCTTATGATTATGATCCATTAGTAACAAGGGATATGTGAGCTAAGGTAGCTGATTTTGGGTTCTTCTACTTTGTCAAAACTTGTCTAAGTGTTAAGGTATCTTAATATAAAGATACTAAAACCATCAAATTCCTTTACGACAATTTATGCTAGTACCAGAGCTAGAAAATTTGTCATTGGTTGTGTTTGTCAATCCGACTTGGTTATGACAACAAACCTGAATGAGATGTATATATCTTGTGTGCAGGGCGTTGAAGATACAAGTAAGTAAATTAAAGTGTTTCTTCTCTAATATCCGAAGTTTTTTGATGAACTGGTGATCATAACACAATTCAACATGGTACTAGAATAGATGATGCCATGCTTTCAAGGAAATGATTCAAGGAAAAGATGGTCATCGGAATCAAGAATGTGAGAAAGCACGAGAGAAAATATTATTGATTATCTAAAGTGTTGTATGATGCTCTATTTAGATACAATGATTATATAATAAATAGGTATCTACTTCCCGATGTGGGACACTATACATGACTAACTACTTAAGCCGGTGCATATAAATCATATGTACCGAGCTTGTTACAGATGTAACTAATACGAGAGTCAGTAAGAGACTTAGTGAAAATATCTGCTAGCTGATTATTCGACTTCACAAACTTTGTAACATTATCTCCTGAGAGCATCTTTTCTTTGACAAAGTGAGAGTCGACCTGAATGTGTTTAGTCTTCTTATGGAACACCGAATTTGACGCAGTATGAAGAACACCTTGATTATCCCATACTAGTTCCATCTTGCTGATTTTTCCGAATATCAACTCCTGGAGCAACTGCTTGACCCAAACTAGCTCACGCGCTGCCATATCCTTGGGCCCGATATTCTGATTTGGCGCATAACCAAGCAACTACATTATGTTTTTTGATCTTCCAAGAGACCAAATTACCTAATACTAGAACACAATATCCAAACGTAGGACGTCTATTAGTATATGATCCTGCCCACTTAGCATCTGTATACCCAAAAATCTGCTCGTAGCCTCGATCCCTGAATAGTAATCCTTTGCTTGGAGCTGACTTTATATATCGAAGAATGCGAGCAACTGCATCCCAGCGACTATTACAGGGAGAATCCATAAACTGACTTACAATACTCACCGGAAAAGAAATGTCAGGTTTAGTCACTATGAGGTAATTCAATTTGCCAACCAACCTCCTATATCTTGTAGGATCTCTAAGAGGCACCTCCTATCCTAATAGAACCTTAGCATTCATATCCATATAAATGTTAATAGGTCTGCAGCCCATCATTCTAGTCTCTTCAAGAATGTCTGACGCATACTTTCGCTCTCAAATAACAATAGTTGAGCTAGACTACGCGACCTCAATGCCTAGAAAATACTTCAATCTGCCCAGATCCTTATTCTGGAAGTGCTGAAAGAGATGCTGCTTCAGATTACTAATACCATCTTGATCATTTCCAGTAACAACAATATCATCAACATAAACCACTAGATAAATAAACAGATTAGGAGCAGAATGCTGATAAAATAGAGAGTGATCAACTTCACTACGAGTCATGCCGAAGTCATGAATAACTGTGTTGAACTTACAAAAGCAAGCTCTAGGGGAGTGTCTCAAACCATATAGTGACCTGCGCAATCGGCATACAGGACCACTAGAATCCCCCTAAGCAACAAAACTAAGTGGTTGCTCCATATAAACTTCTTCCGCAAGATCACCGTGGAGAAAAGTATTCTTATTTTCTAACTAATAAAGAGGCAAATGATGTACAACAACCATGGAAAAATGAGATGAACATATGCTACTTTAGCCATGGGAGAGAATGTATCACTATAATCAAGCCAAAAAATCGGAGTGTATCCTTTTGCAATCAAGCCCAAAAATCGGAGTATCACTATAATTAAGCCGATCATCCTGTCCATCTAGGCCGACTTTGACTGAATAAACCCAACGAAAACCAACAATAGACTTAACTAAAGGAAGAGGAACAAGCTCTCGAGTGCCACTCACATGTAAAGCCGACATCTCATCAATCATAGCTATTCGCCATCATGGATGAGATAGTGCCTCACCTGTTGGCTTAGGGACAGAAACGGTGGGCAAAGATGATATATAAGCATAATGGGGTGATGACAGATGATGATAACTTAAACCAACATAATGGGGATTAGGATTAAGTGTGGAACATATACATTTGCGGAGTGCAATTGGTTGACTAAGAGGAAACAAGTCTGCAGTAGGTGCAGAATCTTATGCAGGACGTGAATAACCTAGGCCTAATACTGGACATGGACGACAATGATAAGTCAAGACTGGTGGAGCTGCAGAAGGTCGAACTAGACTAGATGGTGGAAATGAAGCTATAGGTGGTAGAACTGAAGCTATGGGCGGTGGAGCTACAACTGGAGCTATAGGTGGTGAAGCTGTAGTTGTAGAGGAAGATGAATTAGAGATAAAGACTGAATCCCCAAAAGATGAAACTAGTAGCACATCAGAAATATTAAAATAATTACCTGGACCTATGAAGTATGATAGGATTTCAAATAAGGTAACATTAGCGGAGATAAGGTACCGTTGGAGGTCATGAGAATAGCATCGATACCCTTTTTGCATTCTCGAGTAACCCACAAATACGAACTTAAGAGCACGATGAGCTAACTTACCTTTTTTCTGGAGTAAGGTTATGAACAGAACAAGTGCTTCCAAAGGCACGGGGTGGAAGAAAGAATAAACGTAAGTGGGAAAACAGAACAGAGAAAGGAACTTGATTTTGGATAGCTGAAGACGGCTTACGATTAATAAGATAGTAAGATGTAAGAATTGCACCCGCCAAAGACGCAACGGGATATGAGATTGTATGAGTAAGCTACGATTAGTTTCAATAAGATGTCTATTCTTTCTTTTAACTTTCCCATTTTGTTGAGATGTGTACTAACCAAATGTTTAATGAATAATCACATGAGAGTTCATAAATTGTTGAAATATGAAAGACAATACTCTAGTGCATTATCACTACGGAAGATGTGGATAGCATCGCCAAATTGATTTTGAATTTTAGTGTGGAAGGTCTGGAAAATAGAAAATAACCCGGACTAATTTTTTTATCAGAAATATCCAAGTGCACCTAGAATAATCATCAATGGAACCGACAAAGCAGGGGAATTCCAAGGTAGAACTAACCCGATTAGGAGCCCAAACATTTGAATAGACTAAAGTAAAATATGACTTTGCTTGATTATCAAGACACTGAGGGAAATATGAGTGGGTATGATTACCAAGCTAACATGACTCACACTCTAGAGTGGACAAGTGAGATAAACCAAGTACTATTTTTTAAAATTTTGACAAACTGGGTTGTCTCAACCATTTATGTAATAAATCTGGTGAATCAATAACAGGACAATGCGTTGAAGGAAGAAAATATGTGATTCCATGTGATTTTGCATGGATAATATAATAAAATCCATCTGATTACCAATGGTATATCATGTACTGTGTTCCTGTATAAAAACAAGGTCATCAAGAAATAAAATAGAATATTTAAGTGATTTGGATAAACGACTAACGACTATGAGATTAAAAGGACTAGCGCGAACATAAAGAACTGAATCTGAAGGTATGGAGGGAGATAAACTTGCTTGACCTATTCCAGTTGCCATGGTTTGAGACCCGTTGGCTGTTGGGAGAGATTGAGAACATGAAATAGTAGTGAAAAGAGATTTATTACCAGAATATGATCAGATGCACCTGAATCAATGACCCAAGACTCTGCGGTTAAGGATTGGGAGACACAAGTCACGCTACTATCTGTTTGAACAATGGAAGCTATCCCTAAAGATGTCTATTTAGATGCTTTGTACTGAAAGAACTCAATATAACCCAGTAAAGGAACTATATGGATTGTATTCAATGTATCTGATTCACCAAGTTGTGAGTTAAAGGCTTCTAATACGAATGCCATTATATTGTTGTGCCGGGAAAAGAAAAAAAAATTGGGAATTACTGTTTTCGTAGGAAAACTCACTATTCACACCGAAAAAAATTACAGTAGTCACCGGATAAATCTTAAAGTGCTCTAAATAAAAAGAAACAGTATGGTCCTGGTCGAAATTACTAAAAGATAAGGCTGTCATGAAGAAACTTTTTCAAAAAATGGCCGGAATACCGTTCACGCGCCGTCGCTTGGGTCTGATGCGCCGCCGATGTCAAAAGCTTTGGAGGCATGTGAAAGCATGTGTACGAGTTCTGCCAGTTTGGTTTTTTGGGGTTTGGTCTCCTGAGAAATCTGCACCTACTAGTGGTGTTAGTTTTCGTAAAAAAATCATCGGAGAAGAGATTCCATAAAAAAGCCTGAAAGTCACTGGAAAAAGGCACGGTGACCGTCCCGGACTCATCGGTAACTGCACAATGAAGATTTCTCACTAGTCACTTTGATACCATGTGAGAAAATATGCGGAAAAATATTATTATTGATTATCTAAAGTATTGTACAACGCCTTATTTATATACAATGATTAAATGATAATAACTATCAACTTCCGATGTGGGACACTATACATGACTAACTATTTAACATAGAAGAATGAAGATCATGAGGAAAATGATACTAATAGAATATGTAGAGAATTATGTTGTTTTTCTCTGCATATATGTCCGGTTAAGCCTTGGTATTAAACTATCAAATCAGAATAATAGCTTGTTTGGCTAAGCTTCTAAAATTTGCTTATTTTGAAAAGTGCTTTTCTCAAAAGTACTTTTAGTGAGAAGTAGTTTGACAAATTAATTTAAAAAGTAATTTTGAGCAATAATTAGTGTTTGGCCAAACTTTAACAAGTGCTTTTAAGTATATTTTTTTCAAAAGTATAATAATAATAACAATCCAGTGCAATCCCCCATGTGGTCTCTGGGTAAGGTTTACATACTCTACCCTTCCCAAACACCACTTGGAGGGAAAAAGAGGATGGGCAATAACAACAAACAGATCTGACAACCAAAGCGAAAATACAAAAATAGCAATAAGTAATGCAACCAGAAAACCGAAACAAAGACAACAAGAAGTAGCTACAGAAGTCTAGGACACGAAAAACACCAAGTGATGAACCAAAGCTACTGTTACAAACAAGGACGATACTCGGCTACCTAACCCTTAACCTTTATTCTCAACCTCTACCCTTTCCTATATATGGTCATGTCCTTAGTAAGTTAGAGCAAAGACATATTTTATCTAACTACCTCTCCTCAATACTTTTTCAGCATGCCTCTACCCCTCTGTTGGTCCTCAAATGCTAGTCTCTTACACATCCTCAGTGGAGTATAAGTGGCCCTCCTCTTCACATGCCTGAACCATCTAAGTCTTGCTTCCCGTATCTTATCCTCCACAGGGGCCACCCCGACCTTGTCTCGGATAACTTCATTTCTAATTAATCTAACCTGGTATGCATGCATATCCACCTCAACATACTCATCCCGGCCACCTTCTTCTTCTGGAAATGGGAGTTCTTGATTGGCCAACATTATCCCCATACAGCATGGTCGGTCTGACTACCGCTCTATAAAACTTACCTTTAAGTTTTGGTGGTATATTTTATCATACAGAACAGTGGAGGCGAGCCTTCGTTTCATCCATCTCGCCCCAATACGGTGTGACATCCTTGTCAATCTCCCCATTCCTTGTATAACAGACCCAATGTTCTTGAACCTTTTTCTCCCAGGGATGACTTGTGAATCAAGCCTCATGTTCCCGTCCACATCCCGAGTCGGCACACTAAACTTGCACTCTAAGTATTCTATTTTGGTCCTGCTCAACTTGAAACCTTTAGATTCCTGAGTTTGTCTCCATACCTCCAACCTCTTTAACACCATATAGTGTCTCATCAATTAGTACAATATCATCCACAAATAACATATATCCTCGAACCTCCACTTGAATGCGGCACATCAGCGCGTCGATCGCTAGAGCAAACAAAACTGTGTGAAGGTCTGACCGACGTAAGCCCATCATAATCAAAAAGTGTTCCGAGTCCCCTCCCACTGTCCTCATCCGAGTCTTAGCACCATCTTATATATCCTTAATACCACTAATGTATAGAACATGGACACCTCTAGCCTCCAAACATCTTCACAACACCTCCCTTGACACTTTATCGTAAGCATTCTCTAAGTCGATGAACGCCATATGTAGATCTCTCTTCCTTTCTCTTTATTGCTCCATTAACCTCTTAACAATGTGAATAGCTTCTGTAGTCGAGCGCTCCGGCATAAATCTGAATTGCTTCTCTGAAATAGACACAATCATCCTCACTCTAAGCTCCACCAACCTTTACCATACTTTCTTAAAAATGTTTTTTAAAAAAAATATTTTTGAAAAAAAAATTACTTTTTTCTACTTCTACTCAAAAAACTCTTTTTTGTTCTAGAAGCTTGGCCAATCAGCTTAATTTGGCACACAAAAAAAAACTACTTTTAGCTAAAAAAAAATAAACTTGGTCAAACAAACTATAATACTCTTTGGGTTTGTAATTACATGCCAATCCACCACAAAAGGAAAAGGAAAATAAAAGGCACAAGCCATAAATAGATTCATGCACGTAAAATTAATTTTATATGATATCATGGAGAGTAATAATAGAGGAGAAAAATGAAGAGGTATGAAGCACATACAACAACAACAACGGCCAGTGTGATCTCACAAATGTGATTTGGGAATGATAATATATATACGTATGCATTATCCCTATCCCAAGGAATAGAAAGACTGTTTCCCGGACATACTCCATAGCAATACCATAAACAACTAATCATAATTTGAAATGTGAATATTTGTATAGTAATATTTCTAACATTTATTTTAAAACATTAATTAATCCTTTTTCCATCTTAGTTCTTACTCCAAATTAAATTCAATGAACAAATGGAGAAAATATTGGGAAATTGATTTGAGATAAAGCTTACTACAAGAATGAAACGATATGAGTACTTGTTCAGTTTGATATTCTTTCTGACATAGAGTTGATATCCACCTCATACTTTTGTCATTGCACCAGCTAAGCAGTGCACCACCACATAATTATATTTTCATCATAAGCTCCGTACGTAGGGTCCTTACTATACTATTAAATCAATGCCTTTAATTAGACTATGGCTCAAAATTTTCCATAGCCAGCTACAAAAAACATGGCTAGAAAAGCATTTTTTGTAATTCTGGGCAAAGATTATAAGATACTCTCAATCTATTATTTTTATTTTAACTCTGCTATCAAATACATGCAGATTTAGAGTGGATTCAACATGTTCAGCTAGAACCAATTATTTTTAGCTCGAATTACTTACACAAATGCAATTAAAGGAATTTAAAATATGAATATATAATAGATCACACATAGATTATAAACATGTTGACTCGTGAAAGTTAAAGTTGCCTCTACTATCAAAAGCCTAGACACTAAAACACCATATTTGAATCTTTTCTCCGCTGAGTAAAAGGTCGTCAACAAAAACTAACGTGGATAAATACGGTATAATTACACAAGTGAATTCTGAGGAAAGTCATGTATACGTAAACCTTATTCTTATCTTGTGAAAATAAAGAAGTTGTTATAGATCCTTGGCTCGACGAACACTAAAAATAAAACAACAATTCATGAAACAATAATGAGTAAGAGGTCACAAACTCCAATTCTAGTTACCAATTCCTTGTTACATTTTATACTAGTGTATGCTAAAAAAAAAAGAAGAAAAAAAGAGTCAAACCCTTTCTCAAGAGGAAAATGGAAAAAAAAAAAAAAAAAAAAGAAGCATGAAACATCAACTGTCTGCCTATCATGAAACTCCTAACTTTTTTTCCTGTTCAATTGGAACCAAAATACATTGAAAAAAAAAACATGAGCTTATATAGTAATTAAAGAAACAAAAAAGGTTCTTTCACTGTTCTTGAACAATCTTCCTCAGAATCAGAACTATATTTTCTTCTACTTTTCTGTGTAAAACTCACAACTGTTGGAAGAATAACTTCTGATGAAATTCCTATCAAATATCTTTGTGTTAAGCTTTTGCAAATTCCACAAAGAATACACCTTATATGTCTTTGAGCCAAAAAATTAGCCCCATGTACCCATTTATCACATTTTCTACAAAGAAATGCATCATCTGCTTGACAATACAAATAAGCCTCTGATTTACAAAGTGCACAAGAAACACATCTAGCAATATTAGCCTTTGTTTTTTCTTCGTCACCTTCTCTTCTTCCTTTACACATTTTTTTAAGACTTGTGTGAAGAAAATAATGAATTTAAGATATGAGTGAGAAATGGGAAAGGGTGGTATTTATAGAGTTTTTGAATGTAGGTGTGTTGCTTCTTGGTTTGAAATACATTGGAAAGACAACATTGACACTATTATACAATAGGACAAATGGTCACTGTTTAGCTATTTTTAACTACTTTTGCATGTACTTTTATGTTGTTGTTTTTTAATTAGACTTAGTTAAATTAATTATAGAGTTCTTAAAAGAATGGTTTTATCTCAATTCTTCCTCTCGAACAGATGGTCTTTCGAAAATAATATTTTCTATAATTTTGCATACGCAATATCATCTCAAAATTTAACTTGTAAGATTTCACTAAATTTATTATTATTGTTGTTGTTCTTTCTTCACAATGCAAGTGGATCGACAAAGACATAATTCATAATCAAAATTATTAAAGAGAGAATTATTGATTTTAAAGAGACATTAGAACCTCGAATAAAGTATTCGGCATTTGATTTTTTTTTTAAATCAATGAAAAATTATATTTTGTTTATTTAATCATGGTTAATTAAAGTGATTTATACTTTTGTGACTCTAAAATTAAATTATCTTTTTTAATGTAAGTATTGAGTGTGCAAATAAATATTTTCAGTGACCCATATTGACATTTTTGCCAATAACTTAAACAAAACAAAGAATATAAAAGGCTTATGGTGTCTAGTTATATTGCATAAACAGGCCAAATGGTTTCAATTATTAGTGTTATTATTAAGTTAGGCCTTATCGTGCTCCAATTATCAACAACAATAACAAATTCAGTATAGTTTCACAAGCGGGATTTGGAAAGGATAGAGTGTATGCAGACTTTAACTCTACTTATAAAAAGACAGAAAAATTAATTTCGTTAGACACTCGATAAAAATGATTCGTGTTCCAATAGTCGATACCGTAATTTTTTGAGACAACACAAATTCAATTATGTAAATCAGACAAATGCACGATTTATTCTCATTTAATTTAATTTAAAGTTTCATTCTTTCTCGTACCTAAAATTTAACTTGGAAAATTCACATGTAGCCCAAAATCCTCCGCAATAAATTAAAAATTTACCTAAAAATGCAAATTTGGAAGTGTTTAATGTTTCAATCTTTCACGTCTAAATATAAGTGTTATAACCCTGAACTCTAAACTCAAAAGAAAACGCATAATTGTACGGATGAACACAAAATTAAATCAGTCCAAGTTTAATAACACTTAGTTGTATCTCTAAACTATTTATTCAAAATTTAGTAGGAAACAAGATGGATCAGCGCAAAAACATGGTTTCACTATGTGCTATACACTAAACAAAAGTGAAAGAGGGCAAATATGTCATTTTGAAGAGAATAATTGAGTCCAACTAATTAGCAGAAAACAAGAAGATAAAGAAATTATTTGATTAAGGCATGACACTTTAAGAGATGCTTGACGGGATGTTATGAGCCATAATTCTTTTGCCGTTCGGTGGTTAGAAAGTCAATTTTGGTTCACTAAAGAAGGTAGAATTGTATGGCCAAGAATCAAAGCTTATATTTTCAAAAATATGGAAACCCACCATCTGATTTTATGGAGTCCCACACACATACACCCACAGAAATGATAATCATTTTTTTTAGGTGAGAATTGATTTGACCTATTTCTACAAAATTCTGATTCTTTGTCCAAAGTTAAATACTCTCTTCGTTTAAGAATTTTAGTAATAAATAAAAAAAATCTTTTTAATCATATCATAAGATTTTAATGGTTAATGGCAACTATTTTTAAATATAAAGATGATAATCCTTTTTAATATAGTGAAATTTCTAGCACCCTAGGCTGTAACTTAGTGGTAAATGAAATTGGTGAGATTCACATGGTCTCATATTCAAATTTCAACAAAGACAAAAATATTACTATGTGATTTCTTCACATATGTACGAGCCATGGTGAATAGAGTTATCTGATAAGGTAGCACATATCACTTCAAATTAATCGAAGCATATGCAAGCAGCGGCGGAGACATGATCCTCGATAAAGAAAATATGGCCAATGAAACCTGAACCAATAACCTAACAAAATTTTTGAATCTCCTTGACTGTCAAGCTATATATTTTTAATGTAAAATTTATTTAAAATATAATATATCGAAGTACAAACCAAATTTTTGTTATATATATAATGTAATTTTTTAGAAGAAAAAAAATCTGAATAAACGCTTTCCCTCCGCCTTAAATCGGCGAGTGTGTGCAAACTGGCCGGACACCCACGTTTTATATAGTGAAGTTTCTATGGTTCTTGAATGTGCATTGAAACTTCTATGGCTGTCGAATGGTACGTGCAAAGAAGAGAGTGGTGTGAAGTGTCCTTGTCTGAAAGTACAAACGTTGGATTGTGGAAGAAGTGTAGTATTTTGTGGTTGAAACTTGAACTTGCTCTGTCTTTTTGATTTGTACATTTGCCAATGGTTAAAATCCATGGTTTAGAATTAGCCAAGTGGACGGTGTAGGATCTGTGGTGGCTTTTGAAACTCTATTGAGTTTTAAGTTATTGTGGTTGTAATTTAGACGTGAATACCACCAAAAGTTAACGTAAAATGATAACTACTCATTCATTTCTACTTAATAAATTAGACTTTGAGTTTTGTACGTGCAATTGTCTTTTAATATGAAACATTTTATCTCCTATATGGACTTCTAGCGCAAAGGCAAAATAGTTAAGGCCGAATATCTGATTAGAAACAGAAAAAGGTAATTAAGAAGTAAACAATCACTAAAAAATTGTGATGGGACGATTACAATTTTTTTATTTTTAATAAAACGTCTCGATTCGATATTTAAAATAAAAGACTTTAGACGAAAAGCAAATATTTCCTTACCAAATATATTTGGTGTGAATCTGAATGAGTCTAGCCAATAAATTTTGTATATCATATGCAGTAGATTCTTGAAGTTATTTTTATATGATTTATAAATTACGGGTTGAAATCGTAGTGTTTGCATTAGTGTAATACTGTAATGTACACGAAATTGTCCTTCCATATTTCTTAAGAAAAGAGAAAAAGTAAGATGTGGACTGTGTGGTGTTTTCTTTACGTTATTTATTAGTCCTATGACATGTGTAGACCCTAGTGTTCGAAAATAAGATTAGTTTTTGGATTGAAAAGCAAAGATCTTTTACAAAACCAATAGAAACCACTAGAATTTGAAAAGAAGCTTCTGGATTCTTTTATGAAAAGTAAAGGGCTGGAAATGACATGTGATATGGAAATTGGAAGTTTTGGGTAAATATTGTTTCCTAACATACGAACATGATTTGAATTGATTTTCAGCGTCAAAATAGATATAGATTGAATGTGAAAAGTAAATGCAATATGATAACAAGGTGGTTAAAGTTACTAAGTAGACGTCAAGAACATACAAATTGTAATTTTAAAAAAATAGTAAGTGTTATAGTTAAAAAATTATATTTTGAATTTGAAATTATGTTTGGACATGCATTTTACTTAACAAAACATTGCAGGTTTTTTAGCGTGGAAAATTATTTTTCTGAAAATTTTGAAAAAATATTTTTTTGAAAAGCTCATTTTCAATAATAATTCTAAAAACTTGTAAAATTTCATGGACAAATATATTTTTTTAATAAAAAAAGTTTATGGTCAAACGGAACCTAAGTTTTCACTTTTCATCACTTCTATATAAAGCAAACATATAAGCGATTATGTCGTATAAACTCAAATGCCAATTTTGAATTTGAAAAAAGAAAGATATTCAAATTAGTTAATGGTCTAATATAATAACCTAGTTTTTGTCTATTGCGCAGAAAATAAACTCTATATATAAACAACTACAGTTTTTTTCCATAAGTAATTAAATATGTTGTATAAACTAATAATCGGCTCCAACTGACTATGAAGACAGACCTTGTTAGAATATATTATAAGCCATGTATATTGTTATAGTATTTTTTGTGAACAATTATTTATTTACTTGTTTAAATTCAATAAAATTTTATTTTAATTAAATAGAAAATAAATAAGTACTATCAGTGTAATTTCTTTTAAAAGAGTGAGAATGACCAAATAAGGCGCTCTATGAAAATTTTAAATATTTTTACATCATATAGAAAACCTTAGTACCCTATTTATTTTAAATAAATATTATTTTTAAATATTACATCCTATAAATACCTTTTATCCTTTATAGCAAAAAATCTAGATATAGTTACATTCTACAATTAAGGCACCATATATGCTAAATATTATCTTTCTCTCTCATTTTTTGTATTTTCTCACATAATTATCGCGTATCTGCAAACCCCAATACCCCAATACAATCTCTCTCTGTTTGCATACAACCAGACTCTCTTCTCCCACAAACCTCAATTTCTTAATTCTTCTCCCACCCAAATTCTCAATTTTTTGATCCGCGTCACCAACGTTATCTATGTGCATATTCGATAAAAAATACAGATTGGAATTACTACCCGTATTTGTGGAGATTTCGAGCGGAAACCCAATTCACTGCTGAAATCAAGAAAGAACATAACCAAGACCCAATTTTTAATTGGACTAGCTATCGATTTATTCTTCTCTATGGCTCAAAACAGTAGGTTGCTAGAAATAATTGGAAGTGCCCATAATTCTTTTTTGGTGTATGCGTGCACAATCAGTTAGAGCTTGCCATGGTTTGTGGATTATGTACTTTGCATCGGTGTTTTGCTGCACGGTAATGTGCAAAGGGAAAAAAAAAAGGAATTTGCCTCATGGCTGACCAGCCGGAAATAATGGTTGGTCACCGGCCGGCGAAGCCATAGGGCTGTTTTTCTATCTAGATTACCCAAATCGTCTATTTGTATTCAGTTATATTCAAATGTATTCTTTAACTGTATTCACTTGTATCCATGTTTAATAAGTTATATTTAACTATTTTATTCAGTAGAAGTTAGTTGTATTTTGTTGCATTCAAGAGTTTATTCAGCTGTATTCAATTGTATTTTTATTGTATTCAAGTGTTTTATTCAGATGGATTAAGGTGTATTTTGTTGTATCCAACTGTATTATTCATATGTATTTCTCTTTATTCAGCTATAATCTTTATTATGTATCTTTCAAATATAGATTAATGAGGGATTATTTTAGTTCGTTGAGTTAAATTAGGAGAATACCATGTGATTTTATTTTCTTTTGTTTTTAGCGCACATACGTTACTGTATTTAATGTTAATGTCGTTTGAATACAACTAAATACATGTCAAACTTAGCTGAAATTTATATTTTACGCCTATATTTTTTGTTGTATTAATGAATACAACAACTTAAATATATAAGATACATTATATAAAAATATAAAAGGTATCTATAATATGTAATATAATAAAATGTATCTATAAATGACTAATTAACCAAAAGATGGTGCTTTATGAAAAATTCCCAAAATTTTATACCATTTTTCTGTGTCATCGAAAGGCCCTTTGGTCGGTAGAAAATGGGCTTTTTGACGTCCACTTGAGCCCATAAACGTCTAAGTACAGGCCCAAGAAAAGAATGATCTAGTAGATAGGTGTCCAAATCCATAGGATTCATCTTCAATTTTGATGTTTTCTGTGTCTAACATGAATACTAGCATTTAGGTAGGTAGTGATTAGTAGTAATTAGTTAAGTTAACCAATATGCACTGTAATGGGTTAGTAGTAGATATTGGGTCAAGGACACGTGTAAAAACAGAAAATTTTTAAAAATAGTCAGATTTACCACTGATCGTTGGAAAATAACCAAGTTTCAAAAGTCATTGAAATTTAGCCACTTTAATTCTGAGCGAAAATACTGTTCAAAATCCAAAAAATACGCCCGCAAATTTTACGGGAGTTCCAGCATAAGTATGCTTACGGGAGTTCCAGGATAACTATGCTGGAACTCCCGCAAATTTTACTGGAGTTCAAGCATAATTATGTTGGAACTCTCGCAGATTTTACGAGAGTTCCAGCAGTATAATATACTGAAGTTTAGAGCACTAGTGCTCCAGTCTCCCGCAAATTTTACAGGAGTTAGCAAAGTATACCGGTCCAGCATAATATACTGGAGTTCGTACACAAATGCAGCAGAACTCCTGTACATTACACTGGATCGGTCTCTGTTACAGCAAAATAATGGCTATTTTTTATTGACTTCGTAAACAGTGACTATTTTTCATTGATCAGTGTGAAAACTGGCTATACCATGAAATTTTAACTGTAAGTACTTCTGACTCACAACGCGAGCCTGCAAAGAATATTTGTCAAGTTGTTTAACGCATATTGGTTACTTTTAATAATGTGAAAAGAAAAGGGAAAAATTTAAATTATCGTTGAACTCTGAGAAATGTTTTGAGCCGAGGGTCTCCCGGAAACAACCTCTCTGTCCTCCCGGGTAGGGATAAGGTCTGCGTACATATTACCCTCCCCAGACCCCATTTGTGAGATTATACTGGATTGTTGTTGTTGAACTGTGAGAAATAACTCATTTCTTTATCTCTTTATTTTTTAAATAATTGCGTAAGTGATAAGTGAACTTAATTTGAGAAATAAGTCAATTGGACTAAGGGGTTTTATTTTAACCTCACACCTGTAAAGCTAAAAACTACCAACTACACTTGGTAGGTTATATTGCACAATTTCACTCTTCTGGCAATTCAGCACTTAATTGAAGCTACCTTACCATGATGATATATGAGATTAAATTTTTTGTTATATAATATTATTCTTTACTAAATTTCCACAGAACAGTGAACAGAGAGAATATGCAGAATTTTCCATTGGATTAGAACAGCATATATTATTATAAATTCAACGTAACGTTTCTCTCTTGTATTGCACTCTTCCTTTCTATTTTCAAAAAAGGGTAAAGGGTAATTGCAGTCACACCTCTTCTCCAAATGACCGAGAAGTACTTTTTTTTTTTCTTCCTTCCCTTTTTTAATTAAAAATAAAGATATTTCTATTTTAATAATTTTAAAGTTTTTATTGTATCCTTAATAATATTCTCTTATATATAAATATTATAACATGTTTAAAACTGTTAATCCTTAAAATAACTGTGAATATGCATTAAAAGTTATTTATTTATTTATTTTACGACCCTGTGTTCAACAGAATACCATACAAAATATATATTTAGGGGGTTTAATATATGACTTGTTATACAATAAATAATAATATAAAATTATTATATAAAGAATAAATAGTACAGGGATTGTTATACAAAGATAAATAATGTATGTATTGTTATATCGTGAAAAAATAATATGAAGATTGCAATTTTGGGCACTACCTATTGTAAGGGTATTGTTATCTTCATATGATGTTATGCATGTATTGCTAATATACAGTATTATTTGTTCCATCTTTTATTCCATACAAAATACTACATAGATATATTCGCATATAACTTGTATTCGTGGTAGTCATAAAATGTTGGTTTCGGTATTAAACTTCACATAAATTATACTTCCCCGACGACCCATACAGGGCTTACGCTTGGAGCGATATCCTTCTGTTAAGCCGACCTCCTTGAAAGAATGGCGTCGACCATGAACGCAGGTCTAGGCATTGGCCGAGGCCGACGCACCTCACTCCTATCTTCGGTCGCCACTACTTTGCCCTTCTCAAGCCTCCTAAGTTTCCTCTTTGGCGACTCCCCGCCATCAGAAGGTTCGTCCACTGGGAGAGAGGCCAGTGCCAATGGCGTCGGCTCCCATATCACCATAGCCGTCGAGGTAGCCCCTTGCAAAGGGGTAGGAGAAGGGCCCCCTCGAAAGGACTCGACCAGTATGTCTTGGTCGTCCGAGGCAGCTTTAGCTCGTTTGAAACAAGGATTGTTGCCTTTTTCCTCGATGCCCCACGACCTGTTGCAAAAAATAGAGTATACGTAAAGAGGGGATGAACAGGCGGAGTCACGAACTGTGCACGACAAAAATTAGAAGTTTACTTGAAGAGACTTTTAGGCCGTAGCATTCCATGAATGCAGGCCAACTACGCATCCCCTCCACGTGGGGTAGCAAACCAGCAACCCATCCCCTAAGGTTCGCAATAGGTCGGGGTGGATGAGCCATAACTGCAACATAAAGGGTTAGAACAACAACAATAAAAAATAAAACTATGTAACAGACTACGACACTTACGTGTTATTTTCCACCTCTCTGCAAACCAGAGGGGGTTGGAGACCAGGTGCTCGGTCCTAACAAAAAAGTATCTGCGCCACAACCCACGGCTAGGCTGATCGTCAATCTTAACCACTAATCTCCTCGTACCACGGCCCCATAAATGTACCACGGTCCCCCTTATATAACAAACACTGAACAACTGCAAGAAGTGATGGACCGTAATGCTACATCTCGCCAACAACGCATACATGGTAAACATCTGGATCATCTTAAGCGTGTACGACGTAAGCTAAGCCGGGCAGACATTATAAAATCGGCAAAACTTCTCTGCCAACGAAAAAAAGGGAAGGTTGTAGCCAATCGTAAATGGGTATTCATAAAAGCGCAAAATCTCAGCCGGTGAATGGTCACCTGATCCAATCTCTACATATGATAGTACATTATATTTAGCACAGAGGTCATCCATGTGGTTTTGCAATGACTTGGAAATCTCCGGGACCGGAGTGGCGGAATCCTTATTATAATCATTCCGTGATGATGTACGTTGAGGGAGCAGCGCCTCTACGGTCAGAGGATTCACATCCTCTTCCCCCTCCGCTGCACCTCCATCGGAATGCGATGATGGGTTTGATGGTGCAGCTTCCGGAGTCATCACGTTGCCACGGTGAGGTTTAGGCATGGTGTTGATAATAGGGGAAGATCTATGCATTATATTGGGAAAGAGATTTCTCGGTCAAGAAAAACACACTGGAAAAAGAAATCTATACTAGGAAGGGAGTGTAAGTAATCAAAAATTCCGGTTAAGTTAAACCCCTCCCATATTTATAAGGATTGGGAAATACAAGGATCGAAGAGTCAGAATTTAAACCTGCGCGGGAAACCAAGCGACGGAGTTGTTGAGTTCCTACCTCGGGAATATGCATAATGATGACATCTACAGATGCTAACGTCATATTGGGGGAGGCGTCACGTTTTGACGGCTTGACAGTCATGGTGACTTCCTCCTATATGTCACGTCATGGTTCCCTGGCATGGTCAAACTCTCTAAAGAGCGAGGGCATTAATTCCGCCCATCAATGACGCACCTCACTGCGAACTCGATGAGTGGAGAGACTAACTGTATATGGTCAAATATGACCAACTCTGTCCTCAAACTGACACGACTCGTCATACGGGAAAAGGTCGGGTCCGAGTGAAGACTCAAGGGTAATTGGAGGGATGATCATGCAACTATGTCGGCCCCTCTGCAGCGTGTGCTTCACATTTAGCTTGTATTTTGTCTTTATATTGTTGATACGGAAAAAGGGAAACCTCTCTGCTATATAATGAGGGTTTCTAACTGTGTACGTAACGGGCAGATCATTTTTATCAATAGCATTCACTCTCTCTCTACCTGACTCTCTCTCTCTATATATATATATATATATATATATATATATATATATATATATATATATATATATATATATATATATATATATATATATATATATATATATATATATATATATATATATATATATATATATATGAATTACTCTATCTCTCTAAGGAACCGTGTCTTTTATCTATAATAATTTTCATACTGTCTTGTTCTTTAACTCCTCTAAATTATCAAGCCACAAAGGGTAAAACATACTTTAGAGTCGATTATCTTTGATTACGATTTACCTCTTTTTTTACATTTGAGTGATTTGCTTAAATATTATTCGATAACATTTTAATTCAAACATTAATCACCATAACTCACCATAAGGTGTGTTAGTTTCGTATTTGTTTTTCTTGGAATGAAACTGGATTCCCTTGAAGAATCCAGTGGTGACAGAACAAAAATAAATAGAGGCTCGTCCGCTTCATGTTCATATTTTGTGAGTAATTCGTGCTGACAACATGTTAAGAAACTTAGTTTAAAGTAGCACTATAAAACAATATAGAGAGAAAGTGAGAAGAGAATTTTACTTCTTCCATATATTCAAATGTGTATAATGTTATACCCAAACCCTCTATTTATAGGATGATATAGAAAATACAAAGAGATATCATGAACATTGTATTAACTATTAAAAACATGAGGAAAGATCATGGAGCTGTGGGAGTTACATACATAATGCTAAGAAGTAATAGGAAATTAATGGAGAAGAATAGTGAATATTATTCCCTTAAGAATTATGGACCCATAATTAAATATTCATAACAGTAACCAAATTGTCATTAACTTTTCTATTATTGTTGTGTATTTATGCACATGTCCTATTATGGCCACCTACCACCTCCCACCTCTCACCTAACTTTTGGACAACCGAAACCCCCTTCCACGTATTGTTACCTAATGTCATCATCATTGAATAGTATTCGATCAAAATATTCTTTTCATTCTTTATATTTATATTGAAATTCGATTATGTGTAAATTTACGACAAAGTAAATACTCTCTTTGTTTCAATTTATGTGAACCTATTTCCTTTTTAGTTCGTGCCAAAAAGAATGACTCTTTTTCTTATTTGGAAATAATTTACCTTTATGCAATGATTTATAGTCACACAAAATAAAGGTGTCTCATTTTACACCACAAGATCAAAAGTTTTCTCTCTTTTTTTAAATTCCGTGCCTAATCATATGTGTTCACATAAATTGAAAAGGAGGGAGTACTTCTTCAAAAAATGATATAACTCAAACTTAATATTATTAATTAAAAATAAAATAATATTTATCACTCTACCAGCACACTTATGGATAGTCAAAATCCTTTGACTTTTCAGTCAGCTTTCAACATTAGATTAATCGACTAATCTAATAGGAAAAAAGGGTAATACAAATCCCGCGTTCACACAAGCTTTGGAAAAGGGCCTTAATGAAAAAAATGTGATGTAGGTAACCTACCCAAATACAAATATTAATGAAAAATTCCAAAGTTTCGGTAACAAAAAAAATGTATAAGAAAAGGAAAGTGCTATATTTAAAGTCAGATGTCATTCTCATATCTTTGATCTTCTTCATGTCAATTCCTTAGGTACTTTGTTCCTATTATCCTCACAAGAAAATGTAGAACCATCATAATAAGGGGTTGTGGGAGGATAAGACAATAATCACAATCAAGAAAGTGATCATCTTGACCACCACATATATCACAACATTCCACACATAAGATTAAGTTGGTGCACATAATTTGCTTTCGGATAATTTTGACAATCTTGCAATGGGTGGTTTCCTTCACAATATGCTCGAGAAGGATTAAAAGTAGAATTACCAACATCAAAATTCTCATAAATCCAAGATACCAAATTTTTTTAAAAAACAAATAGGTAACACAAAAACAAAAATAAAAATAAAATTCAAACTTGAACCTAGAATTATGTACACCGACAACTACACCATTAGTTCCCCGGCAATGGTGCCAAAATTTGATTACGCCCAACTATGTCTTATAAAAGAGACTAAGAGGTAGTTACAAATATAGTTCGATTTATAAGTCTTGAGTCGAATCCTACATAGAACTAAGGCTTAGCTACAACTGTTCAATATTGCTAAGAAGACAAACTGTAACAATTCCTATGTTATAAATATTAAGATTCTTGAATATAATTAATTAAATAATTAAAGTAGTAGATTAACAACTAAAAATATTACGGGTTGAAGAAACGATTAAGGAAGTCTAGAGTTATGATTTTTTCAATTGTCGCAATTCTTCCCGCTACGCTTTCAATAATTTCGCATAAGTATTCTCTACTGATCATGAGTGCTCTGAGTGTCGTAATTCTCTCTCAAGTAACTACCACAATTTACCAGACATATTTTCCCGAATTACGCTAGCTGACATTAAGTACGGCTCACTCGGATCGCACCAAGGTTTCATTATCCTTAATCCCATCTCTAAACCCTCCGTATTGATCCCTTAAATACATTAAGAGTTATGTTGTTCAACAACTACCTAAATATGCACTCTCTCCCAAGTAATATACACTAAATAGGCACAGTTGATTGGGAGCTCTTCAACCGATCACAACATAAACGTAGTTGAACAAATAGTGAAAAGCTACAAAAAATCTATATTAACGTAATAAGAAAATCATCCTTCAAGGGGTTCCATCAAAACTCTAGATAACAAATTAGCTATTCATAATAGTATGCAAAACTATAATACTAGAATTCATAACCAATAATGGAAAATAGGAGAAAGGAAGTGAAAAATTCGTAGAAGAATTCTCCACCTTACTTCTAGTGTGTTTTTGCCTCCTTATATGTCGAAAACCCGGTCTAATCTCGGTCTTTCCTCAAAAGTGGCATTTTTAGGTCTATTTATATATGTATGCAAAGATGTGTATGCCAAGTCCTAGTCAAACCAGGAGACGAAATATGTTCTAAAAATTCGAAATGGACCTGGCCCCAGCCTGGTGCCACGACCCTAGTTCACCAATCGTGAATATGTCGTGATGGCACCCAGTCCCCACGACTAGGTAAGCCTAACACGTTGCGGAATATACCAATTTATGAACATTTAATAAGAATTAGCGGAAAATAAGATGAAAGGAATGTAATTCGTTCCGCTGGGCACATACACCAGTCAAATACGCTGTTTAAAACACTACCAAGACCCGGAATCCCACGGGTAACACAGACTAAAAGAGATCATACAATTGTAGCTCTATGTAAAAGGAGTATCTAACAACGGAATGAAGGAAAAACATCTACTAGCACTAGAATAGAAGGAAGGCCTCCGGATCCGCGGACGTAGCGGATCATACCTCGAGGTCTCCCAAAACGTTGCTGAATCACCTGCTGTGAGCTTGCCCTGATGTACCTGGATCTGCACAACAAAAGTGTGCAGAAGAGTAGCATGAGTACACCACAGCGGTACTCAGTAAGTGCCAAGCCTAACCTCAATGGAGTAGTGACGAGGAAGGTCAGGGCCCTACTGAGAAAACAATAATACAATGATAATAACAACAATAAGCGGTTTAAATGAATAATAAATTTCCGAACTAGCAACAATAAGATGATTACTACCATCGTCTACAATTAAGCTAACAACGAATAGCCAACTCAATAAAACAAGTCCAGGACCTGTAGGAATCGAACCCACAGTCCCATTGACAGTACCTCTGGGTCTCCGGGAATCGAACCCGCAGCCCATATCTCAATAAATAATCAATTACTCAGGATCTCCGGGAATCGAACCCGTAGTCCCTACCAATAACTCAGGATCTCGGGAATCGAACCCGTAGTCCCTACCAATAACTCGGGATCTCGGGAATCAAACCCGTAGTCCCTACCAATAACTCAGGATCTCGGGAATCGAACCCGTAGTCCCTACCAATAACTCAGGATCTCGGGAATCGAACCCGTAGTCCCTACCAATAACTCGGGATCTCGGGAATCGAACCCGTAGTCCCTACCAATAACTCAGGATCTCGGGAATCGAACCCGTAGTCCCTACCAATAACTCAGGATCTCGGGAATCTAACCCGTAGTCCCTACCAATAACTCAGGATCTCGGGAATCGAACCCGTAGTCCCTACCAATATCACACCGGGTCTCCGGGAATCGAACCCACAGCCCTGGGTCTCCGGGAATCGAACCCGCAGTCCACAAGCACAGCAAATAAAGGAATCCGCAGAGAGATCAATTATGCTTAACTATAACTTCACCGAAAAATAGTGCCAATAATTATCAAGGAGTTCAAATAAGGCAATTAGGCAACTAAACAGTTAAGTACTACCTAATCATGCTTTCCTAACCACTACAGGGTAAAAATATCAAATTAACAGCCAAAGACATGAATATCGCTCATCGAACATTTTAATTAAAGTGCGTGTTCAACAACCAGCGCATGTATACGCCCGTCACCTCGCATACAAGGCATTTAAACTATCACATAATATCCTAGGGTTGAAAATTCCCCCACACGAGGTTAGACAAGCCACTTACCTCAATTCCGGTACAAAATCGCTAAGAAACGACTCCGTTGCCACGAGTATCCGACTCCGAGTGGCTCAACTCTATCCAAATAAATTGCATATTGTAAATAATAATTCAAGTAATTTATTCTACACATAAAATCTAAGCTAATACGTGAAATTATGTAAAATGACCAAAATGCCCTCGGACCCACGAGCTCGGAATCTGAAAGTTTTTGAAGATAAAGATTACCCATGACCTTAGGAACTCAAATATATAAATTTCTCTTAATTCCATACTCAAAATCGTGGTCAAAATCCAAAAATCTCAATTTCTAGGTTTTTGTTTAAAACCCAAATTCTCCTTTTGATTCTCATGAATTTTGATGTTAAATCTAAGGTATAAACACAAAATAAAGGTTGAAAACTAGTTAGAGGAACTTACCCAATGATTTGGTATGAAAATCCACTCTCAAAATCGCCCATTCTCGGACCTAGGGCTCAAAATATGGTAAAATGAAGCAAAAACTCGAGGTTCACAGCTAAAATCAAGCTGCAGAAGTCGCATTTGCGATCCAGGGTTCGCAATTGCGAACCCTCGCAAAAACGAAGAAGTTCTTCGCAATTGCGAACAAAGAGAGGCTGGGAAGGGTCGCATTTGCGACAAAAAGATCGCAATTGCGAACTGGCATCGCAATTGCGATGGAAGTGTTCGCAATTGCGAGCATACCAGAAGCAGCAGTTTTTCCCCGACACAAAAATAAGCATAACTTCCTCATACGATGTCCAAATTCGATGATTCTTTTTCCTATGGCTCCGTAATTTTGATACGGATCTAATGGTTCAAACAAAATTGAATTTGGAGATCATTTACCTAATATGGTACCCCTTTATGTTCAAAGAAGCAAAGGTTGAAACATCAAATAAGAGCGTGATCACAACCCGAAACACACCCGAGGCCCCCGGACCCCAATCAATCATACCAACCAACCCCAAAGCACATTACGGACTTGCTCGAGGCCTCAAACCACATCAAACAACTCTAAAACCATGAATTACACCCCGATTCAAACTTTATGAACTATGAAGTTTCCAACTTCTATTTCCGATGCCGAAACCTATCAAATCGCATCCGATTGACTTCAAATTTTGCACACACGTTCAAAATGATATATCGAAGCTACAAAAACTTTCAGAATTCCATTCTGACCCTCGGATCAAAATCTCACCTATCAACCGAAATTCGCCAAAATACAAACTTTGCCAATTCAAGCTTAATTCTACACCGGTCGTCACAAAAATATTCCGGACACACTCCTAAGTCCCAAATCACCTAACGAAACTATCCGAACCATAAGATTTGCATTTTGAGTCCGATATCAAAATTTCCACTTCCGGTCAAATTTTCTCAAAAACCTTCAATTTTCTATCTTTCGCCAAACGACTCCAAAATGACCCACAGACCTCCGAATTCACTTCCGATCGCGCTCCCAAATCCAGAATAACCATACGGAGCTACTCCCGGTCTCGGAATCCCAAACGGACATTAATAACACTAAAATGCATTTTAAGCCAAATTGATGCAATTTCTTCTAAAATGATATCTTCCATAATATGCGCCAAAACGCTCCCGGGTTATCCAAAACCCGATCCAGGCATACGCCCAAGTCCGAAATCATCATATGAACTTGTTGGAACCTTCAAATCTCAATTCCGAGGTCGTATACTCAAAATTCCAATCCTAGTTCATTTCTTCAGTTTTAAGCTTTGGAAATAAGAATTTTCATTTAAATTTGACTCCAAACTTCTTGAATTTTAATTCTGACCATACACACAAGTCAATATACTTGAGATGAAGTTGCTCATGGCCTCAAACTGCTGAATGACGCGTCGTATCTCAAAACGACCGGTTGGGTCGTTACAATCTCCCCCACTTAACATACGTTCGTCCTCGAACGTGCTGAGAACTATACTGAAGTAGTCTGAAATCACTGGTTTAACATCTCATGCAACTTCCTGTGCTTCCGCAACTCATTTGAGCACATTAGCTCGATAACTCTATAGACATACTCCTTTATTCGAGTAAATAAGCCATTAGACCCAATTCCAACATCCGGAATTTCCTGCGAGCATGTTTCCATCATACGACCACAATATCATTCTTCACACGCTGTACCCATACATGACTGCATAACTTTGTTGAATTCACACTTTGCATCACTTTACTAATGGGACCACAATAATATTCTTTAAATATAATAGTCGAAATTCCACAAATCTGATGCTCTCATTGCATCTCATGACCTACATGGGTCTTGCTCTAGCTTTTGCAACACCGATACAATGGAAGGGATGTGCAGGAATTCATATTTAGTTGCCAAGTCAACAAATCATTCAGTCTATACTTCTAACAAGATCCATTACCTTGTCCTAAACCAGAGAATGTTATTTTCCTCTATAATATACTTCATATAATCAGTTTGCACTGACCCCAAATCCCATAACCTCATCTCACCCAGTACGAACCGCTCAGGCGATAAGCCACATCGGACATAATCAAAAGTCCCACAAGATGACACAATGTGCCAGTAGGCTACTGATTCGTACGTGATACAAAAGGAAGGCGAACACTAGAGAGAACTATTCAACTCTCACATTAACATGGACCTCCTTAGAAAATAGGAAACAGAACACATAAAAGCAATTATAGACACTGAAATAAACATCACATTGTTGCGGCGTGCAACCCGATCCCAACAATATGACCATGGCGGCGTGCCACCCGATCCCAACAATATATCCATGGCGGCATGCCACCCGATCCCAACAATATAGACTCACACAAAGAGTCATATGTCGAGCTGAATAGCTCATCACATCAAAATACTGAATATCGATCATAAGCACACTAAGGTGCATGATATCAGACTCAATGAAAACATATAGCGCTATAGGCTATGAACTCAAGCACAACCGAGGTGCGACATAAGATATGAGCCTCAAGAGCCATCATGCTCATATAACATCACCGCTGAGCGGAACCCCAACACATAAGGAACTTACCAAGCCGTCACACACTCATACGGTGCAATATATCTTTACTTGAATTAACTAACCGCGAAATAAGACCGCGACTATCCCTCCATAAAGGGCGCATTGTTGGAAGAAACATAACTGCCCTGACGCAAGGCTCACTTCCACATTTAAATCTATCCACCGACCTTAAGTCTATCCTGGTCGTGCCAAGCTAAGTCAATAATATTTCACAGGTCTATAACCCACTAAGCAGAGTGCCCTCCAGGCATAAGTTCTCAAATGGATGATATCACCAAAATCCTCATACTTTGTTTAAATTTCTAACCAATCAAGTGACTACAAGTCACACCTATACAATCTTCTTGTGGGTCAAGCTCCCACCATCTTCCGAATAATTAAATGGACCTGCACATTCAACCCACCGGCTGCACTAACACTGAAAAGTGATCAGGAGTCCCTAACCGGGATGCAAAGCCTTTCTCATAGAACACCGATCTCAAATGATACCGATGTTAATACCCATCTTACTCAAAACACTGAAACTCCTTTCCTGCTCATCCGAGCTCTTTATATCACATACATTGACCAAACTGTGACCTTGGTCCTTACTTCAAAGTTCATACTACTCACTGCACCCCACGTGCCGATATACGATAGGCATAATTTCCATCATAGCTCTAAAACTGACGATAGGCTAATACTTCATCACATAAGACTTTTCATTAAGCTGACTGCAGGAGAACTATAACAACATACGGCGAATTCTCATAACCATCGAATATGCCAATCCATAAGTAGTGGTCCAAGCCACCATAACCCTTCCCGAGATCTGCCTACTCATAACAAGCCCTTAACAAAAGAATACTTCAGAATAACATCAATCACTGAGGCCGACAAGTCTCAAATGCACCGCCACAAATCACATGCATAATTCGATCACGTTGCATGAACCGATCATTGACACTAATACGCCAACTCAACTATGGCCGATCAATCTACTTCCTTCCAGGTTATCCTTGATTGCCTTAGAAATGTTAATATCTTCCTTCAATACCTAACTTATTCCAACCGCACTTACCCCGAGTGACCTTAAATCACGAGGCCATGCTATCTCAAGAACGACGACCATTTCATGTCTCTCAAATACTACACCACAAGTCAAAACATCATAGATCGTTTTGTGCCTTTCTTCATAAGTTGCTTCAAAAGCTTGAGCCTCAACCGTACTTATAGATTCAGAATTATCAGGCACCACACTTTACCTCTTGAATTCACTAGGACCGCTATTGAGAGCCATCCGGCCCTGACTTGCCCCAGTACGCAACCAACTCTATTGAATTTTATTACATATGAATACCCTCTCGATAAAGCCCCCAACGGAACCACTTCCCGCGAAGCTTGGCACCTATTGGAGGCATAAATCATGAATCTTTCCTCAAGTTTGAACACGAGCCAGTAAGGCTAACCATAACATGCATTCAACAATTTATATACTCAAATTACCACTCATGGCCCTTTTCCGTGGCTGCAATAACACAATAATACGCTAGTATCCAGAATTCACACAGGTAATTAACCATGCGACCCAATCTTAAGCGGTGGGACTCTCCCATTTAGCCCAAAGCCACTATTACACGACTCTCGAACACATTAGAACCATTCTCTCAAGTCATTTACTATTATTCAACTGCAACTCACTTGATCCAACGAATATAACCACCCGTGCTCTATTAGCACTCTAACACCATAGGGTATGACCTCATCCCAATACAACCAAACATCTTCTCGCTCCATGCATCGAGCATTATTTACCGCGACAGGCATAAGACATACTGTGATTCTCACACCTACAAAGCACCATGTAGCCTTCACCGAAACCTTCCCTGCTTATAATGAAAGGTAGAATTTATTAGGGACACAGGAACATCTAAAGTCCCATCATCATGCCATACGAGCCTCAACTCTTGCCCATCCGCAAGTTTTCAAGAACTTTTTGAATAGTACCTAAATACATCGCAGGCCAAATCTGATATGACACATGACCCATAATTTGATCGTTGATAGTGAAATCCTTTCACTTGGCACGAAGCCTTAAGATACATCTTGCTAATCCATGACAATAGCCTTTATCATTTGTACGTCTTCATCATAAGACAACCCAAGACATTCGTTTGGCACATGTCCTTCTTAAGACAGTTAAACTCATATCCCCCCAGTATCTCTGCTGGCTGAATCCTTCGCTAAATAGATATCTCATATGAACCATATAGTCTTTATTACCACCAACCATCTTTAGATCTACATCCACGTTGTGATTCTACCATTGCTGTGACGATTAGGCAGCTAAGTAAACCTTCTCAAGACCGTACCTAACAATCGAATGTCAGAATCTAGTGCACCCCCATGTGCACAATTGAAGATCTCTCAATTCTCTTGCATTATCGATATGGATGACACGCGGTAATAATGGTTGAGTAAATTCTTGACTCCCTTGAAGTCCCTCTGCCGCAGCATGAACCATCGGCGCATACTCGATACCGAGCGCACAAATTTCAATACACGAGTGGATGCAAAAGAACTTATGACATTGGTTCCAACTGAATAAATAGCGCACGATAAATCAAAGAATTGAAGAGTTTCCTAAACAGTTACATAGCCCCTCGTAAATAAATACAGACGTCTCCGTATCGATCAACGAGAATCTAAGTAACCGGTCTGTGTCCCGTGACTCCTATGAACCTAGAGCTCTGATACCAACTTGTCACGACCCTAGTTCACCAATCGTGAATATGTCGTGATGGCACCCAGTCCCCACGACTAGGTAAGCCTAACACGTTGCGGAATATACCAATTTATGAACATTTAATAAGAATTAGCGGAAAATAAGATGAAAGGAATGTAATTCGTTCCGCTGGGCACATACACCAGTCAAATACGCTGTTTAAAACACTACCAAGACCCGGAATCCCACGGGTAACACAGACTAAAAGAGATCATACAATTGTAGCTCTATGTAAAAGGAGTATCTAATAACGGAATGAAGGAAAAACATCTACTAGCACTAGAATAGAAGGAAGGCCTCCGGATCCGCGGACGTAGTAGATCATACCTCGAGGTCTCCCAAAACGCTGTTGAATCACCTGGTGTGGGCATGTCCTGATGTACCTGGATCCGCACAACAAAAGTGTGCGGAAGAGTAGCATGAGTACACCATGGCGATACTCAGTAAGTGCCAAGCCTAACCTCGATGGAGTAGTGATGAGGAAGGTCAGGGCCCTACTGAGAGAAAATAATTACAATGATAATAACAACAATAAGCAGTTTAAATGAATAATAAATTTCCGAACTAGCAACAATAAGATGATTACTACAATCGTCTACAATTAAGCTAACGATGAATAGCCAACTCAATAAAACAAGTCCAGGACCTGTAGGAATCGAACCCACGGTCCCATTGACAGTACCTCTGGGTCTCCGGGAATCTAACCCGTAGCCCATATCTCAATAAATAATCAATTACTCGGGATCTCCGGGAATCGAACCCGCAGGTCCCTACCAATAACTCGGGATCTCGGGAATCGAACCCGTAGTCCCTACCAATAACTCGGGATCTCGGGAATCGAACCCGTAGTCCCTACCAATAACTCGGGATCTCGGGAATCGAACCCGTAGTCCCTACCAATAACTCGGGATCTCGGGAATCGAACCCGTAGTCCCTACCAATAACTCGGGATCTCGGGAATCGAACCCGTAGTCCCTACCAATAACTCGGGATCTCGGGAATCGAACCCGTAGTCCCTACCAATAACTCGGGATCTCGGGAATCGAACCCGTAGTCCCTACCAATAACTCGGGATCTCGGGAATCGAACCCGTAGTCCCTACCAATATCACACCGGGCCTCTGGGAATCGAACCCACAGCCCTGGGTCTCCGGGAATCGAACCCGCAGTCCACAAGCACAACAAATAAAGGAATTCACAGAGAGATCAATTATGCTTAACTATAACTTCACCGAAAAATAGTGCCAATAATTATCAAGGAGTTCAAATAAGGCAATTAGGCAACTAAACAGTTAAGTACTACCTAATCATGCTTTCCTAACCACTACCGGGTAAAAATATCAAATTGACAGCCAAGGACGGGAATATCGCTCATCGAACATTTTAATTAAAGTGCGTGTTCAACAACCAGCGCATGTATACGCCCGTCACCTCGCATACAAGGCATTTAAACTATCACATAATATCCTAGGGTTGAAAATTCCCCCACACGAGGTTAGACAAGCCACTTACCTCAATTCCGGTACAAAATCGCTAAGAAACGACTCCGTTGCCACGAGTATCCGACTCCGAGTGGCTCAACTCTATCCAAATAAATTGCATATTGTAAATAATAATTCAAGTAATTTATTCTACACATAAATTCTAAGCTAATACGTGAAATTATGTAAAATGACCAAAATGCCCTCGGACCCACGAGCTCGGAATCTGAAAGATTTTGAAGATAAAGATTACCCATGACCTTAGGAACTCAAATATATAAATTTCTCTTAATTCCATACTCAAAATCGTGGTCAAAATCCAAAAATCTCAATTTCTAGGTTTTTGTTTAAAACCCAAATTCTCCTTTTGATTCTCATGAATTTTGATGTTAAATCTAAGGTATAAACACAAAATAAAGGTTGAAAACTAGTTAGAGGAACTTACCCAATGATTTGGTATGAAAATCCACTCTCAAAATCGCCCATTCTCGGACCTAGGGCTCAAAATATGGTAAAATGAAGCAAAAACTCGAGGTTCACAGCTAAAATCAAGCTGTAGAAGTCGCATTTGCGATCCAGGGTTCGCAATTGCGAACCCTCGCAAAAACGAAGAAGTTCTTCGCAATTGCGAACAAAGAGAGGCTGGGAAGGGTCGCATTTGCGACAAAAAGTTCGCAATGGCGAACTGGCATCGCAATTGCGATGGAAATGTTCGCAATTGCGAGCATACCGGAAGCAGCAGTTTTTCCCTAACACAAAAATAAGCATAACTTCCTCATACGATGTCCAAATTCGATGATTCTTTTTCCTATGGCTCCGTAATTTTGATATGGATCTAATGGTTCAAACAAAATTGAATTTGGAGATCATTTACCTAATATGGTACCCCTTTATGTTCAAAGAAGCAAAGGTTGAAACATCAAATAAGAGCGTGATCACAACCCGAAACACACCCGAGGCCCCGGGACCCCAATCAATCATACCAACCAACCCCAAAGCACATTACGGACTTGCTCGAGGCCTCAAACCACATCAAACAACTCTAAAACCATGAATTACACCCCGATTCAAACTTTATGAACTATGAAGTTTCCAGCTTCTATTTCCGATGCCGAAACCTATCAAATCGCATCCGATTGACTTCAAATTTTGCACACACGTTCAAAATGATATATCGAAGCTACAAAAACTTTCGGAATTCCATTCTGACCCTCGGATCAAAATCTCACCTATCAACCGAAATTCGCCAAAATACTAACTTTGCCAATTCAAGCTTAATTCTACACCGGTCGTCACAAAAATATTCCGGACACACTCCTAAGTCCCAAATCACCTAACGAAACTATCCGAACCATAAGATTTGCATTTTGAGTCCGATATCAAAATTTCCACTTCCGGTCAAATTTTCTCAAAAACCTTCAATTTTCTATCTTTCGCCAAACGACTCCAAAATGACCCACAGACCTCCGAATTCACTTCCGATCGCGCTCCCAAATCCAGAATAACCATACGGAGCTACTCCCGGTCTCGGAATCCCAAACGGACATTAATAACACTAAAATGCATTTTAAGCCAAATTGATGCAATTTCTTCTAAAATGATATCTTCCATAATATGCGCCAAAACGCTCCCAGGTTATCCAAAACCCGATCCAGGCATACGCCCAAGTCCGAAATCATCATATGAACCTGTTGGAACCTTCAAATCTCAATTCCGAGGTCGTATACTCAAAATTCCAATCCTAGTTCATTTCTTCAGTTTTAAGCTTTGGAAATAAGAATTTTCATTTAAATTTGACTCCAAACTTCTTGAATTTTAATTCTGACCATACACACAAGTCAATATACTTGAGATGAAGTTGCTCATGGCCTCAAACTGCTGAATGACGCGTCGTATCTCAAAACGACCGGTTGGGTCGTTACACCTGGCGCCGCCACGCTCAGTTTTGCTTTTGGCTGGCCTCGCCGGGCTAAAGCCTGGTTCAGGTGGCTTTTGCCCGGCCTTTCCTTTTGACTATTCTCGAGCATGCTTTTAATGTTTAAGTATCCCCTTTGCTCTACTTTCATCTCCATTCATCTACACATAAAATAGACTCCACTACGCGCAAATAAAATATAATTTATCATTAAAGCATATAAAATACAAGGCACATAATGTACGAAACTATGAAATTATAGTCACACATCAGTTTTCTACCCGATATCCGGTATCGGTATTGGATTACGATTATATCCGGATTCGCATTGCGTAGGTCCTCATTTGGTAGGAGTGCTCTCTACCAAGGATTTTCTATACTCATGGTTCGAACCCGAAACCCCTTATTAGGAAAACAATAGCTTCGTTTGGTGCACCACATTTTTTGACGGTAACTTACGTATTTATTCACATGTCCTATTTGCGGCTGCTACCAGGAGATTCTAACGAATCCGGAACCAAAGTATTATTTTTATTAAAATTAGTAACATTTTTAGGTTTTTTAAAAAAAATGACATAACTATATACAACGCCACTTAAAGTGGCGTTTTATGTGTCAGTACCTGTACAACACCTCTTTACCTGGCATTGTACACTTTTCAATTATTGAATAGTACAACGCCAACTATTTTGGCGTTGTATCACAACCCCCAGCTCTTGATTTTCTATATAAAGAGGTGTTATGTTAGTATCATATACATTCAAACAATTTATAACACTCTTCTTGCTCTATTGCTCTTCTTGCTCTATTATTTCTAAATTCTACAGCATTTCTTCATTATGTCTGAAGAGCGAAGGATAAGAACTTCTTTATATTGGGGTGGTGAGATTATGATGGAGAATAACTCTGTCAGCTACAGTTTGCCCGCCCAATGTCATGTTAAATTGCCATTGACAATGGAGTACGATACATTGATATTGTAGTTATGCAAAAAAATGAGTGTGAGGAAACGTTCCGTCATACTTAAAGTTATCGGAAGATATCCGTATTCCGTCACTCCGCAAGGGGTTATTTTTTACTCGGAGTTTAACATCGACGATGATGAAACTTTGCGTGATTTTTTGAGGACTCCGGATGAATGTGGTGATTTTCTTGTAATCACAATGCTGGAGATGTACGTGAAGGTGGAAGACGTCCCTAAAAATGAGCTTGTGCGTAGTATAAATAACCCTCAATCATCGGGCGGTTATTATAGAACAACTTTCGATTTAAACTTATCACCGCCTGCTTTCCATAACTCACAAGACGACTGGTAAATTTTATTTATTATTTGTGATAATTAAGTATATATTTATTAAATTGATTTAATAGTAACACTCGCATATTTAATATGGGGTACCGGCCAGATATGAATTTAACAAGTGGCCCATCCGGTAGTCATGTCTAGCTTGGAATTTCATCACATTATGACTTGTAAGTTAAGTGATTTATGTGAATTAGGAAAATCATATATAAAATATGGGATTTCATCATATTTCTTTTGATTGTGCAGTGAAGATGAGCAAGTTGAACTCACACAATTGCTCGAAAATGATGTATTACATCGGGACCTGGCAGATGCACAAAGTGATGAAGAGAACAGTGACTACGACAATAATGCGGATGAATCCGGTGATGAGACACTCTTTGATTGTGAGGATGGTGATGCTGAGGATGATGAGGAAGAACCTGGTTTGAACAGAGACCCCCCAAGTCAAAAAGTGTATGAGTCTGAAGTGCCGTTTAATTCAAGAGAGATTCCTTACATTAATAATTTACCAACCATGCCGGATGTGGAAGCTCTCACACAGGATTTTGATGAAATTCGGACTGCAATGTGGGATGAATCTAGACCAACGGTGCTTGCAAAGAGGATGCTTTTTCGTGATAAAGTGCGCCTAACCAGGGCTTGTAAAACGCACAACGTAAAAGACTGTCATGAGATGCTGGTAGCGGAGTCAAGTCCAATGGTATACAAGATTATTTGTCGCATGTGGTTTTGGCCATGTAATTAGATGATGCGTGCGACAAAGAAGAAGACAGGTATATGGAAAGTGGGTAAATACATTCCCACCCACACATGCGAAATGGACACATTCAACGGGAATCACTTTAATTTAGATATTGACTTGATTTCTCTTATTCTTATTCCACACGTTGAACAGTCCATAAGGTATAAAATCAAAGACTGTATTACATCTGTCCAGCAGGAATATGGCCATACCATAACTAAAAGAAAGGCATTTCTCGGACGCAAACAAACGTTTGAAATAGTGTATGGTAACTGGGATAAGTCATTTGCAGATCTGCCTAGATACATGGCTGCATTGCAGCATTTTAACCCCTGGGACGATTATTGAGTGGAAGCTTGAGCGAAGTGTAGGTATGTCGGAATATATATTCAATTATGTGTTCTGGGCGTTTAAGCCAGCAATTGATGGTTTTCTGCATGGCTCTTAAGTTCTGTTGAGAACTTGCCTCCATGGCAAGAACCGAATGCCTATCATCGTTATTGTGTTAGGCATTTGAAAGCCAATTTCCAGAAGGTATTTCCTAGTAAAGCTTTGCATGATTTGATGTGGATTGCAGCAACATATCATCAACAACATAAATTTCGGAGGCACATGGAATATATCAGGCAACTGGACGAGGCAACTTATCGTTGGTTAATGCGACATGACCCTGAAAAATGGACTTTGCATGCGGATGGTGGTAGACGTTGGGGAACTCTGACTACAAATGTGTCAGAGTCTTTCAACGGGTTATTGAAGTCGGCTAGAGGATTCCCTGTTACAGCCATGGTGCGGATGTCATTCAAGCAGATGGCAGAGAGGTTTGTTCAGAGATCTGCGGCTGCAAAGTCTTTGATGGAACGTGGTGTTGAATTTATGCCTGTGCCAATGGCGAGATTTGAGAAATACAGATGACGAGCACAGTAGCATTCATATTTACAGTATGATAATGACAGGAATGTATTTGAAGTTCGCACTCCTATCCATCAAAATTGGGGTAATAATGTGCATACTGTAAATGAAGCTGCAAGGTTATGCTCTTGTGGAAAATGGTCCATCTACCACATGCCTTGCTCACATGCTATCAAGTGCCTTCAACATGTTAGTTTAGGTGCAAGAAACTATGTTGATCAACAATATAGCGTTTCTAAGTACGTAAACACATATAGTAGTCAGTTGCAACCACTGGGCGCTGAGCATTATTGGCCTCCTGCACCATTTAAAATGGTGTGTAGCAAGTCATTTTTGCGTAAGGTTCAGTGAAGAAGAGATCGCGTATACGAAACCAAATGGATGTTAGTGATACAGTTTATACGCGAAAATGTGGTATATGTTCGCAACCTCGACACGACCGTAGAAAATGTCCTTTGTATGGCAACAGTAATCAAGCTCGGGGTGGGTGTTCTTCTAGTTTACCTAACAATGTATGAGTTGTAATAATATGTAATGTGTATTTTGGTTTATTTCTAATGTGTATTTTGGTTTATTTTGAAATAAAATTATGTTTCATTAATGTTGTAGACGTTAATTCGAAGGCCTATACCTTTTGATCTATAAGGAATCAGGAAAACTTCAAAACACAAAAGTTGTAGATCTTCATGTCTACTTTGCAGAAAGCTAAATAAATTGTAATTTGGATCTCCGTAGTGAAAGTTATGGTCTATTAAAAATGACTAGTGGAGCTCGTTTTCCAGAATTTTGCGGGGACCTATCAATGACATAAAGTATTAAAGTAGTCATAAAGTGACTGAAAAAGCTAGCATAAAGTGACTGAGAACAATGACATAAAGTAGACATATCAATGACATAAAGTAGACCGATCAATGATATAAAGTAGACCTATCAATGACATAAAGTGACCGTAAAAGCTGGTCGTGTACCATACAACGCCATTAAAATTGGCGTTGTGCATACAACGCCATAAGATGTGGCGTTGTATGTTCATTCACTCATCTATAAATACAGAGCTCATTTCGTTCTTCACATACGCTCAAAAAAATTACTAAACCAGAATATTTCTTCAAAACTTTGATTTTTCCAAAGTAAAACTAAATGGCTCAATATGATACACCAGTGAGTTACTGTGGAAAAAAATGTGTGCAACAAACATGTTGGGAAGGTGATGATGTTGGACGTAAGTACTGGATGTGCATGAACCAGATGGATTGCTACAAAAATCCGAATGAACCAATATGTGAGTTCAATGAATGGGCTGAGGAACAATGTCTCCAAGCAAACTACAGAGAACGAATGCTTAATCTGCATAATATGTGGTTAGCCCAAGCAGAAAGCAGCTACAATAGCAATATAAGAATGATAGAACTCAGGGACGAGGTGAGGGAAGAAAAGAATAAAAAACTGAGAGCAGAATGGAAATTGGCACCAGCTACGGGAAAAAACCAAAAAAATAAACAGGAAATTGCGGAGCTTAAGGCGAGAGTAAAAGAGTTAGAAGACGAAAAAGTACAATTGCTTGAACGATTTAAGTGGTTAGAACGTAGAATAAATGGAAGTAAGGACTAAATAATTCCTACTATATGTTTAGTTCATTTGTATGTTTGTCTTTCTTATTATGTTTAGTTCATTTGTATGTTTGTCTTTCTTATTAATTTATATTTGTGTTTGTGTTCCAGTAATTTAAGTTTAAGTTAAATATTATGTTTTTGTTCGTGTTTAAATATTTGGAGTTTTTGTCGCATACGAATCAAATAAAACGAATGAGCAACTAAAAAAACTAATAGGTGTTGGTACAACGCCACAATAAGTGGCGTTGAACTTGCATATTTCTGAACACACGTTCAACGCCACAATAAGTGGCGTTGTAATATAACATCCGTTATATATAACGCCACTTATTATGCCATTGTATATACTTACGTTTTTTTTTAACCTACTTCTATTACTAATTTTAAAAAACACAATACTTTAGTTCCGGATTCAGATTCTAACCGTCCAAAGGAGGGCCATCTACCACCTCTCACCTGACTTTTGGACAACCGGAACCCCCTTCCACATGCTGTTACCTAATGTCACCATCATTGACTAGTATTCTGTCAAATTTTTTTTTGGCGTTCGATTTATATCAAATTCAATTAAATAAAATTATGCCAAATAAAACTATTTCTTAATTTCATATCCAGAACTGAAACTTGAAATTACTAATTAAAAAATAAAATATTATCACTACAACCGTTCTTATTGGTGGTTAATTTTTTTTTTAACTTTTCAATCAGCTTTCAACGTTAGATTAAACGGCTCATACCACCACCTGCAGACCTCCAATTGAAAAATAATATACATAAAGTTTTCCATAAGGGTCATATAGTTTCAAAGCGTGATATAAATAATTTATCATAATACAAACATTAATTATTAATCAGACCCTATTAGAATTTTATTGGGTAATTGTTATTGTACATACATTAATTACTAATTCTCCGGCAAAAAAAAAATGCAAGAAAAGTGAAATGCTATATTTGAAAATTTTTAGTTGTATGATGCTCCTTTTTATTTCACAAATTTATGAACCCAAATTTCTATGAACCTAGAAATATAAGATTGGGATCCGCAAATTTGTAAGATAAAAAAAAAATCTCGTACAACTAATATAAATTGTATTATACACAAAATAAAATTTTTATCCAATATTTAATGTCACCTGTCATTCTCATCTCTTGTTTCTCTTTTTGTGCTCACAAATCCTTTCTTTATTCCTTGTACTTAACATGTGGAGATGCATTGAGTTTTCGAGGCATAAAATACTATTTTCCTACTTTGTCTTAGGCGTAGATTGCGGGGTCTAAAAAGGCACTCCATCTTCAAGACCTACTAACTTTATTCATTTTCCATTCTAATAACACATAATCCCTTCTAAAACCCCTTCATTCATTATCAAAAAGAATGAAATTTTTTCAAGTACCAACCAAAAACTCATCTTGCCATAGCATCAAAAATCTTATTTTAGTGTCCTCTTTTGTTTGTATAATCTATTTTCTATATTCCATAATTCTTGCCCCAAACTATACCTATTCTCTTCATACCTCAGTTTCATCACAACAACATGATTTATCATCACCAACCACACTTCAACATGTTGTTTTTGGTATTGCCTCAAATGAGAAATCATGGTCAAAGAGAAAAGAACTTGTTAAACTATGGTACAAACCAAATGAAATGAAGGGTTGTGTGTTTCTTGAAAAAATGCCTAATAGTAGTACAAATGATTCAATTTTGCTCCCTCCAATTTGTATTTCTGAGGATATTTCAAGATTCCCATATACAAATAAAGGTGGAAATCCTTCAGCTATTAGAGTGGCACGTGTAGTTTCAGAAACAGTAGCACTTAATCATTCAAATGTTAGGTGGTTTGTATTTGGAGATGATGACACAATTCTTTTTCCTGAAAATTTGGTGAAAACACTTTGTAAATATGACCATGGACTTTGGTATTATATTGGGTCAAATTCAGAAAGTTTTATACAGAACAAGTTTTTTTCCTTTGAAATGGCTTTTGGTGGTGCTGGTTTTGCTATAAGTTATCCACTGGCAAAAGTTTTGGCTAAAGTATTTGATTCATGTATAGAGAGATATCCACACCTTTATGGAAGTGATGGTAGAATTCATGCTTGTTTGACAGAGCTTGGTGTTACTTTAACACATGAGCCTGGTTTCCATCAGGTAAATCTTCTCCCTTTTTTTGCTATTGTAAATTGAAAAAATAGACCGGATAGCCTTAACGTAACTGATAAATTTGATGTTATGTGAGTTTACGGGTTTGAGCCGTGGAAACATACTGTTACAAAAATGTTTCGTGTACGGAGATGACCGTTTTTGTTAAATTAGAAAAAATATCAGGGAGCCTTAGTGTAACTAGTAAAATTGCCTCCATATGACAAGGAGGTAACGAGTTGGAGATGTGGAAACAACCTCTTGCAAAAATACAGGTAAAACTGCGTACAAAATACCCTTGTGATCCGGTTATCGAACCCGCTTATAGCGGAAACTTAGTGCACCGGGCTGCCCTTTTTGTAAATTGGAAAAAAGTCAAATTTACTCTTTCAATATACGAAATATCTTAATTTCCCCATTACATAATGGAACAATTCATATCTTGCTGTTAGCTAATTGTTTCGTATTTGCCCAATGCGGTATTCAGTGAATTTTAGGAATCAAATACTTCAAGAAAAGCATCTAAAGTTAACACTTTACTTTTAGCTATGGTTTTTAAAATTATCTCGTATTATATTTCGGATAGGAGCTTAGTTAAGGTAAAGGGCTTATATGAGACGATTTGCTAACAACAAGAATTTAAATGACTCAAAACCACAATGGAGGTAAAATTAAGATGTTTGGTATAGTGGAGAGTATTTTTAACTTTACTACATTGTAAATTTGGAATTTTGGTAGATGGAAGGTGAATTTAACACCAATTTTCTTGTTCTGTTTGTGTGAAATTGAATGAATAGATGGATTTTCATGGAAATGTGTTTGGATTATTGGCTGCACATTCCATTAGACCTTTGGTATCTCTGCATCATATGGAGATAATTGAACCTATATTCCCTAACATGACAAGAATGAACTCCCTGGAGCATTTGTACGAGGCTGCAAGTTTCGATCCACAACGTATTTTACAGCAAACAGTATGTTATGATCGTCGATTTTCTTGGACAGTGTCAGTGTCTTGGGGATATGCTGTACAAGTTTTTGCACATAATGTGTTTTTGACAGACGCTCAGCGTGTACAGGAGAGTTACTTGCCCTGGAAAAAGAATGCATATGGTACACTATATGAATATAATACAAGGAAATTTGAGTCTGATCAATGTAAAAGGCAGATTATTTTTTTCTTGGACAAGGTTTCTTCTGGCATGGATGACATCAAGACCATTTACAAGAAGAAAACATTTGATAATTGCACATTCAGCAAGAATTCACCTAGAGAAATAGAAGAAATCAGAGTGTTTTCGCACAAGTTAGACCTTGACACAAATCAGGTATATTTTCTCTCTAGCTTTTGAGTTCGAATCAGGCTGATGTATTCTTAACCTATAATCAATGGTGGAGCCAGAAATTCTAACAAGCGAATTAAAAAAGTATAAGAATATTGCACCTGTAATTCTGCATCTCTATCTTTATAAGATAGGGGTAAGGTCTGCATATACACTACTCTTCCACATACCCTACTATGTGAGACTATACCGGGTATGTTAATATTGTATTGCACCTGTAATTCACATTTGCGATCTAGATCAGTTCTTGAGCTTGCTTTATCACCAAATTAGAAGCTTCCCACACGTCAAGTGGTTTCAACAATACATGTATATATATACTTTTAAAGTTTTTTGTTTTTAGCTTAGTTGAATATAATAATTTTTCGATAAAGTGGATTCAATTGTACCCTTTCATACCCTGTACCTCCGCCCTTGCCTATAGTTAGTATGTTTATATGTTTAAATTATTTTTTGAAACGTTTTGTTTAACGCCATATGCAGTTGCTAGCACCAAGAAGGCATTGCTGTGATGTATTGGCTTCTACATATGGTAAAGTGATGGAAATAGGAATAAGAGAATGCAAAGAAGATGAACTTATTTATATGCACCAGTAATGCTACCACCATTGGTGATTTTCGCAATTGACTGAACAAAGAACCGTACAATTTGTATCTGAGGGAGTCAATTTAGTAGGAATTTTGTCAATGGCTAATTGGCGACGGAGTAAAGTTTTGAACATAAGGAAGTTTTACAGCAATATGCCTACGTATTTTTCGAAGGCTAGTTTGCTTTCAGAGTAGAGAAGTTGTATTTCTTTGCTTGTGACAAAATTTAGATGCAGAAGATATAGAGGGAGTTCAGACTTACTTCAACAGGGAAGTCTTAGTTTTCAGAACTATAATTGTACATGTGGTTACTCTGTTTAGATATATTATATACTTCATAAAAGCAAATAATTTAGAGGACTACAAGACATGGACAATCTTCTTTTTTTTTTTTATTTTTAAATTAGCAGCAGGTTTAATAATTTGTGAGTTAAGGATAAAAAAATTTCAGAATTGACTGCAACTTCTTCAAGATTTTCTTAGCGTGTATAATCATTGATGGTACTATTTTATTAGGGTTCTATTGATTGTAATAATATGTTGTTTCTTTGTCTTATTTTTGAGTCGAGGGTCTCCTGCTAATAGTCTCTAAGGTCTGCATACACATTACCCTCCTCAGACTCCACTTGTGGAATTACACTGACCGTTGTTATTATTGGTGTTGTTGTTGTTGCTGTTGTTGTAACTAGTAATCGTGTAAGGCTTGTGATTAATTTGTCTGGGATCTGACTCTGTACAAACAATTGTGCAAAATCTGCAACCTGGATTTGTGCATGTGTTAAACATAATTAAATTTTCGTATAGTTTTCATTGGGGTGTACATGGACCGGGTTGATTCGTTTTTTATCAAAATCAAACCAAACTAATTATATCGGTTTGGATTGGTTCGGTTTTGTCGGAGTTCTCAAATTTTCGGATTTTTTTGTTACATGAATATTATTTCAATCTTACGTTATTAAAATTATAGATAAAACTTTGATAAATGAATATACGTGTAGTAAATATAGTAAAAAATTGACAAACATATGATCTATTAAAATATTCTAATGGAAGAAAATTTTTAGTAATAAATGATAGTTATTTTTTTAGCGTCTCCCATTAATTTTTCGTTAATTTATGCTTTCAAGGTTAATACATGAGATTATCCCAAATATTTCTATATTTTCTAAAGAAAAATCACTACAAAGTCTTAAAAATATAAAAAAAGTTTACATATTTATATATCGGTTTGGTTTGGATTTTTTTACTCAATACCAAATCAAGTCAAACCAAATCCAATCGGGGTTTTTAATCGGTTTGGTTTGATTTTTCGGTTTGGTATGATTTTTCGGTTCGGTTTAAACATCCCTAATTTTCACAATATCAAAAGCAGGGCACACGCATATTCAAGGGACGTAAATTTTAACTCTAAAAAGATTATTACTTCAGCTCAAAGATTATTTATTAGTAAGTCAAATACTACAGTAGGATTTTTGGGTGATTGAGTTTTTAGAGTACCTTTTATTCATTGCTGGAAAAGAAGTCAGGTAAATTGAGGATATCTTAGTCTGAAAATAAAGCTGATAAATGTTTTGTATTTGAAGTTTTTCATGCACTTAAGGGTGAAATTAAAAAATAGCTAAATTTATAAGTGGTAATTGAATAGCCACAGTTTCAGAAATAATTGAAATTTAGACATTTTTTATGTAAAGATAAATCTGAACGAAAATACTGTCCAATGAAAAATATTCCAGCATTATATACTGGAGTTCAGTATAATATATTGGACTTCCAGCATAATATCACTAAGTTCGTACACAAGTGCTCCAATCTTCAATATATTATGCTAGAACTTTTCATGTGTTGGAGTTTCAGCATAATATGCTGGAAGTTCATACACAAGTGCAGCAATCTCCAGTATATTATGCTGGAATTTTTTGTGTTTGCGGCAAAGTAATACTGATTTTATAAATACTGATTATTTTATAATTATCAGTCTGAAAACTAGTAAGTACATGCTATTTTCACTGCACTTAATGATCCCAAAATGGTTTTGCAAATCATATGGACCTAAGTGGGCCTATTGGGCCGAGAAAACGAACTGATCTTCTTCGCATGGGCTACTCGTTTGTACTCACAATGGATAGAATTGGGCTTGGACCGTGTTCGACGCACTTATCAACTTCGTTACTTTCATGTGCCCATCAGACGACATTCTTTTCTGAGGTTCTTTAGAACCGGTCACTCTACATAGATTATGTGAATTATTATGTACTCAAATAAAAAAAAATGGATTTGGATTAAATTTGATTGATCGAATACAAAGTGCTAATAATGGGTGTGTTTGTTTTAAGAAAAAATATTTTTTCTAAAGAAACAAGTCATTTTCTGACTACCAAATATCAAAAAGCATTTTTCTTGTCTTAGGATGACTTACTTTGTTTGTCTTTTGAAAAAATGACATTGTATAGTCGTTGTAAAAATAATAACATATATATATATATATATATACAAATTTTGTACATATTTTTTAATTACCAAATATAAATAATTTCTGACACGGCCTAAAGTTGATGATACCCCTATTTTTTTTCAATAGTCCATTGAAAATAGCTTCTAAAATTTAAAGAGTATCGGATAGTGAATAAATGTTTCTTCTAGAACATATTTTCCGAAAAAGATATTTTTCATACCAAACACACCTATAAGCACACAATCACAGCAAATGATTATCAAATTACAAAATATATAATTAATAAACAAATGTGGACCATGTCAAGTGTCGAGACTTTTGAGTCATTACTTGTCTTTTCATTCTTTATTTTTTGTTCCACATGATTTTTTTATGGAGTACTAGTTAAACAACTTATTTGAAAACTTTCTTGAAAGAGTCTTTTGGTGCACTAAAAATTAATTTGGCCAAGGGTAATTCAAGCCATCTGTTTCCGTGTAATAAACTTAGAAGCCGCCTATAAAAAGATGAGGATTGACAAGTTCAAATTTCTTGAATTGGATTATGAGATTATATCACGACAACTTCAAAATGGGATAAAAAGAATATTAGGTCAATACGCACCGAAATTATTGTACGAGTATCAAAGTGGGACCATTTTGTAACACATACCATTATTATATTCAACGTTTTCGCTCACAAAAATTCAAACTCCATAGCGCACTGAGTCTTAGCGCACAGTTATTGGTCATCCCATCCATTAAATATTAGAAGGCAAATGCTGGGTGACTGTCGCTCTCCATCTCCTTTCCTTTTAGGTTATTTATAGCTCATTTGACCGAACCGTAAAAATCTAACTTATTTTGAGAAGTATTTTTTTTTTAAAATGCATTTCTCAAAAGTACTTTTGGTGAGAAGTAATTTGTGTTTGACTAACTAGTTTGAAAATCACTTCTGAGCAACAATTAGTATTTGGCCAAGTTTTAAAAAACTGCTTCTAAGTGTATTTTTCTCAAAACTGCTTCTCAAAAAAGTGATTTTGGAGAGAAACTAATTTTTTCTGCTTCTCCAAAACTGCTTCTGCTTCTCCTCAAAAATATTTTTTTTTACTTCCAAAAGTTTGGCCAAACACCTCAAATTCTTGCCGAAAGTGCTTTTGGCCACAAAAAAAAAAGCACTTTTGGTTAATAATATGATTTAATGTGACCTTGGTAAGTAATTCTTACCCATATACTTTAACTTATGATGTAATTAATTACTTTACGAATAATTAATGATATTGTGAAAGAGCACTTAGGGGAATCGTTAGAGATACATATACCGTCAAACCTTCCTATAATTGTTAGAATAGAAATATTAGATGCTGGCTAATAACTTTGGGCCTAGTATTTTTACTCCTTTGTATTTCTGTATTTATAGTTTGGGCTCAAATGTACATATTAGAAATAGTGGAGTTCATTTTTTGTGTTCTTTCCGGGTCACTATAAATAGTGAGGCCCATGTATGTAATAGACAAATTATTCATTTCTGATATAGAAAAATATCTCATTTTCTCTCGAAGCTTCTACTTTCAACAGATAGGGCGTAAAGCCTGCTTCGTCGATCTTTCCAGTTTTTCTTCCTTTCTTTCACGTTAACATGGTATTAGAGCAAAGATCCGTTTTAATTTCGCACTGAGGATTCGATTGATATCACACTCGTTTTCTACGTTTGATTTTATGCATAATTCATTCATCTTCTCGATCTTTTGAAGATTCATGGTTTGGTGCTGTTTTCCGCTTGTTTTTTTCTTCAAAATTGTGTTCAATCATCTTCTCTTGTACATAGAAGTAGTGAATCTCATTTTCAGACGATTTCAAGGATTTCGACTAAAATTAGGGTTTTGCTTATATCAGATTCTACGATAGATGTTGATATTGAAGTGTTTTCATGATTGAAGGCCGTAGCTCTTTCCGGTTGCGAAGGAGATTGGCAACACTAAGCTCTTTCTTCACTACTTCTTTGCATGATCTAGGTTTCTCTATAGTTTTTGATTTGATTGTCAATCTGATAACATGACCAACGGAACTCATGATTCTTCTTCAACTCCTGCCACTTCTCACACTGTTTTCCATTAGGATGATTATACTCATCCATGTCATCCTCTTTATGTGCACCCATCAGATATTTTGGGGACCTCGTTAGCTCCATTCCGTTTGATGGAACATGATATGGTAGTTGGAGGCACAATATTTTTGTTGCACTCTCAATTTGAAATAAACTAGATTTTATAAATGGAAATTCCTAGAAACCTTCATCTTCTTCACCTCTTGCTAGACAATGGCAGAGGTGTAATGATCTCGTCATTTCCTTATTAGTAAACTCTTTGTCTAAGGAAATATCTAGGAGTATGAAGTATTCTGAGTTTGCTAGGCAAATTTAGAATGAGTTAGAAGAGAGATATGGTAAAACTGATGGTGTTAGAGTGTTTGAACTTAAGAAAGAGTTAGCACACATCTCCTAGGGATATCTTGACATAGCCTCATATTTCAACAAAATCAAACAGTTATGGGATGAAATAACTTCCATTTCTGCTAGAGTGTGTTCTTGTGGGGCTAAGTCTACTGAAGATGCAGAACATAGGGCTTATCAGTTCTTAATGGGTTTAAATGACACGTATGTCCAAACCAGAAGCAATATTCTTATGATGAAGCCACTTCCCTCAGTTGGAGATGTGTATAGCATTTTGTTGTCTGATGAAAAACACAGGAATATGTCTGCTGCAACTCAGTTCCCTTCTACCTCTACATCTTTTAATGTTGGAGTGTCAAGGCAGATTTATCCTTCTAGAGTGAATTTTGAGTCACCTAAACCAAGTGTCACTTGCAAGTACTGTAAGAAACCTGGACATACTATAGAAAAATGCTACAAACTCCATGGTTATCCCTCAAATGTCAAGTTCACCAAAACTCCTAATCTGATAGAGATTGCTGCACATGTTGAGCTCACCAGCCATCCAAAATCTAGGACTAGTGACACCCCTACTGAGCATGGTGGTCTTTCACAGTCTGAAGACATGTCTGCTATTCCTGGGCTTACCAAAGATCAGTATTCTCAATTAAAGATGTTGCTTTAACAGTCACACTTGTCTCCTTCTCCATCTACATCAAGCCTAATGGGGTCAATCAATTTTGCTGGCGAGTTACTTTCCCCCGGTGCATCTTATGGTGCATGTATGTTGACTAAAGTAGATGGTATAGTATGTATAGTAGACTCTAGGGCTTCTAACCACATGAATTCCACAAAAAGTTTACTCTTTAATGTCCAAACATTACCTATTCTCTACCTTGCCTCTCTTCCAAATGGTTATAAAGTCAAAGTTACCAATATTGGGTCATTGGCTCTATTGCCTAATCTGATATTGCATAATTTACTTTATGTTCCTAGTTTTCAGTATAATCTCATTTCTGTCCACAAATTACTTTCTCATGTTGATGACATGGTACAATTTACCAAGGCTGCTTGGACTTTACAAGGCCCTTCAGTGAAGAAGCCACTGGTACTTGGTAAGCTAGACAATGGACTCTACAAGTTGTTTCAGTCTATCATTGCTCCCAGTCCAGTTTTTTTTCTTCCAATCATTCTACTCTTCTAATGTTTTAGTTTCTAATTCTTAATGCTAGTGTAATTGATGAATTCTCATATGTAAATACCATATCAGTTGTTGATAACATGAATAAAGATGAAGTTGTTTGGCATTACAGACTTGGACACATTCCCTTCTCCAAGCTGAAACCTATATCTGCATTAAATTGTAAATTTCCGCTTAAACAATCGTTTAGATGTCCTGTTTGTCCATTAGCTAGGCAAACAATATTGCCCTTCCTTGATAGTAGTATACAATCCACTCAGCTATTCCAATTAATTCACATAGATACTTGGGGACCTTACAATACACCCACCTATAATGCTTCCAATTACTTATTAACAATTATGGATGATTTCTTAATGGCTACTTGGACCCATCTTATGGGAGCCAAGAGTAATGCTTTTGATTTACTCAAGTCTTTCATTGTAATGGGTGAAACTCAATTCCATTCTAAAGTTTAGGCTGTCAGAAGTGATAATGCCTTAGAATTAGGCTCCACTGCTTCAGGTTCTACTTTCTTCTATGAAAAAGGAATTCATCATCAGACTTCCTGTCCACACACTCCTAAGCAGAATAAAGTGGTGGAAAGGAAGCACAGACATTTACTTGAGACTGCTAGAGCCCTGTTGTTTCAATCCCATCTTCCTATTAGATTCTGGGGTGATTGTCTTCTAACTGCAACTTATTTGATCAATAGGTTTTCATCCCCTCTCCTGAACCAGAAAAGTCCTTATGAGTTGTTATATGGTTCTGTTCCCTCTTATTCTCATCTTAAAATCTTTGGTTGTTTGTGCTACTCTACTGTAACTCGAGTGCACAATGATAAGTTTTCTCCCGGATCTATGCCTTGCGTGTTTGTGGGTTATCCTTTTGCTAAGAAAGGTTATAAACTCTATAACCTCATTTCCAAAACCTGTTTCATCTATAGGGATGTCATTTTCTTAGAACACATCTTTCCATTCTTCAAAGCTTCTGATCAAACTTCCCACATTTTATCTTCTCCTCTATCCACTTGTTTTGATACTGAATGTTCAGTACCTCATCTTCTTACTTTATCTTCCACTCCACCTCTTTCTCTCCCATCTATTGATCTTTCATCTCCTATTGTACATCATGCTCCTAGCTCCACTTCTCTCAATTCTTCACCTTTTGTTTCCCATAAATTTTCCCCTCCTAATCCTTCTCCTATTGATCATTTCATCCCTATCTCTTCTTCTACATTACCTACTCTATTAAGGTCCTCTAGGCCACATAACCCCCTAGTTACCTCAATAGCTATGTTTGTCAGTCCTCATCCTCCAACTCCATCCCCTCTATTGGTCAGTTGCATATCCTAGAGCCATATTCATACTCCCAAGCAACTACTATTTCTGAGTGGCAGGATGCCATGAGGAAGGAATTTGAGGCTTTTGAAGCCAATGAGACTTGGGAAATTGTGGAGCTGCCATATGGAAAGAAGCCTATTGGGTGTAAATGGGTTTATAAGGTGAAATATAAAGCTGATGGTAGTATAAAGAGGTACAAAGCTAAGTTTGTGGTCAGGGGTGACACTCAAGTAGAAGGGGTTGATTTTCATGAAACATTCTCTCATGTTGTAAAAATGTCCACTATTAAGACCTTAATTGTTGTGGCTGTCAAGCAACACTGGTCTTTGTTACAACTTGATTTCAATAATACTTTCTTGCATGGTGATCTTGATGAAGAGGTTTTTATGAAACTCCCTCATGGCCTTTCTATTCATGCTTCCACTTATTCTACTTCCTTGGTCTACAACCTCCAAAAAATCCCTTTATGGATTTAGGCAAACTTCCCAACAATGGTATGCTAAGTTGTATCAAGATCTATCCTCTAGAGGGTATATGCATTCTCTTAATGATTATTCAGTCTTCACTAAGGGATCTGGAGACTCTCTGGTTATATTGACTGTCTATGTAGATGACATTATCCTAACTGGTACTGATTTGTCAGAAATTTATGCCCTAAAGAGCTTTCTTCATGATCCGTTCAAGATCAAGGATTTGGGTCTCCTTAACTACTTTCTTGGTATTGAAGTTATCTATACTTCATCTGGGGTCTTGTTGCATCAGAAGAAGTTTATTCATGACCTTTTAGATAAGTTTCACTCTCTTAAATGTACTCCTGTTACATGTCCTCTTGAATTGAATGTGAAAATGAAGGCCAAAGAAGGTGCACTTTTGCCTAAACCTGAAGAGTATAAGAGTCTCATAGGCAAACTAAATTTTCTGACCCATACAAGCCTGACCTCAGTTTTGTAGTACAACATTTGAGCCAATTTATGCAGTAGCCTTGCATACCACATATGAAGGCTGCTCTTCATCTTCTCAGATATCTCAAAGGCTCAGCTGATTCTGGAATCGTTTTCAACAATGATCCTGCTATGTTCTTACAGGTATTTTGTGATAGTGACTGGGCCTCTTGCCCTGACAGTAGAATGTCAGTTACTGGGTTTTGTATTTGCCTTGGTAATAGTTAGTTGGTTGGAAATCCAAGAAGCAGCCAGTGGTTTCTCTTTCCTCAGCAGAGGCCGAGTACAGAGCTATGAGTAAAGTAGTGGCTGAAGTTACTTGGCTCTCTAGGTTGTTGTCTGATTTTGGTGTACTATTTTCCTCTCATGTACCTGTATTTAATGATAGCCAGGCTTCCCTTCACATTGCAAAAAATCATGTCTTTCATGAGAGGACAAAGCATATAGAACTGGATTGTCATTTTGTGCGCGCCAAGCTTGGAGATGGACTGATTTCTCTGGTTCACACTCCTGGTGCCTCTCAAGCTGCTTATCTCCTTACAAAGGCTCTACGTGGTCCTACTCATCACTTACACACTCACAAATTGGGGGTTTTGTCACCCTCCAACTTGAGGGGGATGTTAGAATTGGAAAATTAGATGCTGGCTAATAACTTTGGGTCTAGTATTTTTACTCCTTTGTATTTCTGTATTTATAGTTTGGGCCCAAAATGTACAGATTAGAAATAGTGGAGTTCATTTTTTGTATTCTTTCCGGGTTACTATAAATAGTAAGGGCCATGTATGTAATAGAGAAGTTATTCATTTCTGATATAGAAAATATATGATTTTCTCTCAAAGCTTCTACTTTCAACAGATATGGCGTAAAGCCTGCTTCATCGATCTTTCCAATTTTCCTTCCTTTCTTTCACGTTAACAATAACAGTCTCATTTGTTTCGATATTTTCTGGTTGCTATAGTAAAGTGCTGTTATATAAAATATATATTATTGATGAGTTCAGCTGCTACCAACTACCAATTCTAGAAGCCCACCATTGTTGAATCCACCAACCATTCTAGAAGCCACAATTGTTGAAGCTTCCATTGTTGAATGAAGAATTCAACCACTAACCACCTTCTTTAAGGCTATAAATAGAGCCTTTTGTTTTACATAGAGACATCAATCTAGAGAGATTGAAATACAATCAGGAAGAGATTGTGAGAACAAATGAGAGTTTGGTGAGGCTTTTTTTAGAGAGAAATTATTGATGTAAATTCTCTATAATTCTATTCTTGAGTAATATAGTTATTGTTCCTCCCAAATATTGATTAGAGAATCACAAAAAGTGGTATCAGAGCCTTCGATTCTGTGTTCATCGAGAAATATCGGAACACAAAAATTTCAACCCGGATCTACATTTTTTCGAAAATGTGATCTGTCATGTATTTTGATCATTTTATTAGATTCCTTGCGTCGATACAAATTCAACGCAACTTTCCGGAGGTAAAACAAAGCTAAAACGAAGAAGTTATAACAATTTAAAGCTTTATTGTCAAGGAAGAATATGACGAATAGTAATCACCCAGTCAGTGTCTAGCCAGCGCCTAGTCATCGTAAATTTCAAAAATAATCCCTGAAGTTACTGGAATTGTAAATCAGCCCCAAAAGTTTAGTATATTTTCAATTTAACCCAATAGTTTGGTGTAAATTTAAAAATTTTGTGGAGGCCCTATTTTGACCCAATAAGAGTCAATCCTACCATTTTTCACCATTCCGGACGCGTATGTGAGGTCTGTTTGGTGAGATTCTACTCTAAGATTTTGACCAAGCCATTTTAAAGATATAATAGAAGAGTCATCATCATTTGGAGCTATGATAAAACTTACTACCACAAATTACACATTGTGGAGACCTCGGATGGAAAATATCCTCAGTTGTAAGGATTTGTTTGATCCCATAGAAGCTAAGTGTAAGAACCCTGATTCCACCAAAGAAACAGAGTAGAAGAAATTAAACAGAAAAACTATAGGTCAAATTCGACAATGGATTGACGATAGCGTTTTTCATCATGTTGCACAAGAGACAGACGCGTATGCACTCTGGGTAAAGTTAGACGGGATGTATCAAGCCAAGACAGCTAGAAACAAAGCCTTGTTGATGAGGTGTTTGGTAAATTGATGTTAAAGCACAGAACTTCAATTGCCGAGCATACTAGTGAGTTTCAGAGCTTGATAAATCAATTATCATCTGTTGACATGCCGCTCGGGATGAGATGCAAGCCCTACTACTTCTTAGTTCTCTTCTTGATTGATGGGGGATAATGTAGTCTCTCTCAGTAATTCAGCTCCTAGTGGAAATTTGACCATGTCTATGGTTAAAGATGCCTTATTTAATGAAGAAGCCAGAAGAAAAGACATCGATCATGGTGAGTCGCATGCCCTTATTACAGAAAAAGGGAGACAACAAGAAAGACGTCAAGATAAGAGGAGATACAGAAGCAAAAGTAGGGGAAAATCCACAGATGGTAGGAAGTCATCATATGCGTGCTACCACTGTGGAATGAAGGGCCATTTAAAGAAGAACTGCAAAAAATTGTAGAAGGAGAAGGAGCAGTTGAACCAGAAGGATGAAGATGCATTAGTCACTACCCACGGAGAAGTAGCCATTTGTTCCATACAAGAAGAGACATGCCTTCACATCTCAAGTCAAGAAGAAAATGAATGGGTGGTAGATACTGCAGCATCATACCACGCCACATCCCGAAAAGATTTCTTCACAACATACAAAGCATGAGACTTTGGAGTAGTGAAGATGGGGAACACTTCTTTCTGTGAGATAGTTGGAATGGTGATATCAAAATACAAACAAATATCGGGCGTACAATGATATTGAAGGATGTCCGTCATGTGCCATATCTTCGTCTAAACCTAATATCAGGTATAGCTCTTGACAAACATGGCTATGAAAGTTATTTCGAAAAAGGCACATCTAAATTGCTGAAAGGGGTTATGATTCTCGCTCGGGGAAATATTTGTGGCAACTTATATAAACTCATGTGAGGGTATGTTCAGCCAACATCAATGTTATGGAAAAAGAGGCATCTCAAAACCTGTGGCACTAGAGACTCGGTCACATGAGTGAAAAGGGGATATAAATTTTAATGAAAAAGCAGCTTATTAGAATGGACAAGAATGCTGCTTTAGACCCTTGTAATCATTGCTTTTTTGGAAAGCAATGTAGAGTCTCGTTTACATTTTCTTCAAACAGAAAATCAGAGTTACTCAGTCTGGTACACTCTGATATTTGTGGTCCCATGGAGGAGAAATCACTTGGCGGGAATAGGTATTTTCTGACATTTATTGATGATGCTTCTCGAAAGGTGTGGGTGTACTTCTTAAAGACAAAGGACCAGGCTTTTGATTATTTCAAGATATTTCATGCCATGGTAGAGCGTGAAACGGGAAAGAAATTAAAGTGCCTTCGCTCAGATAATAGAGGCGAGTATACTTCCAAGGAGTTCGATTCATATTACAAGAGACAAGGGATTCGACATGAGAAGACGGTCCCACGTACCCCACAACACAATGGATTAGCCGAGAGAATGAACCGGACAACTATGGAAAGAGTCAGAAGTATGATCAGTATGGCAAAGCTGCCTAAGCCATTCTGGGGAGAAGGTGTTCGCGCCGCCTACTACCTAATCAACTGGTCACTATCAGGCCCATTGAATTTTAAGGTTCCAGAGAAAATATGGTCTGGTAAGAATCCCTTATATTCTCACTTAAGGGTATTCGGTTGTTTAGCACATGCACATGTATCAAAGGAGCTGAGGAAGAAGCTTGATGGTAGAACTATACCATGTTTCTTCATCGGCTATGAAGATGAAGAATTTGGGTATAGATTATGGGATTCAATACAGAAGACGGTGATCAGAAGTAGGGATGTTGTATTCCATGAAAACCAGACGATTGAAGATATTGAAAAGCCCACAATGTCTTATAAAAGAGGTTCTAGTGCCAAAAAAGTTGGTCCAGATCCACCTCCACTGCAATTTGACACAAATAGCATGGGGGAGCATGAAGCAGTACCAGAAGCAGAACATGAGGATGTTTGGCAGGGGGAGGCACAAACCCCTCAGGAAACTACAGAACCATCATAGGGGAACGATGATGGAACTCCTCCTAAAACTAATAATCAACAACCTCGTCGATCTGAACGAGGTCAGATTCCATCAACCCGATACCTAAAAACTGAGTATATTCTACTTTCTGAAGATAGAGAACTAGAGAGTTTCCATGAAGCTATATCTCATAAGGATAAAGAAAAATGGCTGCAAGCAATGACCGAAGAGATGAACTCTTTATAGAAAAATAACACTTATGAGATTGTGAAACTTCCACAAGGAAAGAAGGTACTGAAGAGTAAATGGGTATTCAAGCTCAAGAAAGATGGCAGCGAAAAGGTGGTGAAGCACAAAGCCCAGTTAGTAGTCAAATGATTCCTACATAAAAAGAGAATTGACTTTGATAAAATATTTTCACCAGTTGTAAAATTGACTTCAATCTGTATCATCCTTGGATTGGTAGCTAGTTTGAATTTGGAGCTTGAACAAATGGATGTCAAGACATCATTTCTTCATGGTGATCTAAATGAAGAAATCTATATGAAGCAACCAAAGGTTTTGAGGTTTTAGGAAAAGAAAACATCGTCTATAAGCTTACGAAAAGTTTATATGGCCTAAAGAAAGCACCGAGGCAGTGGTACAAAAAGTTTAACTTATTTATGGTAAGTCATGGATATAAAAGGACTGCTGCAGATCAGTGTGTTTACATTCAGAGATTTTCGGATGGCAATTTTGTTGTACTTCTACTTTATGTAGACGACATGTTGATCATCAGACAAGATGCAATAAAAATTAGACAATTGAAGAAAGAACTCTTTAAGTCCTTTGAAATGGAAGACTTAGGTCCAATTCAACATATTTTGGTATTGCAGATAACTCGAGATAGGAGAAACAATAAATTATGGCTATCTCAAGAAAATTATATTGAACGGGTGATCAAACGATTCAATATGAGTAATGCCAAACCGGTAGGTGCCCATTTGGAAAATCACTTCAAGTTGAGCAAGCGTTTGTGCACCTCATCCAAGAAAGAGACCGAGAAGATGTCTAAAATTCCATATTCTTCAGCAGTTGGAAGTCTGATGTATGCCATGGTTTGCACGAGGCCAGATATCGCACATACGTTAGGTGTGGTAAGTCGGTTTCTTTCTAACACTGGAAAGAAACATTGGGAGGCAGTTAAGTGGATTCTCAGGTATCTTAAAGGTACTTCAAAATCAAGTCTGTGTTTGGGGGAGCTGATCCAGTCTTGGAAGGCTATACAGATTCAGATATGGCCGGAGATTCTGATAGAAGAAAATCAACCTCAGGATATATTTACACTTTTGCAGGGGGAGTTGTGTCATGACAGTCAAGGTTGCAGAAGTGTGTTGCACTATCCACAACTGAAGCAGAGTATATTGCTGTAGCGGAAGCTGGAAAAGAAATGTTGTGGTTAAAGAAGAACTAGGGATAAATCAAACAGAGTATAAGATACATTGTGATAGTCAAAGTGCAATTGATTTAAGCAAAAACTCAATGTATCATTCTCGGACAAAGCACATCGACATTCGCTATCAGAGGATACGCGAGGTGATGGATCAACAACTGTTGAAATTAGTGATGATCCATACGAAGGGGAATCCAACAGACATGTTAACAAAGGTTGTCACTCAAGAAAAGTTAGAGTTGTGCAGAGACATAGTTGGAATAACTTTCAAATAGTAGCTGTGTTGGAATGCAGCTGAAAGGGAGAATTGATGAGTTTAGCTGCTACCAACTACCAATTCTAGAAGGCCACCATTGTTGAATGCACCAACCATTCTAGAAGCCACCATTGTTGAATGAAGAATTCAACCACCAACCACCTTCTTTAAGGCTATAAATAGAGCCTTATGTTTTACACAAAGGCATCAATCCAGAGAGATTGAAATATAATCCAGGAAGAGATTGTGAGAACAAAAGAAAGTTTGGTGAGGTTTTTTTTTTTATAGAGAGAAATTCTTGGTGTAAATTCTTTGTAATTCTATTAATAGGGTTGTTTTTCCTTACAAATAATCTTCATATTGATCAGAGAATCACAATAATTATAACATAAAAAATTGGTTTAAAGAAAACTTGACCATTACAGTGAAGTGCAGTTATAGAGGATGACTATTATAAGGAGGTAGGATGTAGTCAAATTTCAAGTCAGTGTGCGAAGTACTATATATCACAAGCACTATTTCACGATATAAATGTATATCCTTCTCAAATTTTTCCACTATAGTGTATAAATGCGTATATAGGTCGAGATAAAGACTGATCCATTTACCTAGATATATACTCATTGAGAATATATAGTCATGCAAATTTTATATATAATGATTTTTCCAGCTGCATACTGTTGAAAATTCCGATTAGAAGAAAAGCACGCCGAAGAGGAAATAGTCAACCTCTCCCACCCCAAATAACAAAAAAAAAAAAATACAACAGACGTAAAAAATAAAAAAAGCATGAAAAAGTCAAGCCATATTGAACAACAATGGCCCATTTACCCTAGTTGAAAATTGCAAGCTAGCTAGTATATAAAATGGTGTACTATATGAAGTTTTATACCATCTCATTTTTCCCTAAAAGAATGGCTTCCTCAAAAATAATCTCTTCTCTATTTTTCCTTTTATATATTGCAATTCTTGTACAAACAGTGATTTCCACTGATCCACTCTTCCATTTTTGTTCAAAATCTGGAAATTTCACAGCCAATAGTTACTATGCAAAAAACTTGAAAAATCTCTTAGGTGATCTCTACTTAAAAACACCACCAACAGGGTTCTCAACTAGCTCAGTCGGTCAAACTCCCGATCAAACTTATGGACTTTCTTTATGTCGCGGCGATGTTTCAAGCACAAATTGCAAGTCCTGTGTAGTAGATGCAAGCGAAGAACTTGGTAAACTTTGTCCGTACGATAAAGAAGCCATAATATGGTACGACAATTGTCTTCTAAAATATTCGTACAATGATTTTCTAGGAAAAATTGATAATAAGTACAAATTTTACATGTGGAATGTTCGTGTTGTGAATAAGTCAGAATCTTTTAATGCAAAGATTAAAGAATTATTGGGAAGTTTAGTTGAAAAAGCTTATAAAAAGCAGAATTTATATGCAAATGGAGAAATGGAGCTAATTGGAGATCAGTATGAGAAATTGTATGGATTGGTTCAATGCACAAGAGATCTTTCTAGCGAAGACTGTAAAAAATGTCTTGAGGGTATTATTACTGAAATTCCAAGTTGTTGTGATGGAAAAGAAGGTGGAAGAGTTGTTGGTGGAAGCTGTAATTTTAGATATGAAATTTACCCTTTTGTTAATACTCAGTAGAAGATGTCAAAATATATAAATTAAGATATGGTCACAAATTGTATTTGTAATATGTTACCTATTAAGGATTTTAATAAAATATATGTTATAAATATATTATATTATGGATGTTCGTACTCCGTTGTGAATAAGCTTCCTGAAGAAGTTTATTTATATGGGGTTGCACCGTAAATATGTTTATCTATTTAGTACTATATTGGAGATAAGCTTCCTGAAGAAGTTATCACTTTGGTACCCGGTTACGGATAAACATTACCCCCGGTAGAAGATTATCCATACTGGGTATAATAAGCTTATCCTTTCAGTATCCGGTTATGGATAAATATTACTGTCGGTAGAAGATTATCCATACTGGGTATAATAAGCTTATCCTTTCAGTATCCGGTTATGGATAAATATTACTTCCGGTAGAAGATTATCCATACTGGGTATAATAAGTTTATCCTTTCAGTATCTGGTTATGGATAAACATTACCTCCGGTAGAAGATTATCCATACCGAGTATAATGAGCTTATCCCTTCAGTACTCAGTTATAGATAAACATTACTCTTAGTATAAGATTATCCATATCTGGTATAATAGCAGCTTGCAGTAGCAGCTTACACAACAACTTCCTTTCTTCTATAAATAGACTTCCTTTCTTCTATAAATAGAAGGGTTTTCATTTCATTATGTACATCAGTTTGAATTCGAATAATATATCAGTCTCTCTCTATACTTGTCTTTACTTTACTGTATTTATTTTATAACACGTTATCAGCACGATACTCTGCCATCTCGAGAAAATATTTTGAAAGTATCTGAGGTAAGAACTTTCTTTTCCTAAATAATGTCAAATCTTTCTAAACTTGAATTTGTAGCCCTGGATATATCGGGCAAAAGTTATATGTCTTGGGTGCTTGATGCTGAAATTCATCTTGATGCGATAGGTCTCGCAGACACCATCCGTGATAAAAATCAGGCATCAAACCAAGACCGTGCCAAAGCAATGATATTCCTACGCCATCACCTTGATGAAGGCTTGAAAATGGAATATCTTACTGTTAAAGATCCAGTCATACTGTGGAATAATTTGAAAGATCGATATGACCACCTGAAGATGGCCGTTCTTCCACGGGCACGATATGATTGGACTCATCTAAGGCTACAAGATTTTAAATCTATTTGTGAGTATAATTCTGCTATGTTCAGAATTATTTCCCAACTAAAATTATGTGGTGATAATGTTACTGATTATGATATGTTGGAGAAAACTTTCACCACTTTTCATGCCTCGAATATGCTCCTGCAGCAGCAATATCGAGAGATGGGATTTAAAAGGTATTTTGAACTTATCTCACATCTTCTTATAGCCGAACAACATAATGGGCTATTAATGAAAAACCATGAAAGTCGATCTACTGGTTCTTGTCCATTCCCTGAAGTGAATGAGACGAACTTCCACCAAGCCAAACGTGGAAAAGGTCGTGGCCCCAGTCGTGGTCATGGCCGTGGTCGGGGAAGAAATCCCAATCGTGGTAATAATAATGCACCAAAGAACCCTCTTCGCCACCAGCAGTGGAAAAGGAAGGAACAAAAGCATGAAACGGTGCAAGCACCTAATACAGAAAGTGCATGCTTTAGATGTGGAGGAAAAGGGCACTGGTCACGTACCTGTCGTACGCCAAAGCACCTGGTTGAGCTTTATCAAGCCTCCTTAAAAAAGACTGAGAAAAATGTTAAAGCAAATTTCATCTCTAAAGATAATTTTGACTTCATGCATTTAGATGTAGCTGATTACTTTGCACTCCCAGAAGGAAAAACAAGTCATGTAATCGGTAGTGAATCTGTAGAAATATAAATATTTTTAATTTTTGTTGTTTGTAATAGATAGTATGGTTATGTGATTATTGTACATAAATAAAAGTTATGTTTTGATAATATATTTTATTTATGTCATTTTGAAGAATATGGATAATCCTCAAATTATGTTTGGATAAAAGACAAATCATGAAGATATTTGTGTTATTGATAGTGGAACAACTCATGCCATATTCAGGGATTAGCAATACTTTTCTTATTTGCATAAGGAAAAAGCAAATGTTTCAACAATTTCTGGTAATATAAGTTTGATTGAAGGCTCCGGAAGAGCCGTTATCTTTTTGTCTAATGGAACAAAACTAATTATAGACAATGCATTATTCTCCTCCAAGTCCCGAAGAAACTTGTTGAGTTTTATAGATATCCGCCGAAATGGGTATCATGTTGAGACAATAAATGAAATGAACATGGAATATCTTTGTATTATAAAGAATATTTCCGGCCAGAAATGTATTGTAGAAAAGTTATTAACTTTACCTTCTGGCTTATACTATTCAAAAATTAGTACAGTTGAAGCACACTCTATCGTAAACCAGAAGTTTACGGATTCAAATACTTTTGTGCTTTGGCATGGCCGTTTGGGCCATCCTGGATCAATAATGATGAGACGAATTACTGAAAATTCGAGTGGGCATCCGTTAAAGAACCTGAAGATTCTTACGAATGACAAATTTTCTTGTGATGCTTGTTATCAAGGCAAACTAATCACTAGACCATCACCAATGAAGGTTGGCATTGAATCCCCCGCCTTTTTAGAACGTATACATGGGGATATATGTGGACCTATTCACCCACCAAGTGGGTTGTTTAGATATTTTATGGTCCTAATAGATGCATCTTCAAGATGGTCTCATGTGTGCCTATTATCATCTCGCAACATGGCGTTTGCAAAGCTATTAGCCCAAATAATTCGATTAAGGGCACAATTCCCAGATTATCCTATAAAGGCTATTCGTCTCGATAATGCTGGAGAATTCTCATCTCAAGCTTTTGATGATTATTGTTTATCGGTTGGGATAAAAGTTGAACATCCCGTAGCTTATGTTCATACTCAAAATGGCCTTGTAGAGTCATTTATTAAACGCCTACAATTGATAGCAAGACCACTACTTATGAAAACTAAATTGCCCACTACTGTTTGGGGCCATGCTATCTTGCATGCAACATCACTTATCCGTCTCAGACCGACACATTATAATAAATATTCTCCGTCACAATTAGTTTTTGGTCATCAACCAAATATAGCCCATTTACGAATTTTTGGATGTGCTATATATGTGCCAGTAGCACCACCACAGCGCAGTAAGATGGGACCACAGAGAAGGATATGAATATATGTTGGGTTTGAATCACCCTCTATTATTCGCTATCTTGAACCATTGACACGAGATTTATTTACTGCTCGATTTGCAGATTGTCGGTTTGATGAAACAAATTTCCCACAATTAGGGGGAGAGAAAAAGGAAATCAAAAGAGAAATTCTGTGGAAAGTTTCATCATTATCTCACTTTGACCCACGCACCCCTATATGTAATCAGGAGGTCCAGAAGATCATCCATTTACAGAATATAGCAAATCAAATGCCAGACGCATTTACCGATTTGAAAAGGATAACTAAGTCACATATCCCTTGCAGAGAATGTGCCTATCCGAATTGATGTTCCAGTAGGACCATCTACTAGCATGAAAACTAGTGAACCTAAAGCACGCCTGAAGCGTGGTAGGCCTTTGGGTTCTAAGGATCGAAATCCTCGAAAAAGAAAATCGGCAAATGATCAAAATGATACCATGAAGGGATTTCCTGAAGAGACCCAAGATCTAATTAGTTCCGAGATTCCTGAAGAAATCAACGAACCCGAAGCTCATGTAAGTGAAGAACTTTTAATAAGTTCGACCGGTGATGGGATTAATTTAAATCGTTCTGAAATAGTGGTGGATAATATTTTTGCATATAATGTCGCACTTAATATTATGCAAGATAGTGAGGATCTTGAACCTCGATCCGTCGAAGAATGTTGATAAAGATCTGATTGGCCAAAATGGCAAGAGGCAATTCAATCAGAATTAAAATCACTTGCTTGGGAGGTATTTGGACCAGTTGTCCAAACACCTACTGGTATAAAAGCAGTTGGTCATAAATGGATTTTTGTGCGAAAAAGGAATGATAAAAATGAAGTTGAAAGATATAAAGCTCGCCTTGTTGCACAAGGATTCTCACAACGACCTGGAGTCGATTTTAATGAAACATATTCACCTGTTATGGATGCCATAACATTTCGATATCTCATCAGTTTAGCACTACATGAAAAGCTTGAAATACATCTAATGGATGTAGTTACAGCTTATCTGTACGGTTCACTTGATAATGAAATTTATATGAAAATCCTTGAAGGATTTAAAATGACTGAAGTAAAATCTCGGGAAATGTATTCAATTAGATTACAAAGATCTTTGTACGGTTTAAAGCAATCCGGGCGCATGTGGTATAATCGCCTTAGTGAATATTTACTGAAAGAAGGTTACATAAATGATGTTGTTTGTCCATGTATTTTTATAAAGAAAATGGCATCAGAATTTGTTATACTTGCTGTTTATGTTGATGACATAAATCTTGTTGGAACTCCAGAAGAGCTCCAAAAGGCAATTGAATATCTTAAGAAAGAATTTGAGATGAAAGATCTTGGAAAGACTAAACTTTGTCTTGGTCTGCAAATTGAACATTTAGCAGAAGGGATCTTTATCCATCAAACTGCCTATATAGAAAGAGTCTTAAAACGATTTTACATGGACAAAGCACACCCATTGAGTACACAAATGGTTGTTCGATCACTTGAAGTGAATAGGGATGTGTTCCGACCTCCAGAAGAGGACGAGGAACTCCTTGGTCCCGAAGTACCGTATCTCAGTGCAATTGGTGCACTAATGTATCTTGCTAATGCTACAAGGCCTGAAATAGCATTTTCTATTAATTTACTAGCAAGATATAGTTCGTCTCCTACACGGAGACATTGGAATGAGATTAAGCATATATTTCGATATTTAAAGGGAACTCTTGATATGGGTTTGTTTTATGCTAACAAAGATAGTGCAGATCTTGTTGGTTATACAGATGCAGGTTATTTATCTGATCCCCATAAAGCTCGATCTCAAACCGGATATGTATTAACGTATGGAGGTACTGTCATATCATGGCGCTCCACAAAGCAATCTATTGTTGCTACTTCTTCAAATCACGCTGAGATAATAGCTATTCATGAAGCAAGTTGGGAATGCGTATGGTTGGGATTAATAATTCATTTTATTCGAGAAAAATGTGGTTTGGAATGTGAAAAAAAGACCCACAATTTTATACGAAGAAAATGCTGCAAGCATAGCCCAATTGAAGGGAGGATTTATAAAAGGAGATAGAACGAAGCACATTTCACCAAAATTATTCTACACACATGACCTTCAGAAAAATGGTAACATTGATGTGTAACAAATCCGTTCAAGTGATAATCCAGCAGATTTATTCACTAAATCTTTGCCAACTTCAACTTTTGAGAAGATGGTATTCAAGATTGGAATTCGCAGACTCAAATATTTGAAACAAGGTTTCCATCAGGGGGAGTAAAATATGCGATGCACTCTTTTTCCCTTACTAAGGTTTTTTTCCCATGTGGTTTTCCTTATAAGGTTTTTAATGAGGCACCTAGCAATGCATATTACTAAATATGTGTACTCTTTTTCCTTCACTAGGATTTTTCCCACGTGGTTTTTCCTAGTAAGATTTTAATGAGGCACATTATCTTTTAATGAACATCCAAGGGGGAATGTTATAAATATATTATATTATGGATGTTCGTACTCCGTTGTGAATAAGCTTCCTGAAGAAGTTTATTCATATGGGGTTGCACCGTAAATATGTTTATCTATTTAGTACTATATTGGAAATAAGCTTCCTGAAGAAGCTTATCACTTTGGTACCCGGTTACGGATAAACATTACCCCGGTAGAAGATTATCCATACTGGGTATAATAAGCTTATCCTTTCAGTATCCGGTTATGGATAAATATTACTGTCGGTAGAAGATTATCCATACTCGGTATAATGAGCTTATCCTTTCAGTATCCGGTTATGGATAAATATTACTTCCGGTAGAAGATTATCCATACCGGGTATAATGAGCTTATCCTTTCAATATTCGGTTATGGGTAAATATTACTTCCGGTAGAAGATTATCCATACCGGGTATAATGAGCTTATCCTTTCAGTACTCCGTTATAGATAAACATTACTCTTAGTATAAGATTATCCATATATGGTATAGTAGCAACTTACACAACAGCTTGCAGTAGCAGCTTACACAGCAGCTTGCAGTAGCAGCTTACACAGCAGCTTGCAGTAGCAGCTTACACAGCAGCTTCCTTTCTTCTATAAATAGAAGGGTTTTCATTTCATTATGCACATCAGTTTGAATTCGAATAATATATCAGTCTCTCTCTATACTTGTCTTTACTTTACAGTATTTATTTTATAACAATATAGTACTTCTCGTTATGTTTTATTTATCATTATTTAATTTGACACAAATAAGAAAGCAAAGTGTATCATGCATGTATGTTATCACGATATTCCTTATCGATTGTGGTAGTTTATTTACTTGATAACAAAAACTCAATGAAGTTCACGGGTCTATAATAGAATACAACAACAATAATAACAAGCACAATACTTTTCACAAGTGGATTTAAGAAAGGCGAGATTTACGTAGTCTTACCCCTACCCTAAAAGGACATAGAAGTTATTTCCGTTAGACACTTAGCCGAAGAACGGATGACAAAAGTAAGGGCAACACGAAAGAATAACAACAACATAAAAATACAGAAGCCAAGAAAATAGTTAAACTCTAGGTAATAATAGCAAGCTATGAATAAAAGGATATCATACTAACACTTATGCTAGCGAACTAGGAAAGACAAAGAGATATGCTCGACTACCTACTAGCCTTCTACCCTAATCCTCGACCTCCATACCCTCCTATCTAGGGCCATGTTCTTAGTCAACTCCAGTTGCCCCATGTCCCGCCTAATAACCTCGCCCCAAGTATTCTTAGGCCTGCCTCTACCGTACCTTTCCTGATACCTACTGAGGCTAACCTCTCGCACTTTCTGGCGGGGGCTTCTATACTTCTCTTAACATGGCCGAACCATATCATCCTTGCTTCGCGCTTTTTTCCTCCACAGAAGTCACTCCCACCTTCTCCTGAATATCTTCATTCCTAATCTTATCCAACCTGGTATTCCCACACATCCACCTTAACATCCTCATCTCAACTACTTTTATCTTTTGCACATGAGTGTTCTTGACTGGCCAACACTCTGCACCATACAACATAGTCAGTCTAACTACAACCTTGTAAAACTTGCCTTTAAATCTCAGCGGCACTATTTTTATCACACAAGACATCAGAAACGAGCATCGGCTTCATCCATCGAGCCCTGATACAGTGCGTGACATCCTCATCAATCTCCCATTTACATTCTATTATAAATTCAAGGTACTTGAAACTATCTCTCTTAGCTTGGGGAATATTTGTGTATCAAGATTCACCTCCATGTCAGCTTCCTGGGTAATATTGTTGAACTTTCACTCCAAGTATTCCATCTTGGTCCTCCTCAACTTAAAACACTTAGACTCTAGGGCCTGCCTCCAAACCCCTAGCCTCTTATTAACACTACCCTGCATCTCGTCATATCAATAGCAAATAACATACACTATGACGCCTCTCCTTGAATGTGTCACGTCGATACGTCCATCACCAAGGAAAATAAAAACAGGCTAAGAGCTTATCCCTGGTGCAATCCCATCACAACCGAAAAGTATTTTTGAGTCTTCTCCTACCGTCCTAATCCGAGTCTTAGCTCCATCATACATATCCTTAATCACCATAATATAGGCTATTGGGCCCATTTAGCTTCCAAGAATCTCCAGAGCATCTATCTCTAAACCTTGTTATAAGCTTTTTCTAGGTCAATGAATACCATATGCAAGTCCTTCTTCATCTCCCTATACCATTCCACCAATCTCCCCACTAGATAAATAGCTTCCATAGTCGAACGTCCCAGCATGAAATCAAACTAGTTATGAGAAATTGACGCACTGCTCCTCACCCTCACGTCAACCACCATCTCCCAAGCATTAATCGTATGACTAGCAGCTTAATCCCCCTATAATTAGTGCAATTTTGGATATCGCCATTGTTCTTATACAATGGAGTCATCGTACTCCACCTCCATTCTTCGAGAATCTTCTTCGTCCTAAAAATGATATTGAACAACCTAGTGCACTACTACAAACCCGCCCTACCTCCATTCTTCCAAAATTTCACAGGGATTTTGTGTGGCCTAAAAGCGATAATGGTCAAGAGAGATCAATCTACTGACCCTCATTACGTGATGCATTTATTATTTGGAGAGTCAAAAGAGTTTTTTCTTATCACAAATTTTTTATCTACTTTTTAAATATTTTAAATTATTAATTACCGTGACTTATAATATATCATTTTATATATCGTCACGAGTTCCCCCTCCTGCTATTCTTGTGTGGCTATTAAACCCTTAAATTCTTGTGTGACTCTAGGGCCTGACTAAACAATTATGCATGCGATGCACATGGAGTTTCTCATTATGGAACAAAATATTTCCACCAGGAAGAACTTTTTAGAGATTATAAAGGTATGAAATCACATGTTTGCTACGAGAAGACAAGTTTTAGCTGGTTTGAAATGTTGAGGGTGTAACATTAAATAATTTGACTTTCCTACTTTCAATCATCTCACATCAAATAGGATGGAGGAAATGACATTTATATTAAGATTTATACTGAGAGGATAGGATGTACGTAACCTTACTTCTACCTTGGGGAGACTATATCTGAATAACCTTCGGCTAAAGAAGGTGAATGAAGTCCTGATAGCAAGACAAATAGTTAGTAAACTAAATTTAAAATAAGAATAAAAAATAGCAAAATAGTACCGATAGCAAGTAATATTTATGAAAATTTATTGGTCAACTAATCCATTAAATACTAAAGGCAAAATGACCTCTCTCTTCCTCTAGTTCGGATTTCGGTTCTTTTAACTTATCTAATTCTTAACCACTTATTACCTACAGTATGATTGTAATCAAAATGGGAATTACTTTACGAATAATTCAAGATATTGCGAAAAGCACTTGAAAGAAATTAATAGTTAGTCTTAGAAAAATTATTATATTAACTATTTCTTTGCAACAATGAATGCAGATTTATTATAATGTACTATATCTTTCTCAAAATTTTCAATTGTATGTGTATACATTTGTAACAAATCAGTTGCACACAAATCAGTTGCACACATCTGATGGCCTTAGGCGCAGTACCAGTACAAGGGATAAGAATATACCAAGACACCTGGACCAATACGTGGTCCCAAACTCCAAGACAAATACCATCTGCCAAGTCGTTAGAGAAAACGACGCCAGCCCGGCTATACACAAAAGGCATAAATAGACAGAAAGCTCATTTAGAAGGACAGGAATGAACTTGTTATTTTTTATTTCATTAGCTATTCTAATAGCAATCTGGAACCTCCCTTTTCTTGTTTTTCCTTTTTTTGCTTTGCTTCCTTTTTTTTGGTCAAGGTTGAGAACTATTAGTTGTAAGTTTGGAGCTTAATTGAATATTTGAACTATCATCTTTACATTTGGTGCTTTCATTGACCCTCCTTCTACAAATGGGTGATGGTGCACATAACACTCGGTCCAAATCCTTGGAGGAAACTGTGAAACAGCTCCAAGAACAATCAGTGGTTCACACCAAAGCTTTGGACTCCATTAACAGTACACTTCAAGAGATTGTTGCGCACATTGCTTCTCAGAGAGCTCCTTCTCCGACACCGGCACCGACCGCTGCTAGCCCTTCTTCCTCTGTGGTAGGTCAGTCACCAACGCTGCAACAACAAACTGGGTATCACCAACGAACCACCCTACAAACCCCAGCTCTTAACTGTCCTCAACAACAACCATCTACTCACTCACGGAGATATAGAGCGATTGATTTGCCGAAATGTGACGATAACGCTGCGGAGAGTTGGATCTTTCAAGCCCATCAATATTTTGATCACTACAATATTTCTGATAAAGAACGTTTCAATCAATTTTCCTTCTTCCTTGAAGGTGACGCCAGAGATTGGTATCAATGGATGTACCGACATCATCAGTTATGCGGTTGGGCTTACTTAATGAGAGCTTTTGTGACTCATTTTGGGACGAAATCACTGGAGTCACCGGAGAGTTTGATCACAAAATTACAAATGGCTTCTTCTGTTCACGACTATCTCTCCCTCTTTGAAAATCTTGCTAATCGTACAACAGAGATGTCACCGCCGATGTTGAAACATTGTTTTACCTCAGGGCTCCAGCCAGAGATTAAGGCTGATGTGCTCTCCTTTCGTCCAACAAACTTGAATGAGGCCATTGGCTTGGCCTTCTTGCAAGAACAGAAATATTTGGCCCAGCCCAAACAAATAACCCGGCCCACTTCTTTTACTAAACCACATCCATTTTCTCTGACCCAACAACCCAATTTGACCCCTAAATCGACCACACCACTTTCTCCTTCTTCCCCATCTCCGACTGCTTCTCTTCCCGGAGTTGGCCGTGTTCCTTATAAAAATCTGACACCATCTGAGCTTCAACGCAAACGTGAGCTGAATTTGTTCTTCAATTGCGATGAAAAATAAAAAAAGGGCCACCGTTGTTCTTCCACACCTCAAATTTTCCTCCTTCTCGCTGAAGATGACCCCACGGAGGAACTGCAATCAGAATCTTCTCCTCCACCTTCGGATTCTCCACCTCCAGACAATTCAGCTGCACACACTTCTATTCTCACCATCAGTATGCACACCCTATCAGGCGGACCTCACTCCTCCACTCTCCATTTTACTGGCCATATCAAGGGCCTCACAACTCAAATTCTTATTGATAGAGGAAGCACCCACAACTTTATTAACCCTCGTGTCGCCAAAAAAAAATTGACGATTGAACCATTTTTTGGGTCCTTTGTGCTAGTGGGCAATGGTCAGCATTTACCCTGTCTTGGGGTCATCCCAGGTATACCTTTAACCATTTAGGGGTACTCTTTCTCAACCAATTTTTTTGTCATTGATCTACATGGGTCTGATATGGTTTTGAGAGTGATTTGGCTAGCCACCTTGGGTCCTAGCACCTAAGATTTTATTAATCATTTGTTTGAATTTAATGTGGACGGTAAACATATTTGTTGGGTAGGGGATCCTTGTTCAGTCCCAAGTCAAATTAATATTTCCACTCTCCGCCATTTTTCAAAGACAGATTATATTTCATACCTTCTAAGATTGGAAATTCCATCACAGGGTGCTGATTTGTGCTCACAATATTTACCAGATCTATTATCTGTGTTGGACAATTATACTGATATATTCCAACCTTGTGCTTCATTGCCACCATCTCGACCTCAGGACCATTGGATACCTCTTATTCCTGGCACTAATCCAGTGAATGTTCGCCCATATAGATACCCTCACTTTCAGAAGGAGGAGATCGAATGTCAAGTTTCTGAGATGCTTAAATCTGGGATCATCCGCCATAGTTCCAGTCCTTATTCTTCTCATGTCCTATTGGTTCGTAAAAAGGATAGAACATGGCATTTTTGTGTGGACTATAAAGCTTTAAACTCCATAACTGTCAAGGACCTCTTCCAAATTCCTAATGTTGATGGGTTATTTGATGAACTTCATAATGCTGCCTTCTTCTCCAAATTAGATCTTTTGGCAGGATATCATCAGATACGTCTTCATCCACCTAATATTGAGAAGACAGCTTTTCACACTTATGACGGGCACTATGAGTTCACCGTGATGCCATTTGGATTGTCCAATGCCCCATCTACTTTTCAGTCAACCATAATTCTATTTTCAAGCCTTTCCTCTGCTAGTTTGTGTTGGTGTTCTTTGACGATATACTTGTATATAGTCAGTCATGGCAGGATAATCTCAATCATCTTCGATCAGTGTTTGATCTCCTACGCCAAAATTCCCTGGTTGTTAAACGCTCCAAGTGTCATTTTGGCCAATCTTCAATTGCCTATCTCGGCCACATCATTTCTTGTAAAGGTCTTCAAGTTGATCCGGAAAAGATTGTTGTTATTTTATCATGGCCTCTGCCTACTTCTGTCAAGGATGTGCGTGGTTTCCTTGGCTTAACTGGATACTATCACCGTTTTGTGAAAGGGTATGCTCAATTGGCTTCACCACTCACAGATCTATTAAAAGGGGATTCTTTTGTGTGGTCTAATGTTGCTTCTTCTGCCTTTCTCCAATTGAAAAAGGCTTTGATCTCTATTCCTGTTTTGGCATTACGAGATTTTTCTAAAGTCTTTACTGTGGAGACCGATTCTTCGGGAACAGGGATTGGTGCAGTTTTATCGCAAGAAAGCCATCTTGTTGCCTTCTTTAATCAGAAGTTATCCCCGGAATGCAAGTGGCTTCCACCTACAATAGAGAAATATTTGCTATAACTCAAGCTGTCCAAAAATGGAGTCAATACCTTTTGGGATACAAATTCATTATCATGACGGATCAGCAACCGTTGAAATCTCTTTCCAGTCAAGTCATTCAAACTCCGGAACAACAAAGATGGCTTAGCAAATTGATTGGATATGATTTTGACATTTGCTATCGTCCAGGAAAGCTTAATGATGCTGCTGATGCATTATCTCGAGTATCTACAATGCAGGCTTTGACGTTGGCCATTACAGAGTTAGCTTTAATTGATCAATTGCGCCAACTAAACAAATCAGACTCTGAATTAGGTGCATTACAGAAACAGTTACAGGACAATCCAGAATCGTTACCATAATTTTATTTCCAGGGGGTCTTCCCTTATTCCGAAATCGATTAGTGATTGCTCAGAATACTCAACTTCGCACTTTATTGCTCGAGGAATTTCACTCTTCTAAGCTCGGGGTCATGCTGGCATATCCCATACATTTCATCGCGTATCCTCCAATTTTTATTGGATGGGTATGCGTACTGATGTTAAGAAACATGTTACGGAGTGTCAGATATGTCAGCAAATGAAAGACTCTAACTTGAAACCTGCTGGTTTACTTTCTCCATTGCCAATTCCTAATGCCATATTTGAAGACATTTCCATGGATTTTATCACAGGTCTTCCTTCTTCTCATGGTAAAACTGTCATTTGGGTTATTGTGGATTGTCTATCCAAATACAACCACTTTATTGCTTTGCCCACCCATTTCACCAGTCAGAAGATTGCTGAAATATTTGTTTAGGAGTTTATTCGGCTTCATGGATTTCCTCTGATAATTGTTTCTAACCGTAACCCTCTCTTCTTATCTGAATATTGGCATGAAATTCATTGACTTCAAGGTACACAATTGGCCTTAAGTTCTGCTTATCATCCTCAATCCGATGGTCAAACGAAGGCCTTAAACAAATGCTTGGAGATGTACCTTCGTTGTTTTGAAACTGATACACCAGCGGCTTGGTTTACTCTTTTGCCTTGGGCCGAATTTTTGTACAATACTTCGTATCAGCACAGCTCTAAAATGACACCATTTGAAGTTGTGTATGGGCGCCCCCCTCCAACGGTGGTTCGGTATATCAGGAATAGTTCTAATCATCCTAGTGTGGCTGTATCTTTCATTCAGCGTGATGATACTTTAGCTATTCTAAAGGCCAATCTGTTACAAGCTCAGACTCGTATGAAAGCTTCAGCAGACAAGCATCAGCGTGAAGTAACCTTTGAGGTGGGAGACTGGGTGTATGTTCGTCTCCATCCATATCGCCAACTCTCACTGCGCTTACAACGGCACACTTGCATAAGCATTGCCAAAACATATTTTTCATAAATTATTTCCAAACATGTTTATTTTTTATAAGCTAAATTTTCATATGGAATTGCGATCATGAAATATATCACCATTAAATTATATTATGATATATAAGTTTTCCTAATAAATTTGCATTTTTTATGAATTGACGCCTAAATATTAATTTCATAAAATTACTTTTATGGCATATTGCATCTTATTTCCTAACGAGTTTTTTTAGCATTGTTAATCTTTGTAGGAAATATAGCGTAGCGTGGAACTATATCTTAGCAGTGAACTGGGGCAGTTTGTTGGAGAGAAATACCAAACTCTCCAACAAAGGTCAAGGATCTAATTCGAACTCCGTTCGGCTCGACTCTCAAAATTCATAATTAAATTCTTATTTCAAACATCTTTCTTTCAATCATGGTATCTAGTGTTTCTATAATTCAACACTGGGCAGCATTTTAGATTTGCATCAATAGTTGAGTCTACATATGGCCATACTCGAGGGTACCATAAGAATTAAACTACATATGGCCTGATTCTCGTGAAACCCGAGATATGTAGGCAACTCGAAACCAGAGTTCGGCCACAATCATTTTTTACGTCCCCATTGTCTCATTCCAACCTTAATGGTCGGGACAAAATTGGCTACTAAATCAATATGGTTTGCCCGAAAATTCTTTCATCGTCTCCGGTCAAAAAGGGGCAGCTGGTGACATCCAATTTTGTCCCTCCTTTCTTCCAATCAAATTTTATTGAGCTTTTAAGTTATTTATATACGTTGCTTTTACTACTTTTAAGTTATTTATATACTTTAATTTTAGTACTATTATTGTTACATTTGTTATTATTATTATTATTATTATTATTATTACTAATTCTACTACCAATATTATTGCTTGTATTATTAGTATTATTGTTATTATTATTAATCATCAAATATTATTATTACTACTACTATTGTTATTATATGCTGCAATTTATTTTAAAAAGCAAGTGTTTGAACAAACTTATCTATCTCATCTACGAGGAGCTTTAGGAAACACAAGAAGCCAAATACTTTTAATATTTCTAAAGCAAAATTACATGAAACCCCCTCTCAAATATCCTATTCAGAGATACGCTGATGCAAACTGCAATTTGTTAGTTTTTCTTGATTTTGGCTTCTATTTCAAACGTCTTTCTTTGACCAATTTCAAATCTCGTTTGACAATTAAAACCCTAGAATACCTCTATAAATACTCGCGTTCGAAAACAACTTTGGAGGATCTTCTACCCGCTAGCTGACCTTAATACTCACTTGCTCTTGGCTAATTTTTACCTCTTTAAAACTGCTCTGCAAAACTTGACTTATCGACCTTTGTTGGTTTCTTAACTGAAACAGAGACACTTTGGTGTTCATTTTGGTATTTAACAGCAGTTCGAGTTAGCGCTTTCATGGTCAGAGTTCGGTAGATCCAATGCCAACGTCTCAGTTCACTGCACCAAAGCAGGTCAATGTCTTTTTTTTCTTTCCGATTCCTTAAGTTTAAGACGAATTCATGTTTTGGTGTTTATTGCGAGTGTGCGGATAATTCCTCGTTCGTTTTCTTCGCATACTCTAGATATCACGAAAAACAGAATTTTGGTATGCTTCTTATTATTTGTATTTATGTCATCATCTTGATTAGAAATCATGTGCTTAGGAATTTTCTCTTATTTGTGTGCAATGCCATAGTTTAGCAACTGTCAATGTGTTTGAAATCATGTTTCTAGTACTCTTTTGCTTATTTGTTTGTATATATAAAAAGGGGCTAACCAATTATATTTAACTGTTTTATTCAGCAGTAGTTAGTTGTATTCAAGTGTTTTATACAACTGTATTCAGTTGTATTCACTTATAGTTAGTTATATTCAACTATTTTATTCAGCAGAAGTTAATTGTATTTTGTTGCATTCAAGAGTTTATTCAGCTGTATTTTTATTCAGATGAATTAAGGTGTATTTTGTTGTATTCAACTGTATTATTCATATGTATTTCTCTTTATTCAACTATAATCTTTATTATGTATCTTTCAAATTTAGATTAATGAGGGGTCATTTTAGTTCGTTGAGCTAAATAAGGAGAATATCATGTAATTTTATTTCCATCCGTTTTTAGGGCAGATACGTTACTGTATTTAATGTTAATGTCGCTTGAATACAGCTAAATACATGTCAAACTTAGCTGGAATTCCAGATGTTACGCCTATATTTTTGGTTGTATTAATGAATACAACAGCTTAAATACATAAAATACATTATATAAAAATATAAAAGGAATCTATAACACGTAATATAACAAAGGGTATCTATAAATATCTAATTAGACAAAAAAGATGGTGCTTTATGAAAAATTTCATATATATATATATATATATATATATATATATATATATATCAACAAAGAAAAATTAAACTAGAAGATGACCCGTAATTGGTCCAACTGTTGGACTTTGATCCAATAGGCCCGTATATTTCATGTAGTGAGGTTTATCTAAAACAACAGAATATATTTATTTCCTAATTATTTAGGTTTATTTCCTAATATACAAACCTAATTACCTAAATAACATTACTTCTGTTAAAATTTAATATAACCGATATAACAAAAGCTTATAACTACCTTAAATTTATTTTTATTATAAAGATATACATAAAACTTATTTATGTTAATTCCGATATACACATTTTAGTAACAATGGACCGGGTCTGGGCGCTGAATTCAGCCGAGTTTGAGCCCAATTCGTCTGAACTTAGCCCAATCTACCCTAACTATGAAAAAATAAAGAAAAACATTTTTTCTGTTTTGTAAATTAAGAAATGCAAATAAAAATGCAAGAATAAGAAAAAGATTATTTTTGATATTTTTATGAAACAAAATGCACATAAATATTGAAAAAAGATTAATTAAAAATAAACTATTTTTTTTCTTCTGAAAATTGACTTCTCTAGAAAAGTTAAAGGGTGCAAAAATTAGGTTTCAAACATAACCAACTGTTACTATGCAAAAAACTTGAAAGAACTCTCAGGTGATCTCTACTTGAACTTTTGATAAAACATTTGGACTTTCTCTACGTTGTGGAGGTACATTAACCGAATTGGTTCGATTATTTATCAAAACCAAATCAAATTAACAATGTTTGTTTGGATTGGTTAGGTTTTATCAGTTTTGTCGGAATTCTTTTTATTTGAATATTATTTCAATCCTTTTTTATTAAAGTTACAAATAAAATTTAGAAGTGAATATATGTTTAGTAAAAATAAAAATAAAATTGACAAACATATAATCTATTAAAATATTTGTATGGAGGAATTTTTTTAGTAGTATATGATAGTTATTTTCTTAATTGTCTAACAATAATTTTTCATCTATGTATACTTTCAAGATTAATCGGATTTAATAAATAAACATAAAAATAAATATAAAACCTATACAATGATATGTTCTATTTAATTTTATAATTATTGAAATAACATTTCAAATTCGAAAGAGATACAAAAATTTAATAAAGGTTTTGACATGTGAATATGGAAGAATAAAGAGACTGACACATTACAATAACACTTAGTAAGAAATTGATGATACAAACCATTATTTAAAGGTAAATAAAAATGGATGCATTAATAATTTTATTAAAGCCGTGAGAGAATCTCAAATATTTTTGGATGTTTTTGAAGAAAATTCTATATAAAGTCTTAAAAGTATATATAAAAATTATATATTTATATGTCGGTTTCGTTCGAGTTTTTTTTAGTCGATACCAAACCTAATCGGGTTATTTAATGAATTTGGATTGACTTTTTATTTTGGTGCGATTTTCTAGTGTGATTTAGACACTCCTAGTTGCGGTGATGTTTCAAACACCGCGAGTAGGCAAAAAAATAAAGGCAAAAAATTTCAGAAAATGATAAGCGGGCTTTGTCCTTGTTTAGTTCTAATGCTTTAGGCTCTTTATTTGTATTTCTTTAGTGCATCAAATGATGACTTCGTCATATGTAATTATGTATTTTTGGAGCATATGTTGTGAATTTGATTTGGTCTTTTCAAAATCCAACTACGACCTTCGAAAGGGAAAAGGGCAAGTAAACCAGTAATAATTAAATAAACTTTTAGAGAAAGTACAATCTTAATTTTTTTTTTTAAATAAAAAAATTTGACCAATTCCATTAGCTAGCAGAAAATTTTTAAATAGCACCAGTTAGATCTCGAACGTGCATCCAAATTTATGCTCTTCTTCTTTTTTTTTTTTTTGTTTTTAATTTTCATGTTGAAAAGGTATAATTGAGACATTGATGGCTTACAACCCAGCTAGAATGATTTCGTCATAGCTATCACGAAAAAGAATTTCCTAATAGACATGATCTGTTGCAATAAAAAGTTATCTGCACATGATATTTATATTGAACCAATAAGATATATGACATATTTACCCATGAGCTTTTAATACATAATAATGCAGGGTTAATTTAATTAATTTTATAGATTATATGTTTGAATCGTGGAATCAGTCATTGATATTTATATTGGATAAGACTGCTTAATTACATCTCTTTCCGGGATATGTCTTTTTTCCAAACCCTGTATAATTGCAATTTTTTTGTGTACTAGGCTGCCTCATTGAATTACTTAATTATGATAAATAGTTGATAGTAGGGGTGTACAAAGAAAACCGATAAACCGCACCAAATCGGTAATCCAAGTCAAACCGAAAAAAAAAACCCGGATCGTGGGTTGGTTTGACTTGGTTTGGTATTGAAAAAAGTACCCCGATCATAATTGGTTTGGTTTGGTTTTAACTAAAAAAAGTCAAACCGAAACCAAACCAACCCGATATTATATTTATTCAATTTTTACAAATAGTTTATACATATAAATATTTATTTTTAATACAATTCATAAATATTCCTTAAATATTTTCATAATTTTATCTTTAAACATATTGTTTCAAGTTTGGAATTAACATTCTTGAATGGTCCAATATATTTTATAGTTCATAAAGATAGTAATTCAAATAAACTTCACATCAATACTAATGCTAATTAAAAAAATTCAGTTCAACACTAGAAATGTCAATAACATGGAAATCTATTTTTTAGTTTTACATTGTTTATCTTTTTCTTTAGTGCTTAGTTGTGTAACTAATATACTTATAGTTGTACTTATTTAAGCATGACTTATATAATACTTTTAGATTATGTTAATATTTATTATGGCTTATTACTTAGTTATATTTTTGTTATTGAATATTTTAGTACAATGTTATGACGCATCTCATATTATTGTATTATTTTCTAGAAAAAATATATTATATAGTTGTATCCTTGTAGAATTAGAGAAATATGTGAAGCACAAGTTGGATATTTGTGCTATGAAGACTTATCGGGAAAAAAAAAACCGAAAACCCGAAAAAACCCGAAAAATCCGAGATTGAAAAATTCGATTTCATTGGTTTGGTTTTGTTTGGTTAATAGATGTAAAAATTCGATACTATTAGTTTGGTTTGATAATTGAAAAATCCGAATCAACATGAACTATATGCCCCTAATTGATAGTATAAGCTTCAACATCACCGTACGTATGCATTGCTTCTTGGTCAACAATTTAGTTATTGGTTAATTATCTTAATTATTTCCTTTTTCAGTGGGAGTGGGCGTTAGCTTTGAACATCCTAATAATTTGAAATAAAAAAGATAAAGGACAACATTGTTAATTTCAGCAGAACAACATATGATATAACAAAATTAAAAAAATTAGCTGTCGGTTGAATAGGTATCTCAATTTGTTTTCTCACATACGACGAGAATACATTTCAGATTATTTACCTGAATGAAGTGTTGACAAACATTTTACAATAATGCACCACACTGTAGCATGTTCTTGTGTTATATTAGACTTCATAAGGAGTCAATAATGTGTAGTTGTACTCAATTCAATATAAAAATAAAAAACAAGTCAGCTCTTACCGAGTCGAGACTAATTTATGATATGTAAAAAAAAAAAAATGCAATTTGCAAAAACAACTCGAATCATAAAATGAAAGTAAACGTATCGAAGGGGTGTTGGGCATAAACCCCGTAAAATAGTATTCACGGTATTAGTGATAAACGCAGAATACAAATTAATGGTTAAATCAACAAGAATAAAAATGCAGCAATAATGACACCAAGATTTTACGTGGAAATCCTTCTGAATAAGGGAAAAACCACGGCCAAGAGGAGCAACTGATATCACTATAGCGAAGAATTTTACACTGTGTAGTAACGAGTAAAAATACTCCTAAGACCTCTACACCCTCAAAAGAAGTAAATACTCTTTTGCTTCTTTCACCTCACTACTATTTTTCTTCACAAACTATTTTCTTATAGTTTATGTAATACCTTACTCTCTCTTTTCTCTCTTTGTTGTGTGTGTAGAAATGAGAGTTGAAGCTCTCCTTTTATAGCAAAAACCTCACCTACAATAATTGACAAGTGCTACACCCTTTTTACAATTTCAACAAGGCTGCTTACCAACCAAACCAAGTCAGTAAAATTGGCTATCAATATTTGACAAACTCAACAAGGTTGGCTACCAAACCAAGTCAACAATATTGGTTACCAAACAATTTGAATGAGATGGATACATATCAATCTCCCCCTCCAGTCTCGTTCATCTAGAGGATGTAGCAATGTCTTCTAGTCTGAGTGCGTGTCGACAATTTCTTTGCATAGCTCGAACTTGTCTCTTGATACCACCTTGGTCAACATATCTGCAGGATTTTCACTCGTGTGGATCTTTTTAACTTGAAGTGATTTGTTCTCCACTTGCTCACAAATTCAATAATATCTGACATCGATGTATTTTGTTCACGCATGGTACATGGAGTTTTTGCTCAGGTCTATTGCACTCTGACTGTCGCAATAGACATCATACTCCATCTGTCGCAATTCAAATTCTTGAAGAAATCTCTTGAGCCATATCATCTCTTTTCTAGCTTCAGTAGCCGCAATATACTCTAGTTCAGTTGTAGAAAGTGCGACACACTTCTACAACTCGACTGGCATGATATAGCTCCCCCTGAAAAAGTAAACAAATATCCAGTAGTGGATTTTCAATTATCAAGGTCACATGTCATATATGAATTTGTATAGCCCTTCAAAATTGAATTTGATCCTCCAAAACATAAGCATTCATGTTAGCTTCCTCTTAGATACCCGAGTATCCACTTTACAGCTTCCCAATGCTCTTTTTCTGGATTTTTGAGAAATCTGCTAACAACACCGACTACATGAGCAATATCTGGTCGAGTGCATACCACTGCATACATCAAACTTCCGACGGCGGAGGAATAAGGAATCTTGGACATTCTCTCTTTTTCCTCCATTGTTGAAGCACACATCTTCTTACTCAAATTCAGATGACCAGGAAGAGGCGTGTGAACCAACTTTGCACTTTTCATATTGAAGCTCTCCAGTACACATTCTATGTACTTCTCTTATGACAAGTAAAGCTTCCTTTCGTTTCTCGAACGAGTAATTCTCATGCCCAAAATCTGCTTAGCATGACCCAAGTATTTCATTGCAAAAGACTTATTCAACTGCTTCTTCAAGTCATCAATCATGGAAGAATTTCTGTCCACAGTCAACATATCATCCACATATAGCAAGAGGATGATAAATTCATCATCAAAAAATCTTTGTACAAACACACAGTGATATGAAGAAGTCTTTTTGTAGCCTTGCTTCCCCATAACAGACTCAAACTTCTTATTCCACTGTTTGGGAGCTTGTTTCAATCCGTATAGACTCTTCTTAAATTTGCATACAAGATTTTCTTTACTTTTTACCTTGAAGCCTTCAGGTTGTTCCATATAGATATCCTCTTCTAAGTCTGTCACGACCCCAAATCCGGTCATGATGGCGCCCAGCACATTGCTAAGCCAGCCTGACCAATCCATATCAACCACGGAGCTAGAAGCTCTCTTTAACCCATTTAAGCAAATTAATTGTAAAATAACAGTGATGTATATATCGAAACAGGGGAACCAAGTCCCAACGCATACCAACTCCCATAGACCGAAAGGTCAAGAGTCGTGAGCCTCTACAGAGTATACAAAGTGTAAATAGAGAATATAACTGTGCACAAGTGTGAGAAGATCAGAACAAAAATACAAACAACTGGAGAATCAGGTCCTGCGAACGCTGACAGCTACCTCGATTGTCCAAAAGCACCCTCGAGCCGCAATAGAATCAGCTCCACTGTGATGTACCTGGATCTGCACGCAAGGTGCAGGGAGTCGGGTGTGAGTACTTCCAACTCAGCGGTAATAAGAGTAAATAATGCTGAAGGGAAGAAAACCACGCAAGGCACTATCTCTTGCTACACAATGCAGGACTATCATTAAACTTCAAAATACTATCATTTTATTCCATTTCTAGCATATGTGAATAGATTATTAGAAATCTAAATTTTTAGCTACTTTCTTTCATGATAATATACCAATACCTGGATACAATCTCAAGCAGTGCAAGTCCGCACTCAAATCAGCCCCTCGGGCTCAGCACTCCTTATCAATTTACACCAGGAGATCTGGTCAATAAGGCAACTAATGCATGTGTGCCGATAATGTATGAGTGCTAAATGTTATGCCACGTAGTACACGTAAATCAATGTATGTATGCCATGCAATGCATATGACCGCTACGGCGTGTAGCCCGATCCAATTTGGGTACCCGTGCTCACTGTGGGGGTTCAGACTCCGGAGGGGCTCCTACAGCCCAAGCACAATATTAATATCACACCTGCTGCGGCGCGCAACCCGATCCGTATACCACTGCGGCGTGCAGTCCGATCCATGCATGTGTGTAACGACCCGGCCCGTCGTTACGGGAATTACCACCCCGTTACCTTGCATTTACATATATTATGCTTTTAAAACAGTATTAGAGTATATCGGGTGAGTTAGGAGTGATTTGGATTGGAAATGAAACAAATAGCATGTTTGAAGAAAGCTTGAATATGAAAAGTCAACCAAGAGTTGACTATTGAGTTAGAGTGCTCGGAATCGGATTCTGATGATTCGGTTAGTTCCGGGAGGTGATTTGTGACTTAGGGGAGCGATCGGAATTGAATTTGGAGGCCCGGTGTAGAAATAGGCTTGAATTGGCTAATGTTGAATTTTGGCGATAACCGGATGGTAGGTGATATTTTGATCCGGGGGTCGGAATGGAATTCCGACAATTTCTGTAGCTCCGTTAGGTGATTTTGGATGTGCTTGCAAAATTTCAGGTCATTCGGACATCGTTTGGTCGGGTTTTTGATCGAATGTGTAAATCGGAAAGTTTTAAGAAATTTAGGCTTGAATCCGTGTGTAATTGGTGATTTTGATGTTTAGTATGGTGTTTTTATGGTTGGAATAAGTTCGTATCATGTTTTGGAGTATGTTGGTGGTTTTTGTTGGGGTCCCGGGAGTCTCGGGATGAATTCGGGGGTCCAAACGGACCATTGTTGAAAGAAAAGAGAAAATCTGGTTGCTGTCATAACCTCAGCAGACAATTGCTCTCCGCGATCGCGGGGATGGGGATGCGATCGCGTAGAGTCGGGAGATAAGGCATCGCGATCGCAGGGTAAGAGTCGCGATCGCGTAGAATTGATCGGGTGTTGATCGCGATCGCAGGCCAATATACGCGATCGCGTAGAAGAAGAAATGGGTCCAGGAGAAATATGCTACGCGATCGCAGGAGTGAAGGATGCGATCGCGTGAGGCAGGGTGACTGTGCTTCGCGATCGCGTGAAGGAGGTCGCGATCGCGTGAGGCCGTGAATTTGAGCATCGCGATCGCGTGAGGAAGATCGCGATCGCGTAGAAGAACCTGTTCTGGCAGTGAACTTAAGTCCAGAAACAGAGAGTTACGGGTTTACACCCCCAAAACTCAATTTCAAGCCCTAGAGAGAAGAAAACTCGAGGAAATCACCGAGAAGTCATCGGGTATCGTCGGAGGTAAGATTCTTGACTCAAAAACATCAATTTATGGTAGTATTAACATCAATCTTCATGAAATTGGGTTGAAATCTTGAAGAAATGTGGCCGAAGTTTTGAAAACGGGATTTTTGGATTTGGGAGGCCATTTGAACTCCGATTTCGATAACTTTTATATGCACGGACTCGTGGCGAGATAAGGATCGCGTTGGTGCTAATTTCGGAATTTTCCGAGCAGTGGGGCCCGGGGTCGGGTTTTACCAACTTAGTGTAATTATGCTAATTTCATGTAAATTGAAGTGGGTTATGATTATTTGACCCGTATTTGATGTAATTATTGTGATTTGACTAGATTCCACGCACGAGGGAGCTAAATTCAAAGGAAAGGACATTGCGGAGTAGTCGTCGCGCCGTATTGAGGTGAGTAATAAATGTGGGTGATGACCAGCGGGTTCGAAACCCCGGTATACCACTTTGTGACGTTGTATAGCGGCGAGACACGCACACTCTTGAGAGTGCGGGGTCGATCATGAACTGGAGACTACATATTAGTCCAACCTGTTGATATTGTATTGTTGGCTATTCTAGAGCCGTCGAACCTCCTTCTCGGATGGTTGTATATATGTATATATATATTGTGATAATGGCCACTCTTGAGCCGAGGAACTCCCTTCTTGGGCGGTTGATTATACATGTGGGCCGTGAGCCAGTTATTGGATCCCGCGAGGATCGTTATCATTGTCTTATCACATAGACATGCTAGTTTACTACTAGTCCGCAGCTATTTTTGTTATTATGCTAATTCCAATCTCTGGAACTTGGTATTACTGTTTTCCAACCGAAAAATGATAAAAGAGTTTTCAAAAACTACTTTTGAGCCTGCGAGGCTGTATTTGCATATTAGCTGACTAGTAGTGGATCGGGCTGCGCGCCGCAGCAGGATATATGTTGGATCGGATCGCACGCCGCGAGTGATATCTCTATGAGATGTGCTTGGGCCGTAGGAGCCCCTCCGGAGTCCGAACCCCACAATGAGCACGGGTACCCAAAATTGGAGTCGGGCTACACGCCGTAGCGGTCATATCATGCATTGCATTGCATTTAGCTACATCTGCTAGCTGTTATGCTATTTATTGGTATTTGTTAGAACAGGTACAGTGAAGATTGATTCTATGACAGGGTAGCTGATTATAGCTTTACATAGTGCTTTATTGCGGATTTCTTATCTGCGCTGTCTTACCCTTATTTATTACCACTGAGTCTGGCAGTACTCATTTTACTCCCTGCACCTTGTGTGCAGATCCAGGTACCTCTCAGCAGTGATCCAGTAGCTGTGCGAGGCGACGTTTGTGGATATCCGAGGTAGCTGCAGAGTCCGCAGGACCCGATATTCCTTTCTACTGTCTTTTGATTCTGTATTGACATTTCTTTCCGCACTTGGTATTTTGTAAACCTTTATACATTCATGTTCAGTAGAGGCTCATGACTCTTGACCCTTCGGTCTATGGGAGTTAGTGTATTTTGGAACTTGGTTTCCCCGTTGTTGGTATACGTATTACTATTGTTTCATATTTTGAAATGCGTAAATGGGTTAAAGAGAGCTTCTAGCTCCGTTGTTGATATTGATTGGTTAGGCTGGCTTAGCAATGCGCTGTGCTGGGCGCCATCACGACCGGATTTGGGGTCGTGACAAGTTGGTATCAAAGCCTAGGTTTACTAGGCCTCGTGAGTCTTGAGCCGGTTAGTAGAGTCTTGTGGATCGGTACGGGGACGCCTGTACTTATCCTCGGGAGGCTGCGAACCTTTAGGAAAACTTCACTTTTCTTGAACTCTGTCGTGCGATCTTGTTGTTCTGAGAACTGAACTTCTATATTCTATTCTCTCGCAGATGGCGAGAACGCGAGCATCGGGACGAGGTGGACGACCTCCATTGCCACCTGTTAGAGGCCGTGGGCGCGGTCGTGCTAGAGTTAGAGGTAGGGCGGCTGAGGCAGTGCCAGCTGACCCGCCTGTTGTACCAGTTCAGGAGCAGCCCCCAGTGGTTGAAGCTCCAGCAGTCCCAGTTCAGGGCCAGACTATATCTATTGCTATTCCTGGTCTTCAGGAGACTCTTGCCCAGATATTATCGGTGTGTTCCGGTTTGGCTCAAGTAGTATCAGCTACCGCTACTGCAGCGACATCTCAGACAGGGGGTGGTCAGCAGACCCCTGCAGCTTGCACACCTAAGCAGGTTGTTCAGGGACTTCAGACGCCAGAGACGGTCCCCGCTCAGGTGGTTGCCCCAGTTATTCCTCCAGCTACACCAGCTCCAGAGCGTATGGTTCAGACTATGCCCGACGACGAGCAGCACCGTCTTGAGAGATTTGGTAGACTTCAGCCACCCTATTTCGGTGGCGCTGAGGGCGAGGATGCCCGTGGTTTCTTGGATAAGTGTCAGAGGATGCTACGTACAGCTGGTATTCTTGAGTCCAGCGGAGTTTCATTTACTACATTTCAGTTCACCGGTCCCGCATTTGATTGGTGGGAGGAGTTTGAGAGGCGTAGGCCTGCAAGAGCAGCACCTCTCACATGGCAGCAGTTCTCTACTCTCTTTCTAGAGAAATATGTACCTCGGTCTCGTCGCGAGGAGTTACGTCGCCAGTTCGAGTGGTTGATTCAGGGCGACATGTCTGTGACCCAGTATGAGCTCAGATTCACACAGTTGGCTAGGCATGCCACATGGATGATCCCCACTGATAGGGAGAGGATCAGGAGGTTCATTGATGGCCTCAACTACTCTATCCGTATTCTTATGACCGGCGAGCGAGTTCTGTCATCATCGTTTGAGCAGGTAGCTGATATGGCACGCTCCATTGAGGCGGATCGTCGCCGAGAGAGAGAGGAGCGGGAGGCCAAGAGGCCTCGTGGTTCCGGTAGTTTCAGTGGTGCTCCATCTAGAGGGCATTCCCAGCAGAGCAGAGGTCGCTCATCTAGACCTTCTCATTCAGGCCGCCCAGAGCAGAGCGGAGGTTCTTATGGTCGTGGTCGACAGGGATTTCAGCAGGGTCGGTCATCGCTTGGTGCCCTCCCAGCCCAGAGTGCAGCACCTACTTCTCCAGCACCAGGTGCATGTTATGAGTGTGGTGAATTTGGCCACATGAGGAGACATTGCCCTCGTCTACGTAGGGGCAGGACTCAGCAGAGGGATCAGCCCTCCTCTTCAGCACCATCTCAGTCTAGTAGAGGTGGAGGTCAGTCTTCTCGTGGTCGCCCCAGGGGCGAGGAGAGATCTGGTGGAGGCCAGGCACGGTTCTATGCACTTCCTGACAGGCGTGATGCAGTTGCCTCCGATGCTGTGATTACAGGTATCATTTCTGTCTGTCACAGAGATGCCTCGTTCTATTTGATCCAGGGTCCACATATTCTTACGTGTCCTCTTATTTTGCACATCATTTGGGTGCGACTCGTGGTAGTCTTGATTTACCTGTTCATGTATCCACCCCCGTGGGTGATACGATTGTTGTGGATCATGTCTATAGATCCTGTGTTATATCTATTGGGGGTCTGGAGACCCAGGCAGATTTGTTATTGTTGGGTATGGTGGACTTTGATGTTATATTGGGTATGGACTGGTTGTCTCCGTACCATGTTGTATTGGACTGTCATGCTAAGACAGTTACGTTGGCCATTCCTGGTATTTCTCAGATTGAGTGGCGGGGTTCGACTGTTTTCGTCCCTAGCCGTGTTATTTCGTTCTTAAAGGCTCAGAAAATGGTTGAAAAAGGGTGTTTATCGTACTTAGCTTTTGTGAGAGATGTGGGAGCTGAGTCTCCTAGCATTGATTATGTACCTGTTGTGAGGGACTTCCCAGATGTATTCCCCTCAGACTGTCGGGCATGCCGCCGGACAGGGATATTGATTTTGGCATTGACTTGGTGCCGGGCACTCAGCCCATTTCTATTCCTCCGTATCGGATGGCACCAGCTGAGTTGAAGGAATTGAAGGAGCAGCTCCAGGAACTCCTAGATAAGGGGTTTATTCGGCCGAGTGTGTCGTCGTGGGGTGCACCAGTCCTGTTTGTTAAGAAGAAGGACGGATCTATGAGGATGTGTATTGACTATAGGCAGCTAAACAAAGCAACAGTGAAGAATAAGTATCCTCTGCCTCGTATTGATGATTTGTTTGATCAGCTCCAGGGAGCTAGGGTGTTCTCGAAGATTGATCTTCGTTCAGGCTACCATCAGCTGAAGATTAGAGAGTCTGATATTATGAAGACTGCATTCCGGACCAGATATGGTCACTATGAGTTCCTTGTGATGTCGTTTGGGCTGACCAACGCCCCAGCAGCATTTATGCATCTGATGAACAGTGTATTCAGACCGTATCTTGATTCATTTGTAATTGTATTCATTGATGACATACTTGTCTACTCTCGTAGCCAGGAGGAGCATGCTCGGCACTTGAGTGTTGTATTGCAGAGATTGAGAGAGGAGAAGCTGTATGCCAAGTTCTCCAAATGTGAGTTCTGGCTTGAGTCTGTGGCATTCTTAGGGCACGTGGTGTCCCGTGATAGTATTCAGGTAGATCCGAGGAAGGTCGAGGCAGTGCAGAGTTGGCCCAGACCTACCTCAGTTACTGAGATCCGTAGCTTTCTGGTATTGGCAGGGTATTATCGCCGATTCGTTCAGGGGTTTCTCTTCTATTGCTTCACCCTTGACTAGATTGACTCGGAAGGGTGTTCCTTTCTTATGGTCCGAGGAGTGCGAGGAGAGCTTTCGGAAGCTCAAGACAGCACTGACCACAGCACCAGTCTTGATTCTACCGACAACTTCAAGTTCTTATACTGTATATTGTGATGCCTCAGGAGTGGGCATTGGTTGTGTGTTGATGCAGGAGGGTAGGGTCATTGCTTATGCTTCTCGTCAGTTGAAGCCCCACGAGAAAAACTACCCTGTTCACGATCTGGAATTAGCCGCTATTGTTCATGCCTTGAAGATTTGGAGGCATTATCTATATGGTGTATCTTGTGATGTATATACAGATCACCGTAGCCTTCAGCATTTGTTTAAGCAGAAAGATCTAAATTTGAGGCAGCGGAGATGGCTTGAATTGCTTAAAGACTATGATATTACTATTTTGTACCATCCCGGGAAAGCCAATGTAGTGGCTGATGCATTGAGCCGAAAGGCTATTAGTATGGGCAGCTTGGCGTATATTCCAATTGGGGAGAGACCCCTTGCAGTTGATGTTCAGGAGTTAGCTAACCAGATGGTAAGGCTGGATATTTCTGAGCCCAGTCAGGTGATGGCTTATGTAGTAGCTCGTTCTTCTTTATATGATCGTATTCGAGAGCGCCAGTATGATGATCCACACTTACTTGTCCTTAAGGACAGAGTTCAGCATGATGATGCTAGGGATGTCACTATTGATAGTGATGGTGTGTTGCGGATGCAGGGCCGGATATGCGTGCCCAATGTTGACGGCCTTCGTGAATTGATATTGGAGGAAACCCATAGCTCGCGGTATTCTATTCATCCAGGAGCCGCGAAGATGTACCAGGATTTGAAGCAGCATTACTGGTGGAGAAAGATGAAGAAAGATATTGTGAGCCATGTGGCTCGGTGTCTAAACCGTCAGCAGGTCAAGTATGAGCATCAGAGACCTGGTGGTGTATTCCAGCGTATTGATATTCCGGAGTGGAAGTGGGAAAGAATAACTATGGACTTTGTTAGTGGACTCCCTCGGACAGCGAGGAAGTTTGATTCAGTTTGGGTGGTGGTGGATAGGTTGACTAAGTCAGCTCACTTCATCCCAGTGTGTACTACCTATACCTCAGAGCGGTTGGCAGAGATATTCATCCGTGAGATAGTGAGATTGCATGGAGTTCCTATTTCCATTATATCGGACAGAGGTACCCAGTTCACATCTCAGTTCTGGAGGACATTTCAGCGAGAGTTGGGTTCACAGGTGGAGCTGAGCACAGCATTTCATCCACAGACGGATGGGCAGTCTGAGCATACTATTCAGACATTGGAGGACATGTTGCGTGCTTGTGTCATTGATTTTGGTGGTTCATGGGCTGATTATTTGCCTTTGGCGGAGTTTGCTTATAATAATAGCTATCAGTCCAGCATTCAGATGGCGCCGTATGAAGCTTTATATGGGAGGCGGTGTAGGTCTCCGGTTGGTTGGTTCGAGCCCGGCGAGGCTAGGTTGTTAGGGACAGAGTTAGTCCAAGATGCCTTAGATAAGGTGAAGGTGATTCAGGAGAGACTTCGCACAGCTCAGTCGCGTCAGGAAGAGTTATGCAGACCGGAAGGTCCGAGATGTGTCTTATTCAGTAGGTGAGAAGGTGTTGCTGAAAGTTTCGCCTATGAAGGGTGTTATGAGGTTTGGAAAGAAAGTGAAGTTGAGCCCAAGGTTTATTGGACCTTTTGAGGTGCTTAGGAAAGTTGGGGAGGTGGCTTATATGCTTGCTTTGCCACCCGGTTTGTCGGGAGTTCACCCGGTGTTCCATGTATCTATGCTCCGGAAGTATGTCGGAGACCCGTCTCATGTGTTGGACTTCAGCACGATACAGCTAGATGAGGATTTGACTTATGATGTGGAACCAGTAGCCATTTTGGGTCGACAGGTTCGTAAGCTGAGATCTAAGGATATAGCTTCAGTGAAAGTGCAGTGGAGAGGTCGTCCCGTGGAGGAAGCAACTTGGGAGACCGAGCAGGAAATGCGGAACAGATATCCACACTTGTTTGATGCTCCATGTATGTTTCTTAACCCGCTCGCGGACGAGCATTTGTTTAAGTTGGGGAGAATGTAACGACCCGGCCCGTCGTTACGGGAATTACCACCCCGTTACCTTGCATTTACATATATTATGCTTTTAAAACAGTATTAGAGTATATCGGGTGAGTTAGGAGTGATTTGGATTGGAAATGAAACAAATAGCATGTTTGAAGAAAGCTTGAATATGAAAAGTCAACCAAGAGTTGACTATTGAGTTAGAGTGCTCGGAATCGGATTCTGATGATTCGGATAGTTCCGGAGGTGATTTGTGACTTAGGGGAGCGATCGGAATTGAATTTGGAGGCCCGGTGTAGAAATAGGCTTGAATTGGCTAAGGTTGAATTTTGGCGAAATCCGAACGGTAGGTGATATTTTGATCCGGGGGTCGGAATGGAATTCCGACAATTTCTGTAGCTCCGTTAGGTGATTTTGGATGTGCCTGCAAAATTTCAGGTCATTCGGACATCGTTTGGTCGGGTTTTTGATCGAATGTGTAAATCGGAAAGTTTTAAGAAATTTAGGCTTGAATCCGTGTGTAATTGGTGATTTTGATGTTTAGTATGGTGTTTTTATGGTTGGAATAAGTTCGTATCATGTTTTGGAGTATGTTGGTGGTTTTCGTTGGGGTCCCGGGAGTCTCGGGATGAATTCGGGGGTCCAAACGGACCATTGTTGAAAGAAAAGAGAAAAATTTGGTTGCTGTCATAACCTCAGCAGACAATTGCTCTCCGCGATCGCGGGGATGGGGATGCGATCGCGTAGAGCGGGGAGATAAGGCATCGCGATCGCAGGGTAAGAGTCGCGATCGCGTAGAATTGATCGGGTGTTGATCGCGATCGCAGGCCAATATACGCGATCGCGTAGAAGAAGAAATGGGTCCAGGAGAAATATGCTACGCGATCGCAGGAGTGAAGGATGCGATCGCGTGAGGCAGGGTGACTGTGCTTCGCGATCGCGTGAAGGAGGTCACGATCGCGTGAGGCCGTGAATTTGAGCATCGCGATCGCGTGAGGAAGATCGCGATCGCGTAGAAGAACTTGTTCTGGCAGTGAACTTAAGTCCAGAAACAGAGAGTTACGGGTTACACCCCCAAAACTCAATTTCAAGCCCTAGAGAGAAGAAAACTCGAGGAAATCACCGAGAAGTCATCGGGTATCGTCGGAGGTAAGATTCTTGACTCAAAAACATCAATTTATGGTAGTATTAACATCAATCTTCATGAAATTGGGTTGAAATCTTGAAGAAATGTGGCCGAAGTTTTGAAAACGGGATTTTTGGATTTGGGAGGCCATTTGAACTCCGATTTCGATAACTTTTATATGCACGGACTCGTGGCGAGATAAGGATCGCGTTGGTGCTAATTTCGGAATTTTCCGAGCAGTGGGGCCCGGGGTCGGGTTTTACCAACTTAGTGTAATTATGCTAATTTCATGTAAATTGAAGTGGGTTATGATTATTTGACCCGTATTTGATGTAATTATTGTGATTTGACTAGATTCCACGCACGAGGGAGCTAAATTCAAAGGAAAGGACATTGCGGAGTAGTCGTCGCGCCGTATTGAGGTGAGTAATAAATGTGGGTGATGACCAGCGGGTTCGAAACCCCGGTATACCACTTTGTGACGTTGTATAGCGGCGAGACACGCACACTCTTGAGAGTGCGGGGTCGATCATGAACTGGAGACTACATATTAGTCCAACCTGTTGATATTGTATTGTTGGCTATTCTAGAGCCGTCGAACCTCCTTCTCGGATGGTTGTATATATATATATTGTGATAATGGCCACTCTTGAGCCGAGGAACCCCCTTCTTGGGCGGTTGAGTATACATGTGGGCCGTGAGCCACTTATTGGATCCCGCGAGGATCGTTATCATTGTCTTATCACATAGACATGCTAGTTTACTACTAGTCCGCAGCTATTTTTGGTTATTATGCTAATTTCCAATCTCTGGAACTTGATATTACTGTTTTCTAACTGAAAAATGATAAAAGAGTTTTCAAAAACTACTTTTGAGCCTGCGAGGCTGTATCTGCATATTAGCTGACTAGTAGTGGATCGGGCTGCACGCCGCAGCGAGATATATGTTGGATCGGACTGCACGCCGCAGTGATATCTCTATGAGATGTGCTTGGGCCGTAGGAGCCCCTCCGGAGTCTGAACCCCCACAGTGAGCACGGGTACCCAAAATTGGAGTCGGGCTACACGCCGTAGCGGTCATATCATGCATTGCATTGCATTTAGCTACATCTGCTAGCCGTTATGCTATTTATTGGTATTTGTTAGAACAGGTACAGTGAAGATTGATTCTATGACAGGGTAGCTGATTATAGCTTTACATAGTGCTTTATTGCGGACTTCTTATCTGCGCTGTCTTACCCTTGTTTATTACCACTGAGTCTGGCAGTACTCATTTTACTCCCTGCACCTTGTGTGCAGATCCAGGTACCTCTCAGCAGTGATCCAGTAGCTGTGCGAGGCGACGTTTGTGGATATCCGAGGTAGCTGCAGAGTCCGCAGGACCCGATATTCCTTTCTACTGTCTTTTGATTCTGTATTGACATTTCTTTCCGCACTTGGTATTTTGTAAACCTTTATACATTCATGTTCAGTAGAGGCTCATGACTCTTGACCCTTCGGTCTATGGGAGTTAGTGTATTTTGGAACTTGGTTTCCCCGTTGTTGGTATACGTATTACTATTGTTTCATATTTTGAAATGCGTAAATGGGTTAAAGAGAGCTTCTAGCTCCGTTGTTGATATTGATTGGTTAGGCTGGCTTAGCAATGCGCTGGGCGCCATCACGACCGGATTTGGGGTCGTGACAATGTGTATGCATATGCTCACATGAAATGTCATGCCCTAACATATGGCCCTCGGCCCAATCAGTCTAACAAATAATCAAGAAAGCCCTACGGGCAACAATATCACATTAGCTCACAGCTAAAATATTATTAAGACCTTGTTCAAGTTTTTCATAACCTTATAAAAATGTTGAATAGCAAAATACCATTTAAAACCTTAAATTTAGATAAAAATATGTACAGTGTTATCAAGACAATGATACTAATCCCCGAAGGATTCAAATAATCGGCACGAAGCCCAAACATGATAATTAGTCCAATTCATTTCAACAATTAGGTGTTATTATTTATTACGCGGGACGGACCAAGTCGCGATCCCCAATGGTGCTCTACCCCACGCCCGTTATCCGGCATGCAAGTCACCTCAACACAGCACTAAGATGTGCAAGTCCGGGGTTTACTAACCCTCAGGACATCATTTACAAGAATTACCCACCTCGAACCGACGAAAGCTCATGCCCGCGACGCCTTAACTCCTCGAACCGGCATCCACGCACGTCAAAACTAGCACAAATCAGCACAAATATATCAAAATAGGCTAATGGGACATAACCCAATCGAAAGAACTCGAAAAATATCAAAAATCACGAAATTGCAAAACCCGAGCCCCGGGCCCACATCTCGAAAAATTTCGAAACTCATATTTCCAGAACCCTCGTCTCACCACGAGTCCATACATATAAAATTTACCAAAATCGGACTCCATTTGCCCACTCAAATCCTTGTTTTTCTACAATTTAGGCCTAGGGTTAAAACCCACATTTAATCTTCCATTTACAGAAATTTAACCAAGGATTTCATGTTAAAATGATGTAATTAAGCCACAAAACTTACCTCCGACGAATCTCCGATGAAATCCCAGCAATCTCCCGTGATTTCTTCTCTCTAGGGCTCAAAATTATGTTTTGGGGTGTGAAACCCGTGAGCCCTCTGTTCTGTGATATAAATTCACTGCCAGAGCAATTTGCTCTACGCGTTCGCGTGAGCTCCCACGCGTTCGCGATGCTCGGCCTCCAGTTACCCTTCGCGAACGCGACGCCAACCACGCGTTCGCGATGCTCAAACTCCCAGCCGCCTAAATTCCTTCTACGCGTTCGCGACTCCCAGTCACGCGAACGCGATGATTCCCTCCATCCGGCCTACGCGAACGCGACCCCAGGAACGCGATCGCGAAGCACAAGGCTCCTGGCCTACGCGAACGCGACGCACCTGATCGCGAACGCGATGCATTGATCAGCCTGGCCTTCGCGAACGCGGCCCATTCCACGCGAACGCGAAGGCTAAAATGCCCGGGCAGTAACCTGCAATTTACAGCAGACTTCCAAGTTCCAAAAATGCCCGATTGATGGTCCGAAATCATCCCGAGGCCCCCGGGACCCCAACAAACACCACCAACATACTCCAAAACACGATACGAACTTGTTCCAATCATAAAAACACCATCCTAAACATCAAAATCACCAATTACACACGGATTCAAGCCTAAGTTTCTTCAAAACTTCCGAATTACACATTCCATCAAAAACCCGACCAAACGACATCCGAATGACCTGAAAATTTGCAGGCATATCCAAAATCACCTAACGGAGCTACTGCAACTGTCGGAATTCCATTCCGACTCCCGGATCAAAATCGCACCTAACGATCGGATTTCGCCAAAATTCAACCTTAGCCAATTCAAGCCTATTTCTACACCGGATCTCCAAATTCGATTCCGATTGCTCTCCTAAGTCATAAATGATCCCTCGAAACTAGTCGAATCATCAGAATCCGATTCCAAGCACTCTAACTCGATAGTCAACTCTAGGTTGAATTTCCACATTCAAACTTCCTTTAAACATGCTATTTGCTTCATTTTCAATTCAATTCACTCCTAACTCACCCGATAGGCTCTAACACTGATATAAAAGCATAAAACATATAATTGCAACATGACGGGGTGGTTAATTCCCGTAATGACGGGCCGGGTCATTACATTCTCCCCAACTTAAACAAACGCTCGTCCTCGAGCGGACTCGGAGTTGTACTAGAAGCAACCCAATAGCCGAATGACCTTACCAAGCATATATCCGGGTGATCATACGTCACCCTATCTCACATAAGTCCGAAAACACCATATAGTCAGAATTCCACAGACCATCTGAACCATAAATCACATTGTACTTTCTGAAATCATATGCCAATTGCAAATCCCATGCCTAATACTTAGGATACACTCGAATACATTGCAATAACCCATATTCACTACTCTGGGTGGGATCATATGATGTATCAACAACCCAATCACTCGAGACGATAGTCTCTAATCACAACAACTGGCCACAATAGCCAAATACTAGCTGAAAACCTCTTTCATTAGATAGAGTCTTATTCCAACACCTCCATATCCTGCTTACGGCAGCTGAAGCACGCGCTATACCGAACCCATCTCTCAGGTTAACCATTCGTAAATCCATTTCCCTTTTAAAACTGATACCACAATATGCTCAGGAGCCCAACCTCGATATTACCTTTCTAACAAGCTGAGACCAACTATAATCACACTCATTGTTGGCTCAAATGATCATTTCGGTTATAACACACCGCACTGGTGATATGACACCTCAACACCGGCCTAAGCCACGACGAGCACAACATAGGCTCCAATAGAAACGTCTGCACACACTCGACTCATGACAACTCAATTCATGACAATTGTCTCCAGCAAATAGAGCTGCAATTCAGTTCCTCTGTGCCATCATAACATAGAACTGAGATCGCGTCTCGCATTATAGAAATAGAGTACCCGAATCCTCCTCGAGAGGTCATAACATCACGTGGCCTTGCCACGATTCGTGATTCTATCCAAACATTATTACTCATGGATTACCTCCAGTTATCAAACTCGAAACGGTCAGCCACACACATATTTAGGTCTGAACCCAAGCAATCAATCTCACCCACGGTGAAACAATTAATGTATGCTATCACGTCTTGAAAGGACACAAACAATGTGCCATTCGCCAAGCGATACTCAATTCGGACTCTTCCTCAGAAGCTAGGAAGTATTGTATACCAGGTAATATATAACTAACTCTATTTTCACAATATTCTGTTGCGGCGTGCAACCCGCTCCAATGACATACCCGTGGCGGCGTGCCACTCGATCCGGATACCATACCCTCGCTAAAGAAATGCGCGTCGAGTCAAGTTGCTCATTATGGTAAACATATATATATAGCCTCAAGTTTGGCCACAAGAAACGCATCCAACAAAGTTCCTCAATACCAGAACAAATCAATGGTAGATACTTCTACACTAACATCCGCCACTAAGGTCCAACTGACAAAGCTATGCCTACCAGCCGTCCGCTGGTCCTGGGTACAACTACTCTGTTGGAGCATACTCCGATGCTCTCTACTACGCAATTTGTGCCATTTTCCGACATAGTCCATAGCTCATTTGTCTAGACAATCTGACACATGACAACCAGTCAGCAATCAAGTATCATATTCCGAATTCGTCTTATCAAGTTAAGAGAGAGCCTCTAGGGCTTCCGATTTCCAATAATCACAAAATGGTGCCGATACACACGATATACAACCACCGTATAGGCGGACTAACGAGAACTTCAAGTCTCCTACACATATATATCACATGAATCACCATGCCTGATTCCGTACTTCACCGTACAAATACATAACGCACATCATGCGTCTATTCATACCACAAAAGCCATTCGGAAACTTCCTTATGCCATTTACAACTCAATCATCAATGTCAACCTAACAAGAGGATACCACCACACCACTAAATATTATCCGTTTACATTACCTTGTCCCTTTGCACCATATACCCTGCCAAATTACTAGAATAGCAGTACCATTTTCTTAAATCACCAGCAGCTGTCCGCGCTGCTCAATAATTTTATTGACTTCCCATATATTATGAACTGATCTCAAAACCTAGAATATACCATTATCAACTTTCCATAACACATCGTGTATACCATATCACACTAAGACATCATGGAAATTCATATCCCTTTCCTCCGCCTCAACATCGGCGCACTCCACTAGTCAAGGACTTTCGTGATCCCATATAGAAGAAAACTTATTACACATTCCACGCCTTACATATCAACAGAAAATATACTCATTTTTAAACCACATTAAAACACATCATAAACTCTTTCTCCCAATTACTTTGCATAAGTTAAACTGTCAGGACTGAGTCCTTATACCCATCTCGAGTTACACAACTGCCAGCACTCAAAAACTTTGTTGCACAATATCTGCAAGACTCATTACTTCAATCACATACCAACAATCAATCGTATTCCTTATCATACCGCTTCGGTTTATTAACAAGTTGCTCCATTTACTCAATTTCTTTTCTGAACCATCTTTAACTTAGTATTAGCCTTTACTGTAGCGCTACCATAACTCAACTCATGTTACCACACGAGACTCGTACATAAGACCACACGGTTTAAAACCCCATAGGCCACTCTCAATGTTTCCCAGGAGTACCACATTCTACAATACTTGTTTTGAAGAACTTCATGTGATTTTTGAATTATTATCATTACTTCCCAATACGGATACGTAGAATCCCATCCTTCACATGATATTACACAAGCCTTGATCTTCTCTAACGAAACCGCCATCTATAGCCACATACACAATCTTAAGGCATCTGACTGTTACAAGCAAAATCTTGAACATTGCAAACCATTCTTGGGCGTCATTCACCCTTATTCAGTTATAATTCAACTGTCTTATTGAACAGAACCACTCGTGCCTTATTAGAATTCTGACACTGCAGATCATGATTACATACAGATACTATTAGCTATCACTCTTTTCTATACACCAAGCATTCCTTACCGACCTCAGTTCAAAATACCCTAGTATTTCTTCACATCTACGAAGCACCATAACCTTTATCAGAATTTTCCCAACATACTTAGAGACAGAATCAACATAGCACACAATAGTGCAATCAGTTAATCAATAGCAACCTCCCCAACTTAGCTCGAAGCCATTCATCAAAGCACTTTCAACTACTCATATCAGTATTACTCAAGTGATGCCGAAATGTTAGTATGATATTAAACTCAAGTCATTTACAAGCTTCGGCGGAGATTCGAATCATCGGAAATATTAACTCTTTTGCAATTCTTGCATTCATTCACACACAACAGTTACGCCCCCTCTTTAGGTGACAAAATCTTTTCTAAGTCCCGAATTTTTCCAAAAATTTCGGCAGAGTTCCCTTTGTAAATTGGCCTATCCACCTGCCAGAGAATCACCAAAACCATCCTAGCAATACATTCACAGCTCAACAAGACATCACAATGTATTTCAACAACATTAAATCTCAATACTACACAATTCATATTATCATAATTGGTATACGAACATGCGTTGTACCTGCTCGAATCATAACACATATCAACTACATTTCAATTACACACGAGAATCAATCCACATACCTCTTTCTCAATTTAGCATTTCATCACAATACCTTCCACCAGGATACACATAGCAAAATCACTTTAGTCTTCCTGAGTTTAAACTTGTTCCACTACAAATAAGGCATTTTACCATCCAATTACGAGATATGATAAATATTCACCACGCCCATAGCTCGGGGCTACACAACAGTTTAGATAAGAGTCGAACAATTAACAACTCATCCATTAGTAAACCTTCCATAATACTCTACAGATCGGCACAAGGCCCCAAACATGGCTACTAGACCGAGTACATAGATATAAGCCCAGTCTTAGTCACTTTACACAGTAATTTATCAATTGGGAAGGATCAAGTCCAAATCCCCAGTCACAATACCACCACGCTCGTCACATGACGCGTATTCCATCTCAGCACATCACTTTATAGTGCAAATACGGGGTTTCAAACCCTCAATACATTATCTATTGCCACCACTCACAAAATCGGCACCTCAATGCTCAAGTCATAAACAAGGTCCAGCCTCAAGTCATCCTGACTGGCCCAACATGAACTCACCGAGATTATATCTCGCCCCTCGTTCGGGGAAATCACAAGCCATAAGGCAATTACATTACCGAGCGCTCGATGCGTACACAGACGTGTGGAAGGAATTTCAAAAATTATCTCTCAAGCTGAATCAAGTGCGCACGATAAGAATTCCAAGAAATGTGAAGTGTTTCCTAAAGGTTCGCAGCCTCCCGAGGATAAGTACAGGCGTCCCCGTACCGATCCACAAGACTCTACCAACCGGCTCAAGACTCATGAGGCCTAGTAAACCTAGGCTCTGATACCAACTTGTCATGACCCGCGCCCAGCACATTGCTAAGCCAGCCTGACCAATCCATATCAACCACGGAGCTAGAAGCTCTCTTTAACCCATTTAAGCAAATTAATTGTAAAATAACAGTGATGTATATATCGAAACAGGGGAACCAAGTCCCAACGCATACCAACTCCCATAGACCGAAAGGTCAAGAGTCGTGAGCCTCTACAGAGTATACAAAGTGTAAATAGAGAATATAACTGTGCACAAGTGTGAGAAGATCAGAACAAAAATACAAACAACTGGAGAATCAGGTCCTGCGAACGCTGACAGCTACCTCGATTGTCCAAAAGCACCCTCGAGCCGCAATAGAATCAGCTCCACTGTGATGTACCTGGATCTGCACGCAAGGTGCAGGGAGTCGGGTGTGAGTACTTCCAACTCAGCGGTAATAAGAGTAAATAATGCTGAAGGGAAGAAAACCACGCAAGGTACTATCTCTTGCTACACAATACAGGACTATCATTAAACTTCAAAATACTATCATTTTATTCCATTTCTAGCATATGTGAATAGATTATTAGAAATCTAAATTTTTAGCTACTTTCTTTCATGATAATATACCAATACCTGGATACAATCTCGAGCAATGCAAGTCCGCACTCAAATCAGCCCCTCGGGCTCAGCACTCCTTATCAATTTACACCAGGAGATCTGGTCAATAAGGCAACTAATGCATGTGTGCCGATAATGTATGAGTGCTAAATGTTATGCCACGTAGTACACGTAAATCAATGTATGTATGCCATGCAATGCATATGACCGCTACGGCGTGTAGCCCGATCCTTTTGGGTACCCGTGCTCACTGTGGGGGTTCAGACTCCGGAGGGGCTCCTACAGCCCAAGCACAATATTAATATCACACCTGCTGCGGCGCGCAACCCGATCCGTATACCACTGCGGCGTGCAGTCCGATCCATGCATGTGTATGCATATGCTCACATGAAATGTCATGCCCTAACATATGGCCCTCGGCCCAATCAGTCTAACAAATAATCAAGAAAGCCCTACGGGCAACAATATCACATTAGCTCACAGCTAAAATATTATTAAGACCTTGTTCAAGTTTTTCATAACCTTATAAGAATGCTGAATAGCAAAAATACCATTTAAAACCTTAAATTTAGATAAAAATATGTACAGTGTTATCAAGACAATGATACTAATCCCCGAAGGATTCAAATAATCGGCACGAAGCCCAAACATGATAATTAGTCCAATTCATTTCAACAATTAGGTGTTATTATTTATTACGCGGGACGGACCAAGTCGCGATCCCCAATGGTGCTCTACCCCACGCCCGTTATCCGGCATGCAAGTCACCTCAACACAGCACTAAGATGTGCAAGTCCGGGGTTTACTAACCCTCAGGACATCATTTACAAGAATTACCCACCTCGAACCGACGAAAGCTCATGCCCGCGACGCCTTAACTCCTCGAACCGGCATCCACGCACGTCAAAACTAGCACAAATCAGCACAAATATATCAAAATAGGCTAATGGGACATAACCCAATCGAAAGAACTCGAAAAATATCAAAAATCACGAAATTGCAAAACCCGAGCCCCGGGCCCACATCTCGAAAAATTTCGAAACTCATATTTCCAGAACCCTCGTCTCACCACGAGTCCATACATATAAAATTTACCAAAATCGGACTCCATTTGCCCACTCAAATCCTTGTTTTTCTACAATTTAGGCCTAGGGTTAAAACCCACATTTAATCTTCCATTTACAGAAATTTAACCAAGGATTTCATGTTAAAATGATGTAATTAAGCCACAAAACTTACCTCCGACGAATCTCCGATGAAATCCCGGCAATCTCCCGTGATTTCTTCTCTCTAGGGCTCAAAATTATGTTTTGGGGTGTGAAACCCGTGAGCCCTCTGTTCTGTGATATAAATTCACTGCCAGAACATTTTGTTCTACGCGTTCGCGTGAGCTCCCACGCATTCGCGATGCTCGACTTCCAGTTACTCTTTGCGAACGCGACGCCAACCACGCGTTCGCGATGCTCAAACTCCCGGCCGCCCAGAATTCCTTCTACGCGTTCGCAATACTCCTCCAGCGAACGCGAAGCCTCACCCTCACACACCTACGCGAACGCGACCAAAGGAACGCGATCGCGAAGCACAAGGCTCCTGGCCTACGCGAACGCGACGCACCTGATCGCGAACGCGATGCATTGATCAGCCTGGCCTTCGCGAACGCGGCCCATTCCACGCGAACGCGAAGGCTAAAATGCCCGGGCAGTAACCTGCAATTTACAGCAGACTTCCAAGTTCCAAAAATGCCCGATTGATGGTCCGAAATCATCCCGAGGCCCCCGGGACCCCAACAAACACCACCAACATACTCCAAAACACGATACGAACTTGTTCCAATCATAAAAACACCATCCTAAACATCAAAATCACCAATTACACACGGATTCAAGCCTAAGTTTCTTCAAAACTTCCGAATTACACATTCTATCAAAAACCCGACCAAACGACATCCGAATGACCTGAAAATTTGCAGGCATATCCAAAATCACCTAACGGAGCTACTGCAACTGTCGGAATTCCATTCCGACTCCCGGATCAAAATCTCACCTAACGATCGGATTTCGCCAAAATTCAACCTTAGCCAATTCAAGCCTATTTCTACACCGGATCTCCAAATTCGATTCCGATTGCTCTCCTAAGTCATAAATGATCCCTCGAAACTAGTCGAATCATCAGAATCCGATTCCGAGCACTCTAACTCGATAGTCAACTCTAGGTTGAATTTCCACATTCAAACTTCCTTTAAACATGCTATTTGCTTCATTTTCAATTCAATTCACTCCTAACTCACCCGATAGGCTCTAACACTGATATAAAAGCATAAAACATATAATTGCAACATGACGGGGTGGTTAATTCCCGTAATGACGGGCCGGGTCATTACAAAGTCACCGTGAAGAAAGGCAGTCTTTACATCCATCTGCTCAATCTCCAAATCAAGACTAGCAGTCAAACCAAGAACTGTCTGAATGGAGGACATTTTCTCGACATGAGAAAATATTTCGTCAAAGTCAATACCTTTCTTTTGATTAAATCCCTTGACAACCAATCTAGCTTTGTATCTGGGCTTCAACCTATGTTCTTCAGCTTTAACTTTGAACACCCACTTATTCTTCAAAGCTCTCATTCCATTAGGCAATTTCACCAACTCATAAGTATGGTTCTCATGCAGAGATTATATCTCATCTTGCATGGCTTCAATCCATTGATCTTTGTGCTCATCTTCTATGGCCACCGCATAATATTCAGGTTCTTCCCCATCTGTGAGTAATACATACTCAGCGGATGAATAACGGGAGGAAGGAGTATGGGGTCTAGAAGACATCCTGAGTGGAATATCTAACTCTTCCACAACTTCTTAAGTAGGAGCATCTACCTCATCAACATTAGCGTTGTTATCATCATCACCATCAATACGTCGATCTGGAATATGGTTCTGAGCATCACCATCATCATTGAGCCCACTAACGTCATCTGCATTTGTATGAGGAACTTGATCAAGATTAACTAAACCTTCAGAACTTGAAGATTTTAGTTTCTCCACTTTATTAATATCTTCAATGGTTTGATCCTCCACGAAGATAACATCATGACTTCTCACGACCTTCTTCTCAATTAGATCATATAGCTTGTAACTAAACTTATCAAGGCCATAACCAATGAAGATGCACTACCTTGTCTTGGCAGTTAATTTTGACTTCTCATCTTTAGGCACGTGTACAAAAGCTCTGCAGCCAAACACTTTCAAGTGTTCATAGGATACATCCTTTCCATACCAAACTCTGTTTGGATCATCACTTTGCAAAACAGCCGTAGGGGATAGATTAATAACATGTGCAGCGGTCAATAAAGCCTCACCCCAAAAGGTATTCGGCAGCTTTGCTTCAGAAAGCAAATATCTGACTCTTTCCATCAAGTTCCTGTTCATCATTTCTGCTAAGCCGTTAAGCTGAGGAGTCTTAGGAGGAGTCTTCTGGTGTCTGATACATTGTTTCTTGCAATATTTGTCAAACGGTCCTCAATATTCACCATCGTTATCAGTACGAATACACTTTAGCTTCTTTCCAGTTTCTCTTTCAACTGATGCCTGAAACTGCTTAAAGACACCCAACACTTGATCTTTAGTCTTCAAGATGTTGACCCAAAGTTTCCTTGAACAGTCATCAATAAAGGTAGCAAAATAAAGTGCACCACCCAAAGTCCTTGTCTTCATTGGACCACATAAATTCGAATGCACCAACTCAAGCAACTCTGCCTTTCTTGAAGGAGGATGAGACTGGAAAGAAACATTTTTTTTTCCAACCAAGCAGTGCTCACATTTTTCTAATTTTTCACTTTCAAAATTTGACAACAATTTCTTCTTGGCCAAAACATTTAGTCCTTTCTCGCTAATATGGCTAAGCCTCTTATGCTATAACATTGAAGAGTTATCGCTCTCAACGACATTTACCATATCAACACAGGTAGAGGCCGTAGACCAGTATACACTACGACATTTTTCCCCACGAGCCACAATCATGGAACCCTTAGTGAACTTCCACTTTCTAGTACCATTGGTGCTGATATATCCCTCATCATCCAAAACACCAACAGAGATCAAGTGCAAACGAACATCAGGTGCATGCTTTACATTATTTAAAACTAGTTTAGTTCCAATACTAGTTTCCAAATAAATTGTTCCAACACCAGCCACCCTAGATACCGTCTCATTATCCATACTCAAAGTTCCAAAGTCACCCTGAGTATAGGATGAGAAACATTCCTTCCTTGATGTCACATGAGATGCGGCACCACTGTCCACAACCCATCTTGACTCATCACAAGAAATATTTATCAGATCTACATCAAGGACAGTAATAAGATTTTATGTAGTGACGGTGGCCACACGATTGCCATCTTCTTTCTGTTCTACCTTGTCTTTATTCTCCTTTTTCAAAATCTGGTAGAACTTTTTTATGTGCCCTTTCTTCCCGCAATGATAGCGCTCAATATCTTTAAGTTTGCTTCTGGATTTGCTTCTATTATGTTCTCTATTTTGAGAACCTCGATTCTTGTTTCTCCCCCTACAGTCAGTCACCAAGACATCTGATGAGGAGGAACCTTGAGATTTTCTTCTCATCTCTTCATGCTTTTGGAAAGATCCATAGAGATCATACCATCCGGAGCAGAATTTGATAATGAAGTTCTAAGAATTTCCCAAGAAGCTGGTAGGGAACCAAGTATAAACAAGCCTTCAATTTCTTCATCAAATTCAATGCCCATAGCAGATAACTGGTTCACGATCCCCTGAAAATTATTCAGATGATTTGTCATCGCGGAACCATCAAGGTATTTTAAACCCAACATTTACTTTATCAGAAACATCTTGTTGTTTCCAGTTTTTCGATCATACAAAATTTCAAGGTGCTCCCATAGGGTCCGAGCATGTGTCTCCCCAGAAATATAGTTCAAAATATTATCGTCAACCCACTGTCAAATAAAGCCGCAAGCCTGCCTGTGTAACAAACTCCACTCTTCATCTGATTTATTATCAGGCTTTACAGTGGTGAAGACATGTAGATGAAAATTCTTGACATAGAGCAAATTTTTTTGCCCTTCCAAATGGCATAATTTGTGCCATTCAAAGTAACCATTCTACTAGTGTTGGATTGCATTGTTTATCACAAATACAAATACTATTTATTGTGAGACCAAAGTAATTCTTTTCCGATGTGGAAGGTCAGGCTGTGCTGCAACCACAGAGCATACTTAGATAGAACTTTGGCTCTGATACCACTTGTTGGGAATAAATCCCGTAAAATAGTATTCACAGTATTAGAGATTCGCCAACAGGAGAGGGCCGATTCTTCCAGATATAAACGCAGAATATAAAGTAATGATTAAATCAGCAAGAATAGAAATGCAGCAATAATGACACCAAGATTTTACGTGGAAGCCCTTCTGAATAAGGGAAAAATCACGACCAAGAGGATCAACTGATATCACTATTGCGAGGAATTTTACATTGTGTAGTAACAATTAAAAATACTCATAAGACCTCTACACCCTCAAAAAAAGTAAACATTTTTTTGTTTCTTTCACCTCACTACAATATCTCTCACACTCGATTTTCTTCACAAACTATTTTCTTATAGCTTATGGAATACCTTACTCTTTCTTTTCTCTCTTTGTTGGTATGTATAAATGAGAGTTGAAACTCTCCTTTTATAGCCAAAACCTCACCTACAATATTTGATAATTTCTATATCCTTTTTATAATTTCAACAAGGTTGGTTACCAATTAAACCAAGTTAATAAAATTGGCTACCAATATTTGACAAACTCAACAAGGTTGACTACCAAACCAAGTCAACAATATTGGCTACCAAACAATTTGAATGAGATGGATACATATCAAGTGGTATGGTTCAATTGTCAATAAAAGGGGATAAAATTGTAGAAACTAAAGTTTAAATCTCAACCGAGACAAAAAAAAGTAATATTATTATTTTCAATTTATCTAAATTTTGGTGGATAAATTTTTTAATACTCGTGTTCATAGGTAAATTTTTCTAGAACATTTGTGTATACTATAGAAAAGAGAAAAAAGCATAAATGTGGGAATCAGTCCTATTTCTTTAGGTAAATAACTTAATATTTCTATTATATAGAAGAGAAAAAGATGGTCGACCAATGGCTTTTTCGTAAATCTAGCTTCATTTAGGGGCAAAATAGTAATTGTATCATCAATTGTTAAAAGAAAACTCTAGAAGGTTTCCATTTTGCTTTAATCTCTAACCGGTAATCTATTATATAGAAGAGAAAAAGATGGTCGACCAATGGCTTTTTCGTAAATCTAGCTTCATTTAGGGGCAAAATAGTAATTGTATCATCAATTGTTAAAAGAAAACTCTAGAAGGTTTCCATTTTGCTTTAATCTCTAACCGGTAAAGAAAAGAAAGGAAAACAGACGCAGTAACACTTTTCTCTTCATCATTCATCGAGGAAAGTTTTCCTTTCAATTTTTGCTCAAATTTCTGTATGTTGGCTTTGATTTTTCTACTTTTATTATTTTTGTCTTTACTCTCTTTTGATTACTTGTTATTTTTTTAATATTATCTGTTTGAGTAATTCTCGAGCCTAGCATATATATTCTTTTTGGTTTTTATTTTGCGTTTATATTTGTGGGAAAGATTTTTCGTTTTTCACATGAATAAGAGCTCTAAGATTTTAAAGAAGTATTGCAAAATTGTAACAGAAATTACTTTTTCTTTCATATTGTGATTTCAATTTTATTTTATATATAATATTCTATTAGCATGTTAATTTTTTGGCTCGGCACTACAACAAATATGCTTCCGCCTACTGTTAAAGTTTGTCTGTAGGAGTTTGTCTTTACCGAAGACTTAGTCTTAATCCAATCAAAAGTTACAATACATTAGCATAATAAAAAATAGCAAAAAGTAACAGCACTATGAAAACACCCCAAACATAAAAGTACTCACTTAAAGTTCAATAATTAAAGTTATGAGTTACTCTTAGAATTAAGAATTGGGAGCTGTGTAAAATTTTCAGGTTGATCCATCCTATACTAAAATAGTTGAATAGAAATTTCCTCTATATACTTTGAGAAATAATCTTGCTGGTTTTGAAATTGTTTTATCTAAAATCTAAAAAATAAGGTCATATCCAAAGGAATATGTGCACAAAGTAAAGAACTAAAGGCTTGAGAACATGAAAACTTAAGAATTCCATGTTGAACTTCTCAAATGGATTTTTAATCTATATGCTTTTTCATAATGGGGATATAAATATTGTTGTAAAAAGTTTATTAATTTGTCAATAATGAGTATTCTGCTATAACTACAAAATTTCATTTTCTTTTAGATTATATACTTGGTTCTAAAAGCAACAAGAAAGTGTCGGTATTCCTTTTTATTTATTCCCATATCTTTTTCCCCTTCCCCCAATTTAGTATTTATCAAACTTCGATTCTTTCAATTCAATATTAATTTCTTATTTGGAATTGAAGACAAAGTACAACGATATTTATTCCTTGAATGAATAATTTAAAAAATAATAGAATCTTACTTCCATGTTCCCGCTAAGAAGCTTTAATTACTAACATTGTTAAGGTTATGTAAGAAGTCTCACACTTTGTGTTGTGTATGTCTCAGGCGTTTAAAATTTTCTTAAATTTAACATTGCTTGACTTGTAGAGAATAAATGCAAGCTAAGATAGTTCATGTGATCCGACGCTTTGGCTAAATTCTAAATATTTCATTATTTGCATAAAAGGATTGGATAGCTTTTATCGAAAGGTAAGCGATTATCTCTACATAAAGTGACTTTTTATGTCAAGATAAAGTAAAATATTTTTATTGTTAATTCAGTATTCATTTCTTATTTGGAATTGAAGATAAAGTACAACGATATTTATTCCTTGAATGAGTAATTTTAAAAATAATAGAATCTTACTTCCATGTTCCCTCTAAGAAGCTAGATGGTCTACAATAGCTTGACGAAAAAGGTAAAGTTCTGGACTTTATAAGGTTTTATCAATAATGTGTATGTACCATGTGTATCCCGATCATGTCGACAATAGAAACCAAATATAAAAATTATAAAAAAGTCCTTTCAAATACACATTCATATTTGGGTGGATCTTCTAACTATATGTGAAAAATAGTACCAACCTCCTGAATGGACGACCAAGGGTAGAAGAGTCATTTAACTCAGCCATAAAAGTGCTTACCTGTGTATAATTCTGTTACTAAGCTTTAGCCACCGCCTCTCTTCTTCTTTTCTTACCTACTCTTCAGTTATACTCGCTCTTTTCAGTTGTGGTGTTAAATTTGAGGTTAGCTACTCTTTTGATTTTTTCCCCAAATCTTTCTCTTTGTTTTTAAAACTATATGCACCTTTGTAGATTTTTTAAGAAACTTATAGTATGAATCTTCAGGGAAACAACAATGGACTTCTCATTATAGGTTTGAAAAATAAATTTTCGGCTAAATCTTAGCTTATTTTTCCCCCAATCTGTTGGATTCTTCACCCTTATCATATCGACTTATAATTTTGACCGAACATTTTGGGATTTGAAAGTAAGGCATGAGGGAGAAGAACTCCCTCAATACGTTGGATCTCCATCCGTTCAAGTGAATGCAATCTAATCTTCAATTGTCGTTCATATGAGAGAGCTGCAATTTACTATAAAAAACCTATTTGCTTTGGTTATAAAAACTTAATGACAATTTATTTTTGTTTCAGTACCAACCTTCCCGATATCAATTTCGTATAAGAGGCATATTCAGAAGGTGAGGATTCTATTTAATTCAATAATATTATATTATGGACTTAGGATTAACGATGCGTTTAGAAAGATTAATAAATATCTGCTTTGTACTCCCAGCACAACCAAAGATAAGCAAGAAATAATACCTCTCTTCTTGATTTAACAGTTGCATGTTCATTATTGCTTTATTTACTTAGGTAAAATTTCGCCTTCTCCAGCTTTTTGTTTGCAAATGTCTATTACTGATGCTATTGTTACTTTATTTTGTTTCATCTTATTTACTTCAACTTTTTGCTCTTAGTTGTGATAGTTGTACGTTTGTTTTTTTGTTCAGTACTTCGAGCTCTTCTACTGACATTTCTTAGTTTAGGAGTGAAAATGATTCTAATTTAGTATCTATATATGTATACTTGTGTGTATGATATATGCTTATATAATTGGTACTACAAGTCTTCTATTGAAAGACTAATATCTATTTTCTATATGTGCTGAGCAGCTGCAAAATATCCACAAATAAATATTTTGTTAGCTTTTTTACAGCTTGAAAAGCTTTCCTAAATGCATGTAAATACTATGAAGTAATTAGTACGCGAGGTTTTAGATATTTGGTCTGATATTTACTTGGGGTGCTTCAATCTCTTTTTCGACAATTTCATGTCAAAATAACGAAATCATAAATAACTATCCCAACTTTATAGCATTGGGCACGTGCTAAGCACGTGCCAAAACTCACCTAGTTCAAGTAGAAATGACACCAGGTAGCTACTCTTAAGGGATGTTATTTAAGAATTACTAAGTGCATCCTAAATTTTAGTTTTTCCATTCAACATTTCAAGACAAAATATCCTGAATTATCCTGAAGTTGAGATTTTTAGTTTAAAATTCAGGACAATAAGTATTGGTTAATCTATATATGTCACGACCCGAATGTTTCACAATCGGGAGTTCTGATGACGCCTACTAGTGAAAGCTAGGCAAGCTAATCAACTGAAGTATTTGCTTTGTTTCCATTTTTCAAATTCTTTAATAGTTATGAGCCAACAATTTATAGTCAACAAAATTTAATAAGCAAAAGGATTAGTAAACTTAATAAGACTGCTAATACAATTCCATAACAAATCTACTTAATATTTGGTGTCACAACTTAACAGACTATCTAAGAGTACTACAAATAAAGGTCTGAAAGAAATAACAAAAATATTGTCTCTGGTATTACATAAAATAAATAGGAAAATAGATAGAGAGAGACGCCAAGGCATGCGGACGTCTGTAGAACTATCTCGGGGCGCCTAGTGAATAAGAAACAGAAATCTCACTGTTGTCCGAAATCTGCAGCACTGGGATCTGCACAAAAGATTATAGAGTGTAGTATAAGTACAATCAACCCCATGTGCTGGTAAGTATCTAGTCTAACCTCGGCGAAGTAGCGATGAGATTAGAGCCAGACTACCAAATAAACGTGTGCAAATAGATAATATACAGTGAAAAATAGGAGCAGAAATGTACAGTCAAGGATGGGAGGGGAAAACATGCTGCAAGAAAATATCAGCTAGCAACAGGAGAACAATAGTTAAATATCCGGAACACCACAATTCAATTATCAACAAGAATCGAAAACCAAACAAATGCACGCCATCACCCTTCGTGCTTTTATTCATCATCACCATAAAATCAATATAAACTGCGCGGCATCACCCTTCGTGTTTTTACTCTCATCCTCACAATAAAATTAATATAATCGGCACAGAATGGTACATCGTGCAATATGACATCACTCTTCGTGCTTTACACTTTTCATTATAAAATAATACACGACATCACCTTTCGTGCTTTAACACTCTCTCACCAAAATAATGCACGACATCACCCTTCATGCTTTACACTCTTCCCCATTTAAACGACAAACACAAACATTAAGGGCAAGGAATAAATGAGTCACAATATAATTCTGGCAAGGGAACAATATCAAATTCACAACATCCCGGCAATAGAACAACATTAAAAGCAACAACATCCCGCCAAGGGATCAATACTATAAACCTTTTCTCATTTTCGCATTTATCTCACAATTTGAGACAATGCTCTATAAGGTTCAATTTCCAATTATACTTTCACAAATCACTTTGCAACTTGAGACAGTGCTCTTCAATATACAAAACCATGCTCAATAGTAGCAATCACCACATTAAAAATAAACAATTCAACGGAGTCGCACAAATTACAAGATAAGCTCACACGCATGCTTGACACCAACGTATAGATACTTGTTACCATACATATACATCGTACTCAACAAATAACACATATCAAATAGGACACAACTCTGAATCCCTCAAGCTAAGGTTGGACCAAACACTTACCTCGTTGCCACGAACACAGTTCAAGCCTCAACTATCGCTTTACCTCTTGATTTCACCACCAATCTGTTCATATCTAGTCACAAGTTACTTAATTATATCAATAAATAATAAATGGATCGATTCTAGTTTAAAGTTTTCTAGAGTTTTTCCCCAAAAATTCAAAAATTGACCTCGGGCCCACATGGTAAAAACCCGAAGCTCAAACCAAAATTCGACTACCTATTCACTCACGAACTCAAATATATAATTTATTTTGAAATCGTACCTGAAATCGAGAGCCAAATCTACAAAATTTTAAAAACCTACGTTCCACCCAAAACACCCAATTTCCCACATAAAAATCGTTGAATTTGAGTTGAAATCATGTTAAAAGATGTTAAGAATTGAAGAGAACTAGTTAAAAATAACTTACAATTGATTTGGAGAAGAAATTACCTTTGAAAAATCGCCCTAGAGTGGTTATGTTTTGAGAAGATATGAAAATGGGTTAAAAATTCGCCTAAGTATGGATTTACAGGTCTCTAATGTCGCGATTGCAACTAGGGTTCGCAATTGCGATCCCTCAGGATCTGATGTTGTCGCATTTGTGATCAATTATCGCAATTGCAAAGTTGCATTTGTGACTGAAGTCTCGCATTTGCGACCAAAGGGCATTCCAGGCAGTTGTCGCATTTGCGACACGGGTATCACATTTGTGATGTTGCATATGCGACAGTCACTTCGCATTTGCGAAGAAGGCAGCCCAAGTCACCTCTCAAATTTGCGACACATTATTCGCATTTGCGAAACCTGCAGGCCTATAGCATACCAACAATTTCCTAAGTTAAAATTACACTCTACGACCTATCCAAAACTCATCCGAGCCCTCGGGACTCCAAACCAAACATGTACATAACCTAAAAATATTAGACGGACTTGACCGTACATAAAAATCACTAAAATACCATCAACAACTAGGAATTTAGCCTCAAAATCGAGAAATTTCTTAAGAACATCAAGTTCTCCGATTTTCTCAAATAAAGTCTGATTCACATTATTTCAAGTTTGTTTCTTACCAAATTTCACAGGTCCGACGCAAATCATATATAAAGAGCATTCATAACTTCTTCATTTAACTATTGACCTGGTTCAACATCATGGCAAAATGACTATTGGAAAATTGAAAACAAGGGTTATCACTATCAAGAATAATAGGTGGAGGAGGACGGGTAATAGGACTGGGTCGAGGAGCCGGAGGAAGAGTAGTAGCTTGGCGACTAAATTCACCAATTTTAGATTTTTCCTTACCTTTACCACCAAATAATTTTTTCAAAGAAAAGTCCATATTAATTATAATTATACTAAATAAAACAAACAAAACTATAACATTAAAACTAAAGAGTTGGAACGAGTTTATCGAATTGACGAACAACTTTTTGAAAATTGAATATTGTTGAAGACTTGAAGACTTCAATACTTCAATTCACCATAGAAACTTCAAAATATTTCACGAAATTTCAATAACAAAGTAAACAATTATAAAAGAAAATTAGAGAGAGATTGAGAGAGATTGATCGATTTGTGAGTAAAAATGAAAGAATGTGGGGTATTTATAGTTGAGAATAGGGAAAAAGTATAATTATAAAAAATTTGGGGGTTAAAACACAGTTTGGGGGCCAAATGACTATTTTTTAAAGTTTCAAACGGCTGAAAATTAAAGTCAAACGACTAGATTTTAAAAATATGACCGTTGGCACTTTTAAGAATTTTTATTTAAAAAAAATAGACGTTGGTACCCGTTTGGCCCGGTTGAACCGACCCAGGCCCGCTTGCCGGTCCCAGGCTAAACGGACCCGGGCTCACGGGGTATTTGGTCAGGATAGACCAGCTATGGGATTTTGCATTACTAATAGACCAGCTCATTTGAACTAGCCTGTTTGGCACGTGGACCGGGCCGGGCCCGGGATAAGCCCGGCCTACAGTACACCCTTATGTCCTTTTCTGAGTTGATTATCAGAACTATTTCATTTCGACTGCTCGCCTGTGGTCGTCATCCTTTGCATGGTGGCAACTCCATCCCAAGCCTCGTTTATCTGTTTTCGTAATTATCAAATTTGGACCTATACAATAGATATCTAGTAAATTACTTTATTTGAGCATATATTGACATGTACACCACCATTATAAGAAATAGAATCATATAATGAAAGTAAAAAAAGACAAAGAATAAAAGGACAGCAGAGAGAAGAGGAAAATGGCCTCTTTGAGAAACCACCGTCATTGGCGCGTTTGGATTATAAAATATGATAATCTTAGTCAAACTATTATGTCCTCATTCAACAGAGTTGCCTATAAAAAGCAGAATCTTGCAAGAAAGAAGATATAAATTTTCAAGATACTAGCAAATATTTCAGCAGTTTATACAACCCAATTGTAAGATTTTCTTATTAAAAATGGCAACGCTAAGAACATTATTGAGCTTGGCAGCCATAGCCATGGTGTTTGGTTCAGCCATGGCTGCAAATCACACAGTGGGAGGTAATAGTGGATGGAGTCAGGGCGCTGATTATACAACATGGGCTGCATCAGAAACTTTTTTAGTCGGTGATAATTTGAGTAAGTCATCCCCATTATATAATTCACCCAATAAAACTTATACTACTTCACAGAACTAATGCATATTTTCTTTCTTGTTCTTTGGAAATATTGGGTTTTATGATACGCACCTTCAAAGGGAGAGCCAGGATTTAAAGTTTATAAGTTTGGGATTTTAATATTTTTAAGTTAGTGGATTCGAAATTAATAAGTAAATAAATTTTTTAAGATAAATAAAGTTTGAATCAAACCTACTGGATTCAGTCGAATCCATATTAAACAAGATGGCTCCGATTTGCCACCTTTCTTCATCAAATTGAGGTTCCTGCTGTTTGTGGGAGGTAGGTACGGAGCTAGAATATGGATCACAAATTCGGCTGAACTCAAAAATTTTGTCCAAATTCTATAGTTGTCTTACAAAATTTATTGATTATGTACGAGGCCACAAGCTATTAACTTAGAACCTAATAACAGTAAAGAGATCAATCGTGCATGGTGTGTTACTTATTTTCAACATGACTCAAACCTCTGACGTAAGGTGTGGAAGTGATTTACAAAATTTACATAAAAGTTAAGCCCCTTTCATTCTTAAACTAACTAACATCTTCAATTTTGTTTATCTTATTGACAGTATTTTCCTATGGTCTAAGCCATGATGTGCTTGAAGTTACAAAAGCTAATTATGATTCTTGCATGACAACAAATGCAATATCAACAAATGGAGGAGGAATGACTGTCATTACTCTATCTTCTCTAGGCAAAAGATATTTCATATGTGGAACCGATGGACATTGTGCCTCAGGAATGAAACTTGAAGTCAACACAATTGCCACAGCTTCTCCACCGCTTGCTGCCGCACCTCCGGTTCTGCCACCAGCACCAACACCTTCCACCACCCCAGTGGTCAGCTCTCCTACTAAGTCCCCTGCTTCATCACCATCTCCCAAATCTTCAGCGTCGTCGCCAAAACTTGCACCTAAAATTTCCCCTGCCAAATCCCCTACAACGTCCCCTACAAAACCCCCTGTTAGTAGTCCGTTATCTCCTAATGTTGAGGCTCCTGCATTGCCACCATCTGATGCTTCTGTACCAACACCGTCTCTTCCGTCGTCGGCGAACAAACTCAGTGTCATTGTTGGTTCCACCGTGGGATTTGGCTTTGCTGTTATGATGATGTTCATTCTTTAAGCCTTCATACAGATCTTCATTCGGGATGTCCTCCTTTTTATTTTTTTTTCTTTTTTTTCTGTTTTTGGAGATTGTCTCAATTCTATTTTGTATCATGATTTTCCTCAATCTTGTGTACCATGAGTATATTCAGTATATAGTGAGCATATGGATGTGCATTTCGTTACAGAGTAAATTTGATTGTTGGCGATTCTGGTGATACCAAAGCCAAATAATTGTTCTAATTCTTGAAGTATTTATTTACTAGAGGCATTAATAATAAAGGGAAATACCGAGATATCTTACCATGGCCAAAAATTAAAATACTAGCGATGATAATTAATCATTAATAGCGTTAAAGGTTTGATAACAGATATATCAGAGCATGAGTAGCATGTGATCCTCGTACTAGAGATAGTCAGAGCCACTTGAATAAGATTGTTTCAGCTCTTCCCAACTTGCAAAATGGAGTAGAAAAAAACATAGTAATTTTAATACAGGCATAGAGCAAACATAAAATATCAAGAGTGTACATACCTTCAAGTTCTCATGCAATGTTGTGACAGTGAAGTAGTGAAGTAAAACCATAAAGTGTCAATGAGTATAATTGGAAAGAAGAGCTTCAACTCCTTGGTCTTATCTAATTTCTAGTATCATAAACCTCCTTTTTTGGCTTTTCTTTTTGACTAAGCTAAGGTTGCCCTAAATTCCAATCGTGCAAAAAAAGGACCCACGCGCATAGATCTCTTGGAGAAGAAAATTAAAAACTAGAGAGTAATTCATTCATTTTCCACTTGCACTCTAATCCTATTAATATATACCTTTTCTTCAGCGGGACTTTTATCAAGAAACACGTCTTTGAAAAATAAACTGAAAAGGATTTATACAGTGGAGATGCGAGTATCGATCCCCGTACCTCTCGCATGCTAAGCGAGCACTCTACCATCTGAGCTACATCCCCTTTTGATGTAACATTTTTGTTTTACTCTTTCCTAGTTTGACCACTTTTCAGTCATTAGAGAATTTTTGGCATCATGCTAGTAGGAACAGAGGCGGATTCACGTGGAGGGGCGTGTGACACGTGTACCTATGCTTCCTTTTGTAGGTTGTGTATCACAGGGATGGTTTTTGGATAAAGTATTTAATTTTTCACGGGGAACACATGGTCAAAAGAGCATTTGGTGCAGTGGTAGATTTGGGCACCGTTGACTCCTAGGTCTAGCATTCGAATCCACTTCCCTATCTATTATTTCTCAGCCATTTTTCTATTTCCTTTTTGTTATCAAAAATTGTAGATAAATTGTAGATTATTTATATCCTAATTATAGATACTTTATTTTTTGTTTTCACAAATAAAAAATGGCTAAAACTTCTACATATTTTATGAAAAAATATAATAATGTCTAAAATCATAACTATGCTACAATAGGATGAGAAATGGGATATAAAAATTCAACGTACCTAATTTGTAGATATTTGATAGATAAATTATAGATTATTTGTATTCTAGTTGTAGGTGTTTTATTTTCTATTTTCACAAATCAAAATCGACTAAAACTTGTACAAATTTTCTGCAAAAAATATAATTATATCAAAAATGCCAATTATACTATAATTCAAATGGAAATAGGGATATTAAAATTCAATGTGTTCAGTTTGTAGATATTTTGCAGATAAATTATAGATTATTTGTATTCTGGTTGTAGATGCATTATTTTCTATTTTCACAAATCCAAAACGACTAAAACTTTTACAAAATACTGCAAAAAATAGTCAACAAATTATCTATAATTTTTCCAAAATTTATCTATAATTTCTGCAATATGTTTTATTCTTCTTCGAGTTTCAATCTGAATTTCAGTCAAAATCAAGTCTAATCTTTACCAAAATCCCTCAAAATTGAGATATAAACTCTAAAATATATTCACAGTTATTTTCAACAACACCCAATCAAAATAGATAATGATTTTTGAAAACCTAAATTTGAATTCAAAGCTTCAAAGCTTTTTAATGGCTGTCAATGGTGGAATTGCTGCTCTCTTATCTCTTTGAAGGTTTGTTCTTCTTCATTGAGAAAATTTGAAGTTGAAGGTAAATGTGTGTATGAACTTTGAAGATTTGACTTCAATTTTGATGAGCTTTATTGTTCTTCATTGATGAACTTCAACTGGAGTAAAATGGGGTACAAACTTTGTTGAAGGGCTTCTTCAATTTTTTGTGAATTTAGAGGGAGAATTTTGTGTGAGAAGATAGAAAATGATAAAAGAGAACGTGGGTGTGACTGAGAGATTAGGAGAGAGAAACGTGCAGATTCCTTTAATTAAGGAGTAAAAAATATATAATTAATTATACCTTTAATTACTTATGGTATAAAATTGATAATTTGATATATTAATTGTAATTAAGTCAAATCTTAAACACCGAAGTAATAAAGTTTCCTATATGGGATAGGAATATAAAAATTCCGTTACTTTTTCTTGCTCTTTACTAGCACTCGAGAAGGAAATTCTTTATGAAGTGAAAAACCTAATTAATGCGGGACATTCCCTTTCTTCCAACAATATAGGCATTCCAAAAATACTGTACTTCTTAAATGATTTATTTTATGCGCTTTATTTAGTTGAAATATTTAAATTCGTGGTAGAGTTGAAATTGGGGATGAACAAGTTGTTTCACTATTCAACGTACCTGGCCAAATTATTAATTTCAATGAATACTTGCCAGATTAACAAGTTTAAGATGACTTTATAGGTTAATTATAATTTAGTTTCATGCTTTACCAAGAGGTCCATAACTGTTAGCCCCTAACAATGTGGCTTGACGAGGTTGGGCAGAATTCGTGCCAAGGGCTTGTACATTGCTCCTTGGCATGGGTTTGTGAAGTGATGACAATAAATGTGCAAGGTTGGGTGTGTGTCTAAGTTGGTGTTGGACTTAGGCAGGTCAGCTAAGGCAAGGTGTCTTGAGTGTTAGCAAGCCAGCCTTGGTTCGTAAGCTTCGGCAATGGCAGCAAAGGCATGACATTTGACAAAGGCATGCGCAAATCAGTGGGACGACTTAATTAATAGTAAGACATGGCTATGAAATTAAGGGCGAGGCAAGGCCTAAGGCAAAGCAAAGGCTGAAGGCAAAAATGTGGGCAAAGAGCTGGAAAGCTAGTGTGCAAGGCATGTGATGTAAGTGGTGTATAAGGCATGTGCTTGAAAGTTGAAGACATGTGCTAGGCACATGGACAATTGACTCTAAAGGCTGAAGACAAGGCAATTTTGTGGGAATGGTTTGAATTTGAATTCAAACATATCAATTGTGCTTGTTTTTAGCTAGCACATGTACATGGCACATTGTGAAAACTGCCCCAACCGCCCCCTCTGTAAAACTGCCACATACAGCCCCCTTTTTATGTATGTATTTTATTTGGTTTATGGCAAGTAGCATATATGTGAGCCATCCAAACTGAGTCATTTGTATTCTGCGAGATTAATAAAGGTTGGGTGATTTTACCCGTAATTGTTTATGTGTTCTTAAGGTTGGCTAAAGTTTGAAAATTCTAAGTATCAGACTGTGTGTGCGAAAATTAGGCTGAGTAGCAGTGTGATTGCTACTGCCGTGCAGTGTCAATATTTGCAAAAAGTTGGCCATGTAACAATTGGTATCAGAGCTTTGGTCGTGATTAGTGGTCATGGCTGGTGGAACCTCAGAGTTGCATGATCATGTGCAATGGTTGAAAGGGCTGATCGGCGTGACAGATGATCCTTTAGACTCGGTAGATCTAATTAATGAGATTTACCGTCTAAAGGATGGCATGGGTCAGTTTCGTGATGAGATCCAACAAACGTGTGAGGCTGCTGAAAGCAAAGTTGAAGATGTAGAGAAAGAGATCGAAACTTTGAATGCTGAAATTATTGTTCTTCGACGGACAATGGCCGCTGCAGGCCAAGTGAGTGAAGAACATTCAAAAGTGAAGATCCATGATCCTAAGGCGTTTGGTGGAGCACGTAGTGCTAAAGAATTGGAGAACGTTTTGTGGGATATGGAGCAGTACTTTGCTGCTGCCAAAGTTCCGGACGGAGAGAAAGTCACAACCATAATCATGTACCTAACGGGAGATGCTAAATTGTGGTGGAGAACTCGCATGGCTGATGATGAAAGTACGGGCAGACCCAAGATTGATATGTGGTCTAAACTTCGTAAGGAAATGAAGGACCAATTCTTGCCTAGTAATACATCTTGGCTTGCTAGGGATAGCTTGAAGCGTCTAAGGCAAACTGGATATATTCTTGATTATATTAAGGAATTTACTTCCTTAATGCTGGATATTTAGAACATGTCGGAGGATGATAAATTGCATAATTTTATTTCTGGAATGCAAGCATGGGCGACGAACGAACTTAGGAGACAGAACGTGAAAGATCTCCCAAGTGCGATTGCTGCAACGGATTCTTAGGTGGATTATCGCAGTACCCGCAGTCTTTCTGATATTCTTTCTACTTCAAAACCTAAGAAAAGGGTGGAGAAGAAAGGGGAATGGAGGAAAGAAGTTCGAAAAGAAGTGGTGGAAGAGGGCAAGACTGTTGCTCATAGAAATGCTAGAAATAAAGGTGTCGCCAACAAAAAGAGTGATGGTTGCTGGACGTAGGGCGGACCTCACCTTGCCAAGAATTGTCCAAATCGGGAGCAGGTTAATGCTTTGCTTGCTACAGAAAAGAAAGGGAACGGAGAAGGCCGAGAAATTGTTGATGCCTTAGTGAATCCTTTGCAATTGCTGAATGTTATCTCGTTGGTTAATGCTACTAGCAACGAGAGTAACCATTATTCTTTGCTGATGCACATCAAAATGAAAATTGGGGGCAAGGGTGTGATAGCTATGGTAGATACTGGTGTTACGCACACATTTGTTTCAGCCAGTTTGGTGCATAGGTATGGTTTGAGTGTATATAAGTGTCCCTCTTACATGAAAATAGCGAATGCAAAAGCACAAGCCATTGTGGGTATAGCTTATGACATTCCCATGTCTTGCGGGAATTGGAAAGGAAAGGTAAATCTGATGGTGATCCCATTAGAGAAGTTTGATATCATCCTAGGAATTGACTTTCTGCGGAAATATCATTTCGTCCCAATGCCTCACTTGGACAGAGTGATGATCATGAACGAAATTGCTCCTAGTTTTATTAAAGTTTTTCATCCATACGGAAAGGAAAAAACTCAAAAGAAGGCTTCATTAATCTCTTCCATGATGGTGGAAAAAGGGTTGAAAAGGGGAGATGATACTTTCTTTGCTGCGATGGTCTAGGTGAAACCTGATGTCAAAGTGGAAGTGACAGACTGCATCGCTCAAATTTTGAGCGACTTTGCTGATGTGATGCCTCCAGAATTTCCGTAAAATCTGCCACCACGGAGGACTATTGATCATAGAATATAGTTGATGCCTGGTGCGGTGCCTCCTACTCAACCACCTTATCGGATGGCGCTAAAGGAATTATCTAAGTTGCGGAAACAACTGAATGAGCTACTTGACACGGGTTTGATTCAGCCATCTAAAGCTCCATTTGGTGCACCTGTTCTCTTTCAAAAGAAACAGGATGGAACGATGCGGATGTGTGTTGACTATCTGGCATTGAATAAGGTGACTGTAAAGAATAAATATCCAGTTCCGTTGGTACAAGACTTGATGGACAAATTAAGTAAAGCTTGCTGGTTCACGAAGCTTGATTTAAGGTCTGGTTATTAGCAGGTGCGTATTGCAGAAGGTGATCACTCTAAAACTACATGTGTTATGGGGTATGGCTCATATGAATTCCTTATTATGCCGTTTGGGCTAACAAATGCTCCTGCTACCTTTTGCAACCTGATGAATGATGTGCTATATAAATTTTTGGATGACTTTGTCATTGTCTACTTAGACGACATAATTATCTATAGTCGAACCTTGATGAACATCTGTAACACTTGATCAATGTGCTGTCTCGTTTGAGGAAGTATAAGTTATATGTGAAGATGGAGAAGTGTGAGTTTTCTAAACAGGAGATTAAGTTTCTAGGTCACTTGGTGAGCCAAAACCAAGTGTGGATGGACCCGAACAAGGTGCAAGCCATTGTGGAGTGGCAAGCGAGCGCCTAAAGCTGTGAAAGAATTGAGGTCTTTCCTCGGGTTGGCAAATTATTACAGAAAATTCATTGCTGGTTACTCAAAGAAAGATGCTCCTTTGATAGTTTGCTGAAGAAGAATGTTAGGTGGGAGTGGTCAAAAAAATGCGATGTTGCATTTGGTATGTTGAAAGAAGCCATTGCCTCAGAACCTATCTTGCGGCTTCCTGATTTTGAGTTGCCCTTTGAAGTTCATACTGATGCATCCGACAAAGCTGTTGGAGACGTGTTGGTTCAAGAAGGTCATTCTATGGCCTTTGAAAGTAGGAAACTGAATGAAGCGGAGTAGAGATATTCGGCTCACGAGAAAGAAATGGTTGTTGTTATTCATTGCTTGCAGATTTGGCGTGTTTACTTGCTTGGAAAAAAGTTCGTTGTAAGGACAGACAATATGGCTAATACTTTCTTCAAAACTTAGAAGAAATTGAGTCCAAAGCAAGCATGTTGGCAAGAGATTTTGGCAGAATATGATTTTATATGGGAGCATAAGCCGGGAAAGCACAACCAAGTTGCGGATGCCTTGAGTCAGAAAGAAGTCTTTGCTGCTGTTTATTCAATTACATGACTTGAGTCAGATTTTCTTGATAAGATTAAGTCAGTTGCTTTAACTGATCCATTGTACGTCAAAACAATGAATCTAGTGAAGGAAGGTACTGTGAGGAGGTACTGGATCGAGAACGATCTTCTCTATTTCAAAGAGGGGAGAATCGTTGTACCGCATGGTGACGGACTGCGTCATGAGTTACTAAAAGAGATGCATGATACACTTTGGGCTGGCCATTCAGGCATTGATAGGATGATGGCGTTGTTAGCGCGATATTATTTCTGGCCAAAGAAGGAACAAGATGTGGAAGCTTATGTGAAAGCTGTCTTGTTTGTCAGCTTGATAAAACTGAACGGGAGAAGGAAGCAGGGTTGCTACAACCTTTGCCAATTCCTTAAGAAACATGGCAATCCATTTCAATGGATTTTATCAATAGGTTTCCTAAAGTCAATGGGCTATCTTCAGTTATGGTCGATAGGTTTTCTAAGTATGCTATTTTTATTGTTGCTCCAACAGAATGTCCCTATCAAGTTGCTACAGAATTGTTTTTTAAGAATGTGGTGAAATATTTCAGTATGCCAAAGGATGTTATTAGTGATCGGGATGCAAGGTTCACTGGCAGATTGTGGACTTACTTGTTCAATTTGCTGGGCACAAATTTGAAGTTCTCAACGGCGAACCTTCCCCAGACTGATGGACAAACCGAATGAATCAATCATCTACTAGAAGAGTACTTGAGACATTTTGTGACGGCGAGTCAACGAAATTGGGTTGATTTATTAGATTATGCACATATATCTTACAACTTGCACAAGCCTTCGTCCACGGAGAAGAGTCCATTTGAGATCGATTGGGAAAGCAGCCAAGGCTACCAATGAAGATGGTGCAACAAAAGACTGGTGGGAAGTGCCCTGCAGCATATCGTTATGGCTTTGACAGGCAAATGAAGATGGATGAAGCTACAGCTAGTTTGAAAGTGGCTCAGAAACGCATGAAGAAATATGCTAATCAAAAAAGGCGATTGTTAGAGCTCAAATTGGGCGACAAGGTGTTGCTGAAACTTAAATCTGAAAAAAGATAGACACGAGGGTAAGGTATAGAGCATTGGTTTCAAGATACGATGGTCCATTCGAAGTGATTGAGAAGATAGGCAAAGTTGCTTATCGTTTGAAGCTGCCAGATAGAATGAAAATACATCCCACATTCCATGTGAGTTATTTGCGGTCTTATGTGCAAGATCCTAAAGATCCGAACATGCATAAAATCAAGAAAGCTCCTCCTGAAGTGCGCAATTAGATTTAGGATGAGATTGAGAAAATTCTGGATCACCGGGTACTCGGGATGCATAAGAAGAATATGCGGACAAAATTCTTAATTCAATGGAAAGGAAAACCTGAAGCGGATGCAACATGGGAGAAAGGTAATTCATTGTGGCAATTTGAAGATCAAATCAAGGACTACTTGAGATCAACCTCGACGAGGGAGTCGAGTTCAACCGGTGGGGGTGGTTTGTTAGCCCCTAACAATGAGACTTGACGAGGTCGGGCAAAATTCGTGCCAAGGGCTTGTACATTGCCCCTTGGCATGGGTTTGTGAAGTGATGACAAGCAATGTGCAAGGTTGTGCGTGTGTCTAAGTTGGTGTTGGACTTAGGCAGGTCAGCTAAGGCAATGTGCCTTGAGTGTTGGTAAGGCAGCCTTGGTTTGTGGGCTTCGGAAATGGCAGCAAAGGTATGGCACTTGACAATGGCATACGCGGATCAGTGGGACGACTTAATTTATAGCAAGGCATGATTATGAAATTAAGGGCGAGGCAAGGTCCAAGGCAAAGCAAAGGCTGAAGGCGAAAACATGGGCAAAAAGCTGGAAAGCTAGTGTGCAATGCATGTGACGCAAGTGGTGTGCAAGGCATGTGCTTGAAAGTTGAAGACATATGCTAGGCACATGGACGGTTGACTGTAGAGGCTGAAGATAAGGAAATTCCATGGGAAGGATTTGAATTTGAATTCAAACATATCAGTTGTGCTTGTTTTTA
>JASVEL010001270.1:0-203492 GCA_032618575.1 Nicotiana noctiflora | reverse complement strand
ATCGAAAATAGAAGTTGGAAGTTCTAAAGTTTATAAAGCTTGGATTGGAGGTTGATTCATGATTTTAGTGTTGTTTGTCGTGATTTGAGGCCTCGAGCAAGTCCGTAATATATTATGAGACTTGTTAGTATACTTTGTTGGGATCCCATGAGGCTCGGATAAATTTTGGAACAGTTTTTGGAAGATTTTTTTGTCGTTTTGGGCATAAATGTAATGATCCAAAAGTCTATTTTAGTTCTAGAGATTCAAATTTGATTTCGAGACTTCGAGAATTTAGATAATGAATTATAGGACTGATCTGGAAAGTTTGGTCTAATTTCATCAAGTCGCGATTGGGTTTTTGACGCGAAATGTGAATTAATTGTTTAACGAGCAAAATTGATGTTGCACTGAGTAAATGAGATCCAAATTCAGTTTTCTTTGAACCACTGGATCCGTATCGAAATTACGGAGCCATAGGAAAAAGAATCGTCGAATTCCGAGTTCGTATGATGGAGTTAGAGCCATTTTAGTGAAAATGGCTGTGTGCTGCAATTTCTGTATTGCTGCTGCATTTTTCTGCAGCGTATGAATAGTAATTCTCGCGCGTGAACGGTAACTGCGCGGGTGAATAGTATCGACGCACATGAACAGTACCCCGTAAATAGTGTCAACGCGCATGAACAGTACCCGTGAACAGGTAAAATCCTGGACATAATGGCATTTCATCCGCGAGCAAAACTATTTTTCCACCATTTTTGGTCATTCTTGAGAGATTTTGGACGGGAATTGAAGGGATTTCGACGGGGAATAATTGGAGGTAAGTTTTATGAGTTAAATACATGATTTTATCAAAGAATCTTCCATTAATTCTCTGAATTTGGGTAAGAAATCAAGAAAATTAGGGCTTTGAGCAAAAATCTTAAAATGGGGATTTGAAGGACCATTTGTGGTCCGAATTGGGAGTTCTTGGTATGTACGGACTCGTGGAGAGACGAGGATTCCGAAAATGTGAGTTTTATAATTTTTCGAGAAGCGTACCAAAAGTCGGATTTTGACAACTTTGTGGGTTTTGATGCAATTTGGGTTATTTCGAATGGGTTACGTGAATTTAGCATATATTGATGTATTATCATTGATTTTGAGCAGATTTGGCAACCGAGGAGATTGATTTGCGAGGCAAGCGCAAGGCGGACCAAGGCTTCTACCGGTTCGAGGTGAGTGGTAGTAGTAAACAATGTACTGAGGGTTTGAAACCCCGTACTAGCACTTCACAGTGCTATATTGAGATGAGACACGCGTTCTATGACGGGCGTGGTGACATTGTGATTGGGGGTTCGGACTTAGTCCTTCCCGGCTAATAGAATACTGTGTTGTATGACTGTTAATGAGATTATAACTGTACAATTGGGCTAATAGCCATGTTTGGGGCCTTGTGCCGATCTGTAGAGCATTAGGGAACCTATAGAGCTAGGTGACCCTTATATCGTGTTGGAAATATACACTCAGCCGTAGCTCTAGCTGTATAGCATAATATGAGCCCGTACTAGATGTGTACATTGAGAGAGATTATCTAGGGTGGAATTCCCTGTTCTAGTTGAGTGGGCCTGAAAGGCCAAGTCTATACCGATTGAGATGAGATAGGGTCAAGGACCCACTATGAGATGTTATATTGGGCCTGAAAGGCCAAGTCTATATTGACTGAGACAGGGTCAAGGACCCACTGTGATATATTATATTGGGCCTGAGAGGCCAAGTATATACTGACCGGAATAGGGTCGAGGACCCATTATGAGGTATTATATATATATACCTATATTGGATCGGGCTGCACGCCGCAGCAGTATATATATTGGATCGGACTGCACGCCGCAGTAATATATATGTGGATCGGACTGCACGCCGCAGTATTATTGCGCTTGGGCTGTAGGAGCCCTTCGGAGTCCGAGTCTGCACACATTCTTAGTGAGCGCTGGAGTATATTATGGGATCGGGCTGCACGCCGCAGCAGTATAGAGATATATACATATATATATTGGATCGGACTGCACGCTGCAGTAATATTTGTGTGGATCGTGCTGCACACCGCAGTATTATAGTGCTTGGGCCTAGGGAGCCCCTCCGAAGTCTGTATACACCCCCAGTAAGCGCCGTCGACGTTAAATGGAGCGGGCTGCGCGCCGCAGCGATATATGTATTGGAGCGGGCTACGCGCCGCAGCGGTATATGTATTGGAGCGGGCTGCGCGCCGCAGCATCATACTTATTCATATTCATATATATACTAAAATATTTATATGTTATAGACAGATGTATATGTCTCCATATATTGAGATGGCTGTATACCGTAGTGGTACGAGTGAGGATGTGGTCAGTGTGGGACCTAGATGAGATAGATGTGGACTGGATATCAGAGTACTCATTATAGAGATGACTTACCTGTGGGGGTTTGCCTTAGAACTGTTTAGTGATAGTACAGGTGTTCTCACTTCCAGTTGTTATTTATTATTATTACTCACTGAGTTGAAATATACTCACCCCACTTCCCTGCACTTTTTGTACAGATATGCAGTTTCAGGAGGGCGGTTGAGCTATCACAATTGCTTTATTATCCCCATTTCGTGGAGACTTCGAGGTAGCTGTCGACGTCCGCAGTACCTAACATCTTCCTCTTTATCATTTTGTTGTCTCCATTCTGGTTAGACTTGATTGTGTAGTAGATCTCATTTGTAGAGGCTCAGACTTGTGACACCACGATTTGGTTGGGATTGTGTTCTTGTATTTCATTTCTACACTTCTTGATTTGTTATGAAAACAGGCTAATCACGCCCATTAATCAGTATTAATTATACTTGGCTGGTAATTGGATAAGATGGTCGAGCTTGCCTAGCAATGTGTTGGGCGCCATCACGACCGGGGTTTGGGGTCGTGACAAGTTGGTATCAGAGCCTAGGTTAACAGGTCTCGCGAGTCATGAGCCGGTTGGTAGAGTCTCGTGGATCGGTACAGGGACGCCTGTACTTATCCTCAGGAAGCTGCAAATCTTTAGGAAAGTTTCAAATTCTTGGAATTCTTATCGTGCGTGTTTGATTCAGCTTGAGATGTAATTCTTGAAATTCCTCCTGCACGTTGATGTGCGCACTCAAGTGCTTAGTGATAAAGTTTCCTTGATGGCTTATGATTCCCCAATCAAGGGACGAGATATAATCTCTATGAGTTCATGTTGGGCCTGTCTGGAGGACTTGAGGCGAAATCCTTGTCTATGGCTTGAGCACCAAGGGGCTAATTTCACGAGTCGGTATTATGAAGTTCATACGATCGGTATTGATCTTAATTGTGAAAATGGCAGTTTGATAATAGGAGAGCTGTAAGGTATTCGGTTCTTATTGTGATTTGATATGTAGCACTAGCTATGGGCGTGAGAAATATGTTCATTGCCTCTTAGCGAAAATGTAAAGTGCACTACGTGGGGTAGTATGAGTTCAAACTCAAGAAAACTGAATTGGTTGTGCTAGGTGTATCATTGTGAAAGGTATATGTGTTATGATTTGAGCAGGTGCAGCGCATGCTCATGTACTAATGCTGATGATATAATTGTGTAGTATTGAGATTTATGTTGTTGATATACATTGTGATGTCTTGTCGAGTTGCGGATGTATTGTTAGGATGATTTTGGTGATTCTCTGGCAGGTGGATAGGCCAAATTACAAAGGAAATTCTGCCGAAATTTTTGGAAAATTTGGGACTTAGAAAGATTTCTGTCACCTAAAGAGAGTGGGCTTATTGGTGGTGTGTGTATAAATGCAAGAATTGCAGAACGGTTAAGGTCTCTGATGATTCGAGTCTCTGTCTAGGCTTGTAAATGACTTGAGTTTAATCTCATTGTAACATTTCGGCATCACTTGAATAATAATGACACGAGTGGTTCTACTCAATAGGATAGTTGGAATTACAGCTGAATAAGGATGAATGATGCCCGAGAATGATTTTGTAGTGTTCAAGATTTTGCTTGTAACAGTTAGGTGCCTTAAGACTGTGTACGTGGCTAAAGACCGTGGTTTTAGTAGAAGAAATCAAGATTTTTGTTATGTTATGGGGATGATGAGATTCTTAGTATCCGTGTTGAAAGGTAATGATAACAAATTCAAATCGCAGGAAGTTCTTCAAAACAAAGTATTGTAGAATGTGGTATTTCTGGGAAACAATTGAGAGAGTATTCAGTGGCCTATGGGTCTTAGACCGTATGGTCTTATGTACGAGTCTTGTGTGGTAACACGAGTTGAGGCATTGTGGTGCTACAGTAAAGACTAGTATTAAATTAAAGATGAATCAGAAAGGAAATTGGCTAAATGGATCAACTTGTTAATAAACCGAAACGGTATGATAAGAAATACGATTAATTCCTGATATATGTTTGAAGTAATGAGTCTCGCCGATATTGTGCAATAAAGCTTTTGAGTATTGGCAGTTGTGTAGCTCGGTATGGGTATAAGGACTCAGTCCTGGCAATTTAAGTTATGCAATGTAATTGGGAGAAAGGGTTTGTGATGTGTTTTACCGTGGTATGAAAATGAGTGTATTTCCTGTTGGTATGTAAAGCTTGGAATGTGTAATGAGTTTTCTCTATATGGGATCATGAAAGTCCTTGACTAGTTGAGTGCGCCGATGTTTGCGGCGTAGGGAAAGGGATATGAATTTTCCCTGTTGTTTTAGTGTGGTATGGTATATGCGATGTGTTATGGAAAGTTGATAACGGCATGTTCAAGGTTTTGAGATCAATTCATTATATGGGAAGTCATTAATACCCTCAAGCAGCGTGGGCAGCTGCAGATAATCTGAGAATCAATCTTCCTGGTGATTTAGGAGAATGGTATTGCTATGCTAGTATTTCGGCAGAGTCTATGGTAAAAAGGGGCAGGTAAAATAAATTGATAATATCTAGCGGTATGGTGGTATTCTCCCATTTGATTTACTATAATAATTGAGTCGTTGATGACATAGTGAAATTTATGAATGGCTTTCGTGGTATGAATGGACGCTTGAGGTGCGTTATGTAATCATACGGTGAAGTACGGAATAAGGCATAGTGATTCCTGTGTTATGTATGTGTTGGAGACTAGAAGTTCTCGTAACCCGCCTACGCAGCGGTGGTATATTGTGTGTATCGGCACAGTGTAGCGGTTATCGGAAATTGGAAGCCCTAGTGGCTATCTCGTCACTTGATATGACGAATTTGAATAATGATATATGATTGCAGGCTGGTTTTCATAAGTCAGGTTGTCTAGACTAATGTGATATGGAATATATCAGAGAAATGTCACAACTGCGTGGCAAAGCGCATCAGATCGTGCTCCAGCAGGGTAGATGTACCCTAGGGCCAGCGGACGGCTGGTAGGTATTGCTTTGTAAGTTGGGCCTTCGTGGCGGATGTCAATGTAGAGGTATCTACCATTGATTCGGTTTGGGTATTGAAGAACTTTGTCGGATGCGTTTCATATGGCCGAGCTTGAGGCTATATATATGTTGTTGCAATGAGCAACTTGACTCGATGTGCATTCCCATTGCTAGATGTATTCGTGGATCGGGTGGCACGCCGCCACATATATAATATCAGGATCGGGTGGCACGCCGCCACAGGTATGGTATCTGGATCGGGTGGCACGCCGCCACAGGTATGCTATTGGAACGGGTTGCGCGCCGCAACAGTGTGATGTGGAAAATATAGCTTCCTATATGTTACCTTATATACAATAGTTCCTAGCTTCCGAGGAATAGTCCGTATTGGTATCGCTCGGGGAAAAGCACATCGGTGTGTCTTTTCAGGATTTGATAGTGTATATCAATTGTATCACCGCAGGTGTGAGTGATTGCTTGAGTTTAGATATGTGTGTGGCTGACCGTTTTGAGCATTGCGACTTGAGGTGCTCCATGAGTAATAGTGTTTCGATAGAATCATGAGTTGTGGCAAGGCCACGTGATGTTATGACCTTTCGAGGAGGATTTAGGTACTCTAATTCTATAATGTGAGACGAGATCTCAGTTATGTGTTGTGATGGTATTGAAGAATTTGAATTATGGCTCTTTGTGCGAGTCAGTTGTCATGATTCGAGTGTGTTCAAATCGTTCTTATTGGAGCCCGTGTGGTGCTCGTTGTGGCATAGGCTGATGCTGAGGTGTCATGTCACCAGTGTGGTGTGTTATAACCGAATTGATCATTCGAGTCATTAATGAGAGCGAGCATATATGATTTCAGCTCGTTAGAAGAGTAATATCGAGATTTGGCTCCGAATTCCGTTGTAGTATCAATTAAAAGGGAAATGGATTCATGAATGGTTGACCTGAGAGATGGGTTCGATATATCGCGTGTGCGGTTGCCGTGGGCAGGATACGAAGGTGTTGGAATAAGACTCTATCTAATGAGAAAGGTTTTTATGTTAGTACTTGGTTACCTTGGGCAATTGTTGTGACCCGAGGCCATCATCTCGAGCGATTGGGTTGTTTGATACATCATGTGATCTCACCCGGAGTGGCGAGTATGGGCTATTACAGAGGGTTCAGGTGTATCCTGAGTATAGGCATGAGATTAGCATTTGGTATATGATTTTAGGAAGTGCATTGTGGTTTATGGTTCAGATGGACTGTGGAAATTCAACTATACTATGTTATCGGACTTATGAAAGATAGGGTGAAGTGGTATCATCCCGAGTATATACTTGGTGAGGTCATTCAGCTATTGTGTTGAATCTAGTACAACTCTGGGTCCGCTCGAGGACGAGCGTTTGCTTAAGTTGGGGAGAATGTGATGACCCGGCCCGTCATCATGTGAGATATCACCTCGTTATCCCCGTTAAATGCTTGTTAATGTTTCAATATGCATGTTTGGCGAGTTTGAGTCAATTCGGGTTGAGTTTAGTTGGAAATGAGACAAAAAGTCTCTTAGAAGAAGGAATAGTTGGGAAAAGTCAACTGAATGTTGACTTGTGAGTTAGAGAGCTCGGAATCAAATTCTGATGATTCGGTCAGTTCCGGGAGGTCATTTATGAGCTAGGAAAGCGATTGGAAGTGAATTTGGAGGTCCGGAGTAGATTTAGGCTTGAATTGGCAAAGTTAGTATTTTGGCGAATTCCGGTTGATAGGTGAAATTTTGATCCGACGGTTGGAATGAAATTCCGAAAATTTCTGTAGCTCTGTTATGTCATTTTGGACTTGTGTGCAAAATTTGAAGTCAATCGGACTTGATTTGATAGGTTTCGGCATCGAAAATAGAAGTTGGAAGTTCTAAAGTTTATAAAGCTTGGATTGGAGGTTGATTCATGATTTTAGTGTTGTTTGTTGTGATTTGAGGCCTCGAGCAAGTCCGTAATATATTATGAGACTTGTAAGTATACTTTGTTGGGATCCCATGAGGCTCGGATAAATTTTGGAACAGTTTTTGGAAGATTGTTTTTGTCGTTTTGGGCATAAATGTAATGATCCAAAGGTCTATTTTAGTTCTAGAGATTCAAATTTGATTTCGAGACTTCGAGAATTTAGATAATGTGACGACCCGTCCCGTCGTCACGAGAATTATCACCCCGTTATGTTGTAATTACATAATTCATGCTTTTATATAAGTGTTAGAGTCTATCGGAGGAGTTGGGAGTGAATTGGATTGAAAATGAGGCATATAGCCTTTGTGAAGGAAACTTGAATAAGGAAAGTCAACCCGGAGTTGACTATTTGGTTAGAGGGCTCGGAATCGGATTCGATGATTCGGTTAGTTCCGGGAGGTGATTTGTGACTTAGGGGAGCGATCGGAATTGAATTTGGAGACCCGGTGTAGAAATAGGCTTGAATTGGCTAAGGTTGAATTTTGGCGAAATCCGAACGGTAGGTGAGATTTTGATCCGGGGGTCGGAATGGAATTCCGACAGTTGCAGTAGCTTCGTTAGGTGATTTTGGATGTGCCTGCAAAATTTCAGGTCATTCGGACGTCGTTTGGTCGGGTTTTTGATTGAATGTGCAATTTGGAATGTTTTAAGGAATTTAGGCTTGAATTCGATGCGAATTATGGGTTTTGATGTTGTTAGACGTGTTTTGAGGATTGGAACAAGTTCGAATAAGGTATTAAGATGTGTTGGTGTGTTTGGATGAGGTCCCGGGGGCCTCGGGGTGTTTTCGGATGGTTAAACGGAAGAAAAATATGGAAAATTGCAGAAACTAGTGCACTGCTTCTGTTGTTTCCGCTCCTGCGGAATTGTGGTCGCAGGAGCGAGTCCGCAGAAGCGGATATTGGAGCGCAGAAGCGCTTATGATCGCTGAAGCGGAAAGGAGCCCGCAGGTGCGGCACCGCTGAAGCGGAAGTTGAGCCGCAGAAGCGGCCAAGGGCTTTGGGAGAAGTATCGCAGAAGCGGAAGGCTAGCCGCTTAGGCGAGTCCGCAGAAGCGGACGCCTAGACGCAGAAGCGGGAAAACCCGCAGGAGCGGGAAAATCTTCGCAGAAGCGGACGCGCAGAGGCGGTCCGTATATCGCAGAAGCGGATTTGGCCGGCTAGGCCTGGAACCGCTGAAGCGACCCTTTGGTCGCGGATACGGGAGCGTAGAAGCGGAAAATGTTCCGCAGAAGCGAAAATCGCTGTAAGTAAGTGTATCAGAAGTTAGAAAAATTTCAGAAACATTTTAACATTTGGGGGTCTCGGCTTAAGGGCGATTTTGGGCGATTTTGAGGAGGAAATCAAGGGAAATCATCGGGTAATCAACTATGAACTCATATTATGATTAGTATTGATAATATCATGCAATTATATCATGAAAATGGAGGAATTTGGGGTAATTATGGAGGATTTAGCCCTAGTCTTGGACTTTAGAAAATCAAGGTTTTGAATGGGCAAATGGAGTCCGATTTTGGTAAAATTGATATGCTTAGACTCGTATTGAGATGAGGGTTCCGAATATGTGACTTTCGTGATTTTTCGATAAGCGTACCGGAAGTCGGGTTTTGACAACTTTGGGAATTTTGATGTAAATTGAGTTATATTGATTGGGTGTCGTCCCATTGGCCTAATTTGTTGTGTTTCTACTGTATTTGATCAGATTCGACGCGTGCGGAGCTTGATTCTCGTGGAAAGGGCATTACGGAGTAGTCGTCGCGCTGTATTGAGGTGAGTAATAGATGTGGGTGATGACCGGCGGGTTCGAAACCCCGGTATACCACTTTGTGACGTTGTATAGCGGCGAGACACGTACTCACTTGTGAGTGCGGGGTCGATTGTGATTTGGAGACTATATATATTAGTCCGACCTGTTGATACTGTATTATTGGCTATTCTAGAGCCGTCGAACCTCCTTCTCGGATGGTTGCATATATATATATTGTGAGAATGGCCACTCTTGAGCCGAGGAACCCCTTTCTCGGGCGGTTGATTATACATGTGGGCCGTGAGCCAGTTTTTGGATCCCGCGAGGATCGTTATCATTGTCTTATCATATAGACATGCTAGTTTACTACTAGTCAGCAGCTATTTTTGTTATTATGCAAATTTCAATCTCTGGAACTTGATATTACTGTTTTCCAACTGAAAAATGATAAAAGAGTTTTCAAAAACTACTTTTGAGCCTGCGAGGCTGTATCTGCATATTAGCTGACTAGTAGTGGATCGGGCCGCACGCCGCAGCAGGATATATGTTGGATCGGACTGCACGCCGCAGGAATATCTCTATGAGATGTGCTTGGGCTGTAGGAGCCCCTCCGGAGTCTGAACCCCCACGGTGAGCACGGGTACCCAAAATTGGAGTCGGGCTACACGCCGTAGCGGTCATATCATGCATTGCATTGCATTTAGCTACATCTGCTAGCTGTTATGCTATTTGCTGGTACTTATTGGTACAGGTACAGTTGATATTGATTCTGTGACGGGGTATTCGATTACAGCTTTACATAGTGCTTTATTGCGGATTTCTTATCTGCTGTGTCTTACCCTTGTTTATTACCACTGAGTCTGACAGTACTCATTTTACTCCCTGCACCTTGTGTGCAGATCCAGGTACCTCTCAGCAGTGATCCAGTAGCTGTGTGAGGCGACATCTGTGGGATATACGAGGTAGCTGCAGAGTCCGCAGGACCCGATATTCCTTCTTACTGTCTTGATGTTGTATTGACTTTTCTTTCCGCACTTGGTATCTTGTAAACCTTTATACACTTATGTTCTTTAGAGGCTCATGACTCTTGACCCTTGGTCTATGGGAGTTGATGTATTATGGGGCTTGGTTTCCCGTTTTCGTTATATGCATCACTGTTATTTCGTAAATTAATATGCTTAAATGGGCTAAAGAGAGCTTCTAGCTCCGTGGTCGATATTGATTGGTCAGGCTGGCTTAGCAATGTGCTGGGCGCCATCACGACCAGATTTGGGGTCGTGACAAGTTGGTATCAGAGCCTAGGTTTACTAGGCCTCGTGAGTCTTGAGCCGGTTAGTAGAGTCTTGTGGATCGGTACGGGGACGCCTGTACTTATCCTCGGGAGGCTGCGAACCTTTAGGAAACACTTCACATTTCTTGGAATTCTTATCGTGCGCACTTGATTCGACTTGAGATATAATTTTTGAAATTCCTTCCACACGTCTGTGTACGCATCGAGCGCTCAGTAATATAATTGACTTATGGCTTGTGATTTCCCCGAGTGAGGGGCGAGATATAATCTCTGTGAGTTCATGTTGGGCCGGTCGGGATGACTTGAGGCTGGACCTTGTTTATGACTTGAGCATTGAGGTGCTGATTTTGTGAGTGGTGGCAATAGATAATGTATTGAGGGTTTGAAACCCCGTATTTGCACTATACAGTGCTGTCCTGAGATGGAATACGCGTCATGTGACGAGCGTGGTGGTATTGTGACTGAGGAATTGGACTTGATCCTTCCCGATTGATTATTACTGTGTAAAATGACTAAGACTGGGCTTATATCTATGTACTTGGGCTAGTAGCCATGTTTGGGGCCTTGTGCCGATCTGTAGAGTATTATGGAAGGTTTACTAATGGATGAGTTGTTAATTGTTCGACTCTTATCTAAACTGTTGTGTAGCCCCGAGCTATGGGCGTGGTGAATATTTATCATATCTCGTAATTGGAAGGTAAAATGCCTTATTTGTAGTGGAACAAGTTTAAACTCAGGAAGACTAAAATGATTATGCTATGTGTATCCTGGTGAAAGGTATTGATATGTGTGATGATTCGAGCAGATACATCGCAGGTTCAAAAATAAATTGTGATGATATAATTCGTGTAGTATTGATATTTAATGTTGTTGAAATACATTGTGATATCTTGTTGAGTTGTGGAAGTATAGCTAGGATGGTTTGGTGATTCTCTGGCAGGTGGATAGGCCAATTTACAAAGGAAACTCTGCCGAAATTTTTGGAAAATTCGGGACTTAGAAAAGATTTTTGTCACCTAAAGAGGGGGCGTAACTGTTGTGTGTGAATGAATGCAAGAATTGCAAAAGAGTTAATATTTCTGATGATTCGAATCTCCGTCGAAGCTTGTAAATGACTTGAGTTTAATATCATACTAACATTTCGGCATCACTTGAGTAATACTGATATGAGTGGTTGAAAGTGCTTTGATGAATGGCTTCGAGCTAAGTTGGGGAGGTTGCTATTGATTAACTGATTGCACTATTGTGTGCTATGTTGATTCTGTCTCTAAGTATGTTGGGAAATTTTGATAAAGGATATGACGCTTCGTAGATGTGAAGAAATACTAGGATGTTTCGAACTACTGTTGGTAAGGGAATGTTCGGTGTATAGAAAAGAAAGATAGCGAATTGTACCTGTGAGTAATCATGTTCTGCGATGTCAGAGTTCTAACAAAACACGAGTGGTTCTACTCAATAGGACAGTTGAATTACAGCTGAATAAGGGTGAATGACGCCCGAGAATTGTTTACGGTGTTCAAGATTTTACTTGTAACAGTCAGGTGTTTCAAAATTGTGCATGTGGCTAAAGATGGTGGTTTCGTTAGAAGAGATCGGTACTTGTGTTATATTATGTGAATGACGGGATTCTATGTAATCCGTATTAGAAGGTAATGATAACTAATTCAAATCGCAAGAGGTTCTTCAAAATAAAGTATTGTAAGATGTGATCCTTCTGGAAATTTGAGAGAGTATTCAGTGGCCTATATGTCTCAGACCGTGTGGTCTTATGTACGAGTCTCGTGTGGAATGAGTTCATGTGTTATGGTGCTACGGTAGTGGCTAATATTAAATCAAAGATGAATCAGAAAGGAAACTGGGTAAATGGAACAACTTGTTAATAAGCCGAAGCGGTATGATAAAGAACATGACTAATTCCTGGTATGTGGTTGAAGTAATGAGTCTTGCAGATATTGTACAATAAAGTTTTTGAGTGTTGGCAGTCGTGTAACCCGATATGAGTATAATATGGGTATAAGGACTCAGTCCTGGCAGTTTAACTTATGCAATGTGATTGGGAGAAAGAGTTTATGATGTGTTTTAATGTGGTTTGAAAAAAAAAAAAAAAAAAAAAAGAGTGTATTTCCTGTTGGTATGCAAAGCTTGGAATGTGTAATGAGATTTCTCTATATGAGATCATAAAAGTCCTTGACTAGTTGATTGCGTCGATGTTTGCGGCGTAGGAAAGGGATAAGAATTTCCATGTTATCTTAGTATGGTATACGCGATGTGTTATGGAAAGTTGATAATGGTATATTCTAGGTTTTGAGAACAGTTCATAATATATGGGAAGTCAATAAAATTATTGAGCAGCGCGAACAACTGCAGATGAATTAAGAATCGATCTTTCTGATGATTTAAGAAAAACGGTACTGCTATTCTATTAACTTGGCAGGGTATATGATCCAAAAAGGACAAGGTAATGGAAATTGATGATATCCAGTGGTATGGTGGTATTCTCTTGTGGGATCGACTGTAATAATTGAGTCGTTGATGGCATAGTAAAATTTCCGAATGGCTTTCGAGGTATGAATAGATGCTTGATGTGTGTTATGTAATCGTACGGTGGAGTGTGGGATCAGGGCATAGTGATCCATATGTAATACATGTGTTAGAGTCTGGAAGTTCTCGTAATCCGCCTATGCAGTGGTTGTATATCGTGTGTATTAACACCGTTTAGCTCTTAGCTTGATATGATGAATTTGGGATATGATACCTTATTTCAGACTGGTTGACATAAGTCAGGTCATCTAGACTAATGTGATATGGGCTACGTCGGAAAATGGCACAAATTGCGTAGCAGAGAGCATCAGAGTATGCTCCAACAGAGTAGTTGTACACAGGACCAGCGGACGGGTGGTAGGCATTGCTTTGTCGGTTGGACCTTAGTGGCGGATGTCAGGGAGGAGGTATCTACCATTGATTCAGTTCCAGTATTGAGAAACGTTGTCAGATGCGTTTCATGTGGCCAAACTTGAGGCTATATATGTTTATTATGATGAGCAACTTAACTCGACGCGTATTCATTTGACGAGGGTTACTTGGATCGGGTGGCACGCCGCCACAGGTATGGTATCTAGATCGGGTGGCACGCCGCCACGGGTATGTCATTGGAGCGGGTTGCACGCCGCAACAGAATATTGTGAAGATGTAGTTAGTTATATGTTACCTGGTATACAATACCTCCTGGCTTCTGAGGAAGAGTCTGTATTGAGTATCGCTTGGCGAATGGCACATCGGTTGTGTTCTTTCAGGATTTGATAGCATACGTTAATTGTTTCACCGTGGGTGAGATTGATTGCTTGGGTTCAGACCTAAATATGTGTGTGGCTGATCGTTTTGAGCTTGGTAAATTGGGGTGCTTCATGAATAATAATGTTTGGATAGAATCACGAATCGTGGCAAGGCCGCGTGATGTTATGACCTCTCGAGGAGGATTCAGGTACTTTATTTCTATAATGCGAGACGCGGTCTCAGTTCTATATTATGATGGCACAGAGGGATTAAATTGCAGCTCTATTTGCTGGAGACAGTTGTCATGAATTGAGCTGTCATGATTCGAGTGTGTGCATACGTTTCTATTTGAGCCTATGTTGTGCTCGTCGTGGCTTAGGCCGGTGTTGAGGTGTCTTATCACCAGTGCGGTGTGTTATAATCGAAATGGTCGTTGGAGCCAATAATGAATGTGAGTATATGTGATTTCAGTTAGTTAGAAAGGTAATACCGAGATTTGGGTCCGAAATCTGTTGTGGTATCAGTTAAAAGTGAAATGGATTCATGAATGGTTGACCTGAGAGATGGGTTCGATATATCGCGTGTTTGGTTGCCGTGGGCATGATATGAAGTCGTTGGAACAAGACTCTATCTAATAGAAAAGGTTTTTCAGCTAGTATTTGGTGATTGTGGCCAGTTGTCGTGATTAGAGACTATCGTCTCGAGTGATTGGGTTGTGTGATACATCATATGATCTCGCCGGAGTAGTGAATATGGGTTATTGTAGTGGATTCGAGTGTATCCTGAGTATAGGCATGGGATTTGCAATTGGCATATGATTTCGAAAAGTACAATGTGATTTATGGTTCAGATGGTCTGTGAAATTTTGACTATATGGTGTTTTCAGACTTATGTGAGATAGGGTGACGTATGATCGCCCTAATATATGCTTGGTAAGGTCATTCAGCTATTGGGTTGCTTCTAGTACAACTCTGAGTACGCTCGAGGACGAGCGATTGTTTAAGTTGGGGAGAATGTGACGACCCGGCCCGTCGTCACGAGAATTATCACCCCGTTATGTTGTAATTACATAATTCATGCTTTTATATAAGTGTTAGAGTCTATCGGAGGAGTTGGGAGTGAATTGGATTGAAAATGAGGCATATAGCCTTTGTGAAGGAAACTTGAATAAGGAAAGTCAACCCGGAGTTGACTATTTGGTTAGAGGGCTCGGAATCGGATTCTGATGATTCGGTTAGTTCCGGGAGGTGATTTGTGACTTAGGGGAGCGATCGGAATTGAATTTGGAGACCCGGTGTAGAAATAGGCTTGAATTGGCTAAGGTTGAATTTTGGCGAAATCCGAACGGTAGGTGAGATTTTGATCCGGGGGTCGGAATGGAATTCCGACAGTTGCAGTATAGCTTCGTTAGGTGATTTTGGATGTGCCTGCAAAATTTCAGGTCATTCGGACGTCGTTTGGTCGGGTTTTTGATTGAATGTGCAATTTGGAATGTTTTAAGGAATTTAGGCTTGAATTCGATGCGAATTATGGGTTTTGATGTTGTTAGACGTGTTTTGAGGATTGGAACAAGTTCGAATAAGGTATTAAGATGTGTTGGTGTGTTTGGATGAGGTCCGGGGGCCTCGGGGTGTTTTCGGATGGTTAAACGGAAGAAAAATATGGAAAATTGCGAGTAAACTAGTGCACCGCTACGTTGTTTCCGCTCTCGCGGAATCGTGGTCGCGAGGAGCGAGTCCGCGAAGCGGATAGTGGAGCGCGAGAGCGCTTATGATCGCCGAAGCGGAAGGAGCCCGCGAGTGCGGCACCGCCGGAGCGGAAGGCGAGCCGCAAAGCGGCCAAGGGCTTTGGGAGAAGTATCGCGAGAGCGGACGGCTAGCCGGCTAGGCGAGTCCGCGAAGCGGACGCCTGAGACGCGAGCGGGAAACCCGCGAGGAGCGGGAAAATCATCGCGAGAAGCGGACGCGCGAGGCGGTCCTTGCATCGCCGAAGCGGATTTGGCCGGCTAGGCCCGGAACCGCCGAAGCGACCCTTTGGTCGCGGATACGGAAGCGTAGAAGCGGAAAATGTTCCGCGGAAGCGAAAATCGCTGTGAGTTAAGTGTATTCGAAGTTAGAAAAATTTCAGAAACATTTTAACATTTGGGGGTCCCGGCTTAAGGGCGATTTTGGGCGATTTTGAGGAGGAAATCAAGGGAAATCATCGGGTAATCAACTATGAACTCATATTATGATTAGTATTGATAATATCATGCAATTATATCATGAAAATGGAGGAATTTGGGGTAATTATGGAGGATTTAGCCCTAGTCTTGGACTTTAGAAAATCAAGGTTTTGAATGGGCAAATGGAGTCCGATTTTGGTAAAATTGATATGCTTAGACTCGTATTGAGATGAGGGTTCCGAATATGTGACTTTCGTGATTTTTCGATAAGCGTACCGGAAGTCGGGTTTTGACAACTTTGGGAATTTTGATGTAAATTGAGTTATATTGATTGGGTGTCGTCCCATTGGCCTAATTTGTTGTGTTTCTACTGTATTTGATCAGATTCGACGCATGCGGAGCTTGATTCTCGTGGCAAGGGCATTGCGGAATAGTCGTCGCGCTGTATTGAGGTGAGTAATAGATGTGGGTGATGACCGGCGGGTTCGAAACCCCGGTATACCACTTTGTGACGCTGTATAGCGGCGAGACACGCACACTCTTGAGAGTGCGGGGTCGATCATGAACTGGAGACTATATATTAGTCCGACCTGTTGATATTGTATTATTGGCTATTCTAGAGCCGTCGAACCTCCTTCTCGGATGGTTGCATATATATATATTGTGAGAATGGCCACTCTTGAGCCGAGGAACCCCCTTCTTGGGCGGTTGATTATACATGTGGGCCGTGAGCCGGTTATTGGATCCCGCGAGGATCGTTATCATTGTCTTATCATATAGACATGCTAGTTTACTACTAGTCAGCAGCTATTTTTGTTATTATGCAAATTCCAATCTCTGGAACTTGATATTACTGTTTTCCAACTGAAAAATGATAAAAGAGTTTTCAAAAACTACTTTTGAGCCTGCGAGGCTGTATCTGCATATTAGCTGACTAGTAGTGGATCGGGTTGCACGCCGCAGCGAGATATATGTTGGATCGGACTGCACGCCGCAGGGATATCTCTATGAGATGTGCTTGGGCTGTAGGAGCCCCTCCGGAGTCTGAACCCCCACAGTGAGCACGGGTACCCAAAATTGGAGTCGGGCTACACGCCGTAGCGGTCATATCATGCATTGCATTGCATTTTGCTACATCTGCTAGCTGTTATGCTATTTATTGGTAATTGTTGGTACAGGTACAGAGAATATTGATTCTGTGACAGGGTATTTGATTACAGCTTTACATAGTGCTTTATTGCGGATTTCTTATCTGCGTTGTCTTACCCTTATTTATTACCACTGAGTCTGGCAGTACTCATTTTACTCCCTGCACCTTGTGTGCAGATCTAGGTACCTCTCAGCAGTGATCCGGTAGCTGTTCGAGGCGACATCTATGGATATTCGAGGTAGCTGCAGAGTCCGCAGGACCCGATATTCCTTCTTACTGTCTTGATGTTGTATTGACTTTTCTTTCCGCACTTGGTATCTTGTAAACCTTTATACACTTATGTTCTTTAGAGGCTCATGACTCTTGACCCTTGGTCTATGGGAGTTGATGTATTATGGGGCTTGGTTTCCCGTTTTCGTTATACGCATCACTGTTATTTCGTAAATTAATATGCTTAAATGGGCTAAAGAGAGCTTCTAGCTCCGTGGTCGATATTGATTGGTCAGGCTGGCTTAGCAATGTGCTGGGCGCCATCACGACCAGATTTGGGGTCGTGACAGATAATGAATTATAGGACTGGTCTAATTTCATCAAGTCGCGATTGGGGTTTTGACGCGAAATGTGAATTAATTGTTTAACGAGCACAATTGATGTTGTACTGAGTAAATTAGATCCAAATTCAGTTTTCTTTGAACCACTGGATCCGTATCAAAATTACGGAGCCATAGGAAAAAGAATCGTCGAATTCCGAGTTCGTATGATGGAGTTAGAGCCATTTTAGTGAAAATGGTTGTGTGCTGCAATTTCTGTATTGCTGCTGCATTTTTCTGCAGCGTATGAATAGTAATTCCCGCACGTGAACAGTAACCGCGCGGGTGAACAGTGTCGACGCGCATGAACAGTAACGCGGGTGAACAGTAATGCGGGTGAACAGTAAAATCCTGGACAGAATGGCATTTCATCCGCGAGCAAAACTATTTTTCCACCATTTTTGGTCATTCTTGAGAGATTTTGGACGGGAATTGAAGGGATTTCGACGGGGAATAATTGGAGGTAAGTTTTATGAGTTAAATACATGATTTTATCAAAGAATCTTCCATTAATTCTCTGAATTTGGGTAAGAAATCAAGAAAATTAGGGCTTTGAGCAAAAATCTTAAAATGGGGATTTGAAGGACCATTTGTGGTCCGAATTGGGAGTTCTTGGTATGTACGGACTCGTGGAGAGACGAGGATTCCGAAAATGTGAGTTTTATAATTTTTCGAGAAGCGTACCAAAAGTCGGATTTTGACAACTTTGTGGGTTTTGATGCAATTTGGGTTATTTCGAATGGGTTACGTGAATTTAGCATATATTGATGTATTATCATTGATTTTGAGCAGATTTGGCAACCGAGGAGATTGATTTGCGAGGCAAGCGCAAGGCGGACCAAGGCTTCTACCGGTTCGAGGTGAGTGGTAGTAGTAAACAATGTACTGAGGGTTTGAAACCCCGTACTAGCACTTCACAGTGCTATATTGAGATGAGACACGCGTTCTATGACGGGCGTGGTGACATTGTGATCGGGGGTTCGGACTTAGTCCTTCCCGGCTAATAGAATACTGTGTTGTATGACTGTTACTGAGATTATAACTGTACAATAAGGCTAAAAGCCATGTTTGGGGCCTTGTGCCGATCCGTAGAGCATTAGGGAACCTATAGAGCTAGGTGACCCTTATATCGTGTTGGAAATATTCACTCAGCCGTAGCTCTAGCTGTATAGCATAATATGAGCCAGTACTAGATGTGTACATTGAGAAAACTTATCTAGGGTGGAATTTCCCGTTCTAGCTGAGTGGGCCTGAAAGGCCAAGTCTATACCGATTGAGATGAGATAGGGTCAAAGACCCACTATGAGATGTTATATTGGGCCTGAAAGGCCAAGTCTATATTGACTGAGACAGGGTCAATGACCCAATGTGATATATTATATTGGGCCTGAGAGGCCAAGTATATACCGACCGGAATAGGGTCGAGGACCCATTATGAGGTATTATATATATATATATACCTATATTGGATCGGGCTGCACGCCGCAGCAATATATATATTGGATCGGACTGCACGCCGCAGTAATATACATATAATATACATGTGGGACGGACTGCACGCCGCAGTATTATTGCGCTTGGGCTGTAGGAGCCCCTTCGGAGTCTGAGTCTGCACACATTCTCAGTGAGCACTGGTGCATATTATGGGATCGGGCTGCACGCCGCAGCGGTATAGAGATATATACATATATATATTGGATCGGACTGCACGCCGCAGTAATATTTGTGTGGATCGTGCTGCACGCCGCCGTATTATAGTGCTTGGGCCTAGGGAGCCCCTCCGAAGTCTGTATACACCCCCAGTGAGCGTCGTCGACGTTAAATGGAGCGGGCTGCACGCCGCAGCGGTATATGTATTGGAGCGGGCTGCGCGCCGCAGCGGTATATGTATTGGAGCGGGCTGCGCGCCGCAGCGGTATATGTATTGGAGCGGGCTGCGCGCCGCAACATCATACTTATTCATATTCATATATATACTAAAATATTTATATGTTATAGACAGATGTACATGTCTCCATATATTGAGATGGCTGTATACCGTAGTGGTACGAGCGAGGATGTGGTCAGTGTGGGACCTAGATGAGATAGATGTGGACTGGAGATCAGAGTACTCATTATAGTGATGACTAACATGTGGGGGTCGCCTTAGAACTGTTTAGTGATAGTACATGAGTTCTTATTTTCAGTTATTGTTTATTATTGTTACTCACCGAGTTGAAATATACTCACCCCACCCCCCTGCACTTTTTGTGCAGATATACAGGTTCAGGAGGGCAGTTGAGCTATCGCAACTGCTTTATTATCCCCATTCTGTGGAGACTTCGAGGTAGCTGCCGACGTCCACAGTACCTGACCTCTTTCTTTTTATCATTTTGTTGTCTCCATTCCGGTTAGACTTGATTGTGTAGTAGATCTCATTTGTAGAGGCTCAGACTTGTGACACCACGATTTGGTTGGGACTGTGTTCTTGTATTTCATTTCTACACTTCTTGATTTGTTATGAAAACAGGCTAATCACGCCCATTAATCAGTATTAATTATACTTGGCTGGTAATTGGATAAGATGGTCGGGCTTAACTAGCAATGTGTTGGGCGCCATCACGACCGGGGTTTGGGGTCGTGACATATCTGTTCTTAGCATTTTTTTTCTGTAAACTACACAAAATCATGGCAAAAATCACAATTATACTGAAATCAAATGGTAATTGGGATAAATATGGAAGATATAGAGATTTTGAAGTTGACGCCGTTGTGGTAGATGATAATTCAAGCTACGCAAATCTCGTTTCTTCAATTGCAGAATAATTATCGATTGATACATCGGAGAAAATCGTAGAAATCAAATATATTGTGGATAAGAATTGTCCTCCATTAGAAATTAGGAATGATATGGGGGTTTGTGTGTATATGGAAACGAAAAAGGATAATAGGAGCTTAAGTTCGTATTCGTTATGTATAAGTGTTAGAGATTTCAATATGAAATTGGCAATCACCAATGAAATCACCAGTACAGGTATTTTTGATTCGAAATTGCAGAGTGTTACAGTTTTCCTTACTAACTACAATGCAACTACATTTCACTACACTTTAACTACAAAATTCATATAAAGCATTGTTGCTTTCATATTTACCTGCATAGTTACTACATTTATGAATTTATATTCTTCAGGTTCTTCTGGATCCCTAAGGTTACTAGAAACTTCGTCCTCACCAGCAATAGAGGAATATCAAAGTGAAATAATAACTGAATCTAAGCAATTATGTATTGAAGAAGGACAAGTTTATTAGGACAAGCAAACAATAGCTGCTGCAATAAGGAATTATTCAGTGCAGCACAAGTTCCGGTTCAGAGTAAAAAGATCTAGTCATAGAAGGTATGTATTTATGTTGTATTCTATTTGTAGTTAATTGTAGTGTAAACTAAGTTTGTGTAAATACATTTTTTTTGTAGCTACTGGCTTATATGTGTAGCTGAAAGCTGCAAATGGCATTTCAAGGCAACGTCAATTAATGATTCGGCAATGTTCAAGATAAGATATTTCAGTCGACAACACACATGTTGTATAATGGATAAATCATTCATACAACACAAACGTACTACAGCAGTAGTTGGTAGCATGGTTGTTCCAAAGTATTATGATCCTAAGACTGTGTACATACCAAAGGACATACAAACTGACATGTTATCTGAACATGGACTGAACTTAAGCTACATGCAAGCATGAAGAGCAAAGGAAAAAGCATTATATTTTTTGAGAGGGAATCCGTGTGACTCCTACAACAAATTACCAAAATATTTTTATATTTTTGAGAAGAATTATCCTGGTTCTGTTGTTAAACTGAAGAAGGCAGCAAATGATTGCTTCTTATACGCCTCTGTTGCTCTTTCTACATCAATCAATGGTTGGAAACATTGTACGCCGGTTGTTGTGGTTGATGGAATATTTTTAAAGTCAGCATACAGGGGGATTATGCTGACATCAAGCACCATGGATGCAGCAGGTAAATAAAGGAAACAATTTATACATTGTAGTTAAATTGTAGTTTAATTGTAGTTATTTTGTAGTTAGATAAATAAATGAAGTTAATTGTCTTTAACCTCAATATCCAATTGTAGTTGTTATTTAATCTTATTTTATGTATACAAAATGTAGGTACTATTTTTCCCTTGGCATATGTTGTGGTTGATTCTGTAAACGACGCGTCGTGGAAGTGGTTCTTTGAGAAATTCAAGGAGGCATATGGAGAAAGACCTTCAATGTGTGTTGTTTCAGATAGGCTTGAGAGTATATTGAAGGCAACATCAGTTGTCTATCCGGGGATGGCACGCTACTCTTGCATGTGGCATATATGGGCAAATATAAGGTCAAAATTCAATAAGGGACATCTACAATTACATGAATTGTACTTTGCTACAGCCTGGTCATACACTCTGGATGAATTCAATGAAAGGATGATGAAGATTGAAAAGGTAGACCCACGTGTAAAGTCTTACCTATATGATATTGGCTATCATAGATGGTCGAGAGTACATGCAATTATGAATAGAACTTTACTATGGCGTCAAACATTACCGAGTCGTTGAATGCTGTGACAAAAGAGGCAAGAGAGCTGCCAATATATGACCTATTTGAGTATATGAGAACTCTTATTGAACGTTGGACAAAAAAAAGTTGTTGAAGGCAAAGGCTACTTTCACATTCCTTGGTCACTGTAACGACCCGGCCGGCTGTTTTAGAAAATTATGCCCCAATCCCCAATTTAACTGTTCCCCTAAGTTCATTTCTGCTATTGTGGTTTGCCGGGAGAGTCGGTTCTGAAATTTGGAGTATTTTGGGACACTTAGTCCCTAAATGAGAGCTTTAAAGTTAGAAAATGGCCCGTAGCCGGAACAATGTTAAGACGACCTCGGAACGGAAATTCGATGGTTCCATTAGCTCCGTTAGGTGATTTCGGGGTTGGGAGCGCGTTCGGAAAGTATTTTGGAGGTTCGTAGCTCAATTAGGCTTGAAATGCCGAAGTTTGAAATTTTGGCGAATCCGAACGATAGGTGAGATTTTGATCCGGGGGTCGGAATGGAATTCCGACAATTTCTATAGCTTCGTTATGTGAATTTGGATATGTCCGCAAAGTTTCAGGTCATTCGGACGTTGTTTGGTCGGGTTTTAGATCGAATGTGCAATTCGGAAAGTTTTAAGAAATTTAGGCTTGAATTCGATGTGAATTATGGTTTTGATGTTGTTAGACGTGTTTTTTTATGATTTGAACGAGTTCATATCGTGTTTTGGAGTATGTTGGTGGTTTTCGTTGGGGTCCCGGGAGCCTCGGGATGAATTCGGGGGTCCAAACGGACCAATTTGTGCCAAAAGGCACTGCTGTTCTGCTGCAATAATTGCAGAACAATTTTGCTCTGCGCGATCGCGGAGATGGCCATGCGATCGCATAAGGGAGAAATCCTGAGCTCTGCGATCGCGAAGTAAAGCCTGCGATCGCGTAAGTCTGGAGGTTGAACCAGTGCGATCGCGTGAGGGAGTATGCGATCGCGTAGGGTATTGGTCGGAAACAGTGCGATCGCGTGAGGGAGTATGCGATCGCGTAGGGTAGTTCGGGGAGTCGGACGAGTTTATTCTTCGCGATCGCATTAGTACGTTTGCGATCGCGTAGGGTTGCTGAGTTGTTCACTGCGATCGCGTCCAGGGTCACGCGATCGCGTAGAGGAAAATTAGGCCGCCCATATTTTGTGCATCGCGATCGCAAGCCCAGTGCTGCGATCGCGTAGAGTAAAATGGCCTGGCAGTGACTTTAAGTCCAGAACATTTCAGTCGCGGCCTAACACACCAAAACCGCCATTGTTGAGCTCCAAGAGAGGATTTTGAAGGGAAACGCTGGGATATCATCGGGAAATCATCGGGGGTAAGTTTCTTGACCTTAATTCGTTGGTTTATCATGAAATCCGTGATTATTTCACTGAAATTGGGAGATTAAAGGTGGGTTTGAGCCCTAGGCCTAAATGTTAGAAAATCTCCGATTTGAGTGGGCAAATGGAGTCCGATTTTGGTAAATTTTATATGCCTAGACTCGTATTGAGATAAGGAACCCGAATATATAATTTTCGTGATTTTTCGATAAGCGTACCGAAAGTCGGGTTTTGGCAACTTGTGGGTTTTTGGCGTATTTTGAGTTGTTTTGATTGGGTAATGCCCAATTGACCTATTTTGATATGATTCTATTGATTTTTATCAGATACTACACCTGTGGAGGCCGACATTCGCGGCAAGAGAGTTGTTTCATAGCGGTTTTGTGCCGGAGTCGAGGTAAGTGGCTTGTCTAACCTCGTGTGGGGGAATTTTCACCCCTAGGATATTATGTGATAGTTTAAATGCCTTGTACGCGAGGTGACGAGCGTGTACATGCGCTAGTTGTTGAACATGTACTTTATTTAAAATGTTCGATGAGCGATATTTCTGTCTTTGGCTGTTAATTTGATATTTTTACCCGGTAGTGGTTAGAAAAGCATGATTTGGTAGTACCTAACTGTTTAGTTGCCTAATTGTCTTATTTTTGATAATTATTGGCACTATTTTTCGATGAAGTTATAGTTAAGCATAATTTATTCTCTCTGTGTATTCCTTTATTTGCTGTGCTTGTGGACTGCGGGTTCGATTCCCGGAGACCCAGGGCTGTGGGTTCGATTCCCAGAGACCCGGAGTGATATTGGTAGGGACTACGGGTTCGATTCCCGAGATCCTGAGTTATTGGTAGGGACTACGGGTTCGATTCCCGAGATCCTGAGTTATTTGTAGGGACTGCGGGTTCGATTCCCGGAGATCCCGAGTTATTGATTATTTATCGAGACATGGGCTGCGGGTTCGATTCCCGGAGACCCAGAGGTACTGTCAATGGGACTGTGGGTTCGATTCCCACAGGTCCTGGACTGGTTTTATTGAGTTGACTATTTGTTGTTAGCTTAATTGTAGACGATTGCGGTAATCATTTATTGTTGTTAATTTCGGAAATTATTATCATTTAAACTGCTTATTATTGTTATTATCATTATATTATTATTTCTCAGTAGGGCCCTGACCTTCCTCGTCACTACTCCATCGAGGTTAGGCTTGGCACTTACTGAGTACCACCGTGGTGTACTCATGCTACTCTTCTGCACACTTTTGCTATGCAGATCCAGGTACATCAGAGGAGGCCCGTGCTAGGTGATTCCGCAGCTTTCTGGGAGACCTCGAGGTATGATCTGCTACGTCCGCGGATCCAGAGGCTTTTCTTCTATTCTAATAGTACTAGTTGGCATTTTTCCTTCATTTCGTTGTTAGATACTCTTTACACGTAGAGCCACAGTTGTATATTCTCTTTTAGTCTATGTTACCGTGGGATTCCGGATCTTGGTGGTGTTTTATTCATGGTGTTGACGGATGTATGTGCCAAGCGGCACGGATTACATATCTTTTACCCTATTTTTCCGTTATTTTCTTATTTAAGTGTTCATAGCTTGTATATTCCGCAACGTGTTAGGCTTACCTAGTCATGGGGACTGGGTGCCATCACGACATGTTCACAATTGGTGAACTAGGGTCGTGACAAGTTGGTATCAGAGCTCTAGGTTCATAGGAGTCACGGGACACGGACCGGTTACTTAGAGTCTCGCTGATCGATACAGAGACGTCTGTATTTATCTACGAGGGGCTATGTAACTGTTTAGGAAACTCTTCAATTCTTTGAATTCCTTATCGTGCGTCATTTATTCAGTTGAAGCCTATGTCATATGTTCTTTTGTATCCACTCGTGTATTGAAATTGCGCACTCGGTATCAAGTATGCACCGACGGTTCGTGACACTGTAGAGAGATCTCAAGGGAGTCAAGAATTTACTCAACTATTGTTACCGCGTGTCGTCCATATCGATAATGCAAGAGAATTGAGAGATCTTCAATTGTGCACATGGGGGTGCACTAGGTTCTGGCATTCGGTTGATAGTACGGTCGTGACAAGGTTTACTTAACTGCCAAATCGTCACAACAATGGTAGAATCACAAGGTGGATGTAGATCTAAAAATAGTTGGTGGTAATAAAGACTATATGGTTCATATGAGATATCTATTTAGCGAAGGATTCAGCCCGCAGAGATACTGGGGAAAATAAGTTTAACTGTCTTAAGAAGGACATGTACCAAACGAATGCCTTGGGCTTGTTTTATGATGAAGACGTACGAATGTTAAGGGCTAGTATCATGGATTAGCAAGATTTATCTTAAGGCTTCGTGTCAAGTGAAAGGATTTCACTATCAACGATGTAATTATGGGTCATGTGTCGTGTCAGATTTGGCCTGCGATGTATTTAGATGCTATTCCAAAGTTCTTGAAAACTTGCGGATGGGCAAGAGTTGAGGCTCGTATGGTATAATGTTGGGACTTTAGATGTTCCCGTGTCCCTAATAAACTCTGCATTTTATTATCAGCAGGGAAATATTTGACAAAGGCTACATGGTGCTTCGTAGGCGTGTGAGAATCATAGTATGTTTTAAGATGTTGTTGGTAGAGAATGCTCGGTGCATGGAGCGAGAAGTTGTTTGGTTGTATTGGGATGAGGTCATACCCTATGATGTTAGAGTGCTAATAGAGCACACGTGGTTATATTCGTTGGATCAAGTGAGTTGCAGTTGAATAATAGTAAATGACTCGAGAGAATGGTTCTAATGTGTTCGAGAGTCGTGTAATAGTGGCTTTGGGCTAAGTGTGAGAGTCCCACCGCTTAAGATTGGGTCGCATGGTTAATTACCGGTGTGAATTCTGGATACTAGCGTATTATTGTGTTATTGCAGCCACGGGAAAGGACCATGTGTGGTAATTTGAGTATATGTACTGTTGAATGCATGTTATGGTTAGCCTTACTGGCTCATGTTCAAACTTGAGGAAAGATTCATGACTTATGCCTCGTATAGGTGCAGGCTTCGCGGGAAGTGGTTCCGCTGGGTGCTTTATCGAGAGGGTATTCATATGTTATAAACATTCAGTAGAGTTGGTTGGGTACTGGGCCAAGTCAGGGCCGGATGGTTCTCAATAGCGGTCCTAGTGAATTCAAGAGGTAAAGTGTGGTGCTTGATAATTCTGAGTGTATAAGTACAGTTGAGGCTCAAGCTTTTGAAGCAACTTATGAAGAAAGGCACAAAATGATCTATGATGTTTTGACTTGTGGTGTAGTATTTGAGAGACATGAAATGGTCGTCGTTCTTAAGATAGCATGGCCTCATGATTTAAGGTCACTCGGGGTAAGTGCGGTTGGAATAAGTTAGGTATTGAAGGAAGATATTAACATTTCTAAGGCAATCAAGGATAACCTGGAAGGAAGTAGATTGATCAGCCATAGTTGAGTTGGCGTATTAGTGTCAATGATCGATTCATGCAACGTGATCGAATTATGCATGTGATTTGTGGCGGTGCATTTGAGACTTGTCAGCTGCAGTGATTGATGTTATTCTGAAGTATTCTTCTGTTAAGGGCTTGTTATGAGTAGGCAGATCTCGGGAAGGGTTATGGTGGCTTGGACCACTACTTATGGATTGTCATATTCGATGGTTATGAGAATTCGCCGTATGTTGTTATAGTTCTCCTGCAGTGAGCTTAATGGAAAGTCTTATGTGATGAAGTATTAGCCTATCGTCAGTTCTAGAGCTATGATGGAAATTGTGCCTATCGTATATCGGCACGTGGGGTGCAATGAGTAGTATGAAAATTTGAAGTAAGGACCAAGGTCACAATTTGGTCAATGAATGTGATATAAAGAGCTCGGATGAGCAGGGAAAGAGTGTCACTATTTTGAGTAAGATGGGTATTAACATCAGTATCATTTGAGATCGGTGTTCTATGAGAAAGGCTTTGCATCCCGGTTAGGGACTCCTGATCGCTTTTCAGTGTTAGTGCAGCCGGTGGGCTGAATGTGCAAGTCCGTTTAATTATTCGGAAGATGGTGGGAGCTTGACCCACAAGAAGATTGTATAGGTGTGACTTGTAGTCACTTGATTGGTTAGAAATTTAAACCAAGTATGAGGATTTTGGTGATATCATCCATTTGAGAACTTATGCCTGGAGGGCACTCTGCTTATTGGGTTATAGACCTGTGAAATATTATTGACTTAGCTTGGCATGACCAGGATAGACTTAAGGTCGGTGGATAGATTTAAATGTGGAAGTGAGCCTTGCGTCAGGCCAGTTATGTTTCTTCCAGCAATGCGCCCTTTATGGAGGGATAGTCGCGGTCTTATTTCGTGGTTAGTTAATTCAAGTAAAGATATATTGCGCCGTATGAGTGTGAGGCGGCTTGGTAAGTTCCTTATGTGTTTAGGTTCCGCTCAGCGGTGATGTTATATTAGCATGATGGCTCTTGAGGCTCATATCTTATGTCACACCTCAGTTGTGCTTGAGTTCATAGCCTATAGCGCTATATGTTTTCATTGAGTCCGATATCATGCACCTTAGTGTGCTTATGATCGATATTCAGTATTTTGATGTGATGAGCTATTCAGCTCGACATATGACTCTTTGTGTGAGTCTATATTGTTGAGATCGGGTGGCACGCCGCCATGGTTATATTGTTGGGATCGGGTGGCACGCCGCCATGGTCATATTGTAGGGATCGGGTTGCACGCCGCAACAGTGTGATGTTTATTTCAGTGTCTATAATTGCTTTTATGTGTTCTGTTTCCTATTTTCTGAGGAGGTCCATGTTAATGTGAGTGTTGAATAGTTCTCTCTAGTGTTCGCCTTCCTTTTGTATCACGTACGAATCAGTAGCCTACTGGCACATTGTGTCATTTTGTGGGACTTTTGATTATGTCTGATGTGACTTATTGCCTGAGCAGTTCGTACTGGGTGAGATGAGATTATGTGATTTGGGGTCAGTGCCAACTGATTATATAAAGTATATTATAGAGGAAAGGATCATCCTCTGGTTTAGGACAAGGTAATGGATCTTGTCAGGAATATAGACCCAATGAATTGTTGATTCATTAGTTGGTTATGGATATCGACACATCTCTTCCGTCGTGTCGGTATTGTAAAAGTTGGAACGAGACCTATGTAGATCATGAGGTGCAATGGGAGCATCTGATTCGTTGAATTTTGACTAATTTGGTCATAAAATATTATCGTGGTCCTGTGGATTTAGTGTTGCAAGGTAAGAATCCAGCAAGGTTATGCAATCATGTTTGAGGATGGCGTTTGAGGAATATTGAGTGATCTCTTGATGAAAACAAGCCTGACATAGAATTCCGGATATTGGAATTAGGCTCTAAGACTTAATTATTGAACAAGAGGGAATATCTTCAGATTATATCAGGCTAATGTGCCCAGCTGAGTCCTAGATCTATTAGCCCTTTTGAGATTTTGAGGCATGTTGGGGAGGTTGCTTATGAGTTGGCCTTACCTCCCAGCCTAGCCGGAGTCCATCCCGTATTTCATGCCTCTATGCCCGTAGGTACCATGGTGACCCGTCACATGTGTTGGATTTCACTTATGTTCAGCTAGACGAGGATCAGTCTTATGTTGAGGAGCCAGTAGCCATTCTAGATAGGCAAGTCGGGAAGCTAAGGTCAAAGAACATCGCTTTAGTAAAGGTTCAGTGGCGGGGCCAGCCGATCGAGGAGGCGACCTGGGAGACCGAGCAGGATATGCGCAGCCAGTACCCTCATCTTTTCACTACTCCAGATATGTTTTCTATGCTCGTTCGAGGACGAACGAATCTTTTAAGTGTGGGAAGATGTAACGACCCGGCCGATCGTTTTAGAAAATTATGCCCCAATCCCCAATTTAACTGTTCCCCTAAGTTCATTTCTGCTATTGTGTTTTGCCGGGAGAGTCGGTTCTGAAATTTGGAGTATTTTGGGACACTTAGTCCCTAAATGAGAGCTTTAAAGTTAGAAAATGGCCCGTAGCCGGAACAATGTTAAGACGACCTCGGAACAGAAATTCGATGGTTCCATTAGCTCCGTTAGGTGATTTCAGGGTTGGGAGCGCGTTCGGAAAGTATTTTGGAGGTTCGTAGCTCAATTAGGCTTGAAATGCCGAAGTTTGAAATTTTGGCGAATCCGAACGATCGGTGAGATTTTGATCCGGGGGTCAGAATGGAATTCCGACAATTTCTGTAGCTTCGTTATGTGAATTTGGATATGTCCGCAAAGTTTCAGGTCAATCGGACGTTGTTTGGTCGGGTTTTAGATCGAATGTGCAATTCGGAAAGTTTTAAGAAATTTAGGCTTGAATTCGATGTGAATTATGGGTTTTGATGTTGTTAGACGTGTTTTTTTATGATTTGAACGAGTTCATATCGTGTTTTGGAGTATGTTGGTGGTTTCCGTTGGGGTCCCGGGAGCCTCAGGATGAATTCGGGGGTCCAAACGGACCAATTTGTGCCAAAAGGCACTGCTGTTCTGCTGCAATAACTGCAGAGCAATTTTGCTCTCCGCGATCGCGGAGATGGCCATGCGATCGCGTAAGGGAGAAATCTTGAGCTCTGCGATCACGAAGTAAAGCCTGCGATCGCGTAAGTCTGGAGGTTGAACCAGTGCGATCGCGTGAGGTTTCATGCGATCGCGTAGGGTATTGGTCGGAAACAGTGCGATCGCGTGAGTGAGTATGCGATCGCGTAGGGTAGTTTGGGGAGCCGGACGAGTTTGTTCTTCGCGATCGCGTTAGTACGTTTGCGATCGCGTAGGGTCGCTGAGTTGTTCACTGCGATCGCGTCCAGGATCACGCGATCGCGTAGAGGAAAAATAGGCCGCCCATATTTTGTGCATCGCGATCGCAAGCCCAGTGCTGCGATCGCGTAGAGTAAAATGGCCTGGCAGTGACTTTAAGTCCAGAACATTTCGGTCGCGGCCTAACACACCAAAACCGCCATTGTTGAGCTCCAAGAGAGGATTTTGAAGGGGAAACGCTGGGATATCATCGGGAAATCATCGGGGGTAAGTTTCTTGACCTTAATTCGTTGGTTTATCATGAAATCCGTGATTATTTCACCGAAATTGGAAGATTAAAGGTGGGTTTGAGCCCTAGGCCTAAATGTTAGAAAATCTCTGATTTGAGTGGGCAAATGGAGTCCGATTTTGGTAAATTTTATATGCCTAGACTCGTATCGAGATAAGGAACCCGAATATATAATTTTTGTGATTTTTCGATAAGCGTACCGAAAGTCGGGTTTTGGCAACTTGTGGGTTTTTGGCGTATTTTGAGTTGTTTTGATTGGGTAATGCCCAATTGACCTATTTTGATATGATTCTATTGATTTTTATCAGATACTACACCTGTGGAGGCCGACATTCGCGGCAAGAGAGTTGTTTCATAGCGGTTTTGTACCGGAGTCGAGGTAAGTGGCTTGTCTAACCTCGTGTGGGGGAATTTTGACCCCTAGGATATTATGTGATAGTTTAAATGCCTTGTACGCTAGGTGACGAGCGTGTACATGCGCTGGTTGTTGAACACGTACTTTATTTAAAATGTTCGATGAGCGATATTTCTGTCTTTGGCTGTTAATTTGATATTTTTACCCGGTAGTGGTTAGAAAAACATGATTTGGTAGTACCTAACTGTTAAGTTGCCTAATTGTCTTATTTTTGATAATTATTGGCACTATTTTTCGGTGAAGTTATAGTTAAGCATAATTTATTCTCTCTGTGTATTCCTTTATTTGTTGTGCTTGTGGACTGCGGGTTCGATTCCCGGAGACCCAGGGCTGTGGGTTCGATTCCCAGAGACCCGGAGTGATATTGGTAGGGACTACGGGTTCGATTCCCGAGATCCTGAGTTATTGGTAGGGACTACGGGTTCGATTCCCGAGATCCTGAGTTATCGGTAGGGACTACGGGTTCGATTCCCGGAGATCCTGAGTTATTGATTATTTATTGAGACATGGGCTGCGGGTTCGATTCCCGGAGACCCGGAGGTACTGTCAATGGGACTGTGGGTTCGATTCCCACAGGTCCTGGACTGGTTTTATTGAGTTGACTATTTGTTGTTAGCTTAATTGTAGACGATTGCGGTAATCATTTATTGTTGTTAATTTCGGAAATTATTATCATTTAAACTGCTTATTATTGTTATTATCATTATATTATTGTTTCTCAGTAGGGCCCTGACCTTCCTCGTCACTACTCCATCGAGGTTAGGCTTGGCACTTACTGAGTACCGTCGTGGTGTACTCATGCTACTCTTCTGCACACTTTTGTTGTGCAGATCCAGGTACATCAGAGCAGGCCCGTGCTAGGTGATTCCGCAGCTTTCTGGGAGACCTCGAGGTATGATCTGCTACGTCCGCGGATCCAGAGGCTTTTCTTCTATTCTAATAGTAATAGTTGGCATTTTTCCTTCATTTCGTTGTTAGACACTCTTTACACGTAGAGCCACAGTTGTATATTCTCTTTTAGTCTGTGTTACCGTGGGATTCCGGATCTTGGTAGTGTTTTATTCATGGTGTTGACGGATGTACGTGCCAAGCGGCACGGATTACATATCTTTTACCCTATTTTTCCGCTGTTTTCTTATTTAAGTGTTCATAGCTTGTATATTCCGCAACGTGTTAGGCTTACCTAGTCGGGGGGACTGGGTGCCATCACGACATGTTCACGATTGGTGAACTAGGGTCGTGACAGTCACAAATTCCACAAAGAATTGTATGATAACAACACATTATCTCAGAAACTAAGGGTAAGATATTCTTGATTGGTGCAGGAGAAAAAGAACAGAACTAGCTGCAGTGTTTCAGATTGTAGTTAAAATATAGTCAAATTATTGGTAATTGTAGTTACTTGTAGATAATTAGTAGATAAAATGTCGATAATCCAGTTAAATTTTTTATGTATCATTTTTTCTGTTTGCTTTTCGATTGTAGGTGAAAGCTTCAACGGATCATATACATACTGTGTTAGATGGTGCGAAGCGGTGCATTGTATGTCTACAAAACAAGAAATGTAATTGTGGACAATTTCAACTTGACGAACTTCCATGTGCGCATGCTCTGGCAGTATTAAGGCATAGGAATGAAACACCTGAAAACTATTGCTCTCCATATTACACAAGGGAGAGCCTTCTTCTTACCTATGAAATGCCAGTAAATCCTCTTCCTGATGAAGCCAAATGGGATGTTTCCCAACATATTTTGGATGAGGTAGTAAAACCACCAGCGGGAGATAAAAGGCAACCAGGGAAACCTCACAAGAAAAGATATAAAACATTTGATGAAATAAAGTCAAAGAAGTACAAGGTGTCATGCAGCAATTGTGGAGTTGAAGGGCATAACAAAAGAACTTGCAAGAATGCGCCAAAAAATGAATATTATGTAGTCAGAATAGTTATTCAATTTAAATGTTAGCATAAATAAGAATTTTAAGATCTGACTGATAAACTATATTGGATTTGAAATGAAATTGAAGTAGAAACATTAATTTGTGTAGTTGTATAATTACATGTTGTTTCTATGCATTCAAGCTTCAACTTTTGTCATTTTTTATATAACAGTTAAACTTTGGTATATAATTCTTACAAAACATATGATTTAAGTAAATATAATACTCAATGTAAACTGTTTTCACATTGTGTTTAAAATTTAGTTTAGGCGTGGTGTAAATGTAGTCATCTACCATAGTTATTGACAATTTGTAGTTGAAATGTAGTTCAATTGTAGGTAAATTGATAATTTTTATGGACATGGATTTCAGGAGACCTGTATTTAATTCATCTTTATGATTTGTAACAACTGACAATTATATAAATATGTTAAATGGCACCTGAGGGTATTAGAGAACTCGAGTACACGAGTATAACATCTGTTATCAAAAATAATTTTTGTACAAAAACTAAACGACTTAATTCCTACATTATTTTGCAATACAGCTGTCAAATTACACAGACCCAACCAGGAAGAACAGAATTTATTTCTTCTTTCGTTGAACATTAGTCCTCTCATTTTTTGCCCGTGCACCCTTCCTTCTGGCAAGCCTGCCAGTAACTTCACTCTCACTAGTTGAACCATCTTCTAGATTCTTTGTGGCGTAGTCCCACAGTAGAGCCCCATAGTGTATACGATATGGAACAATATCAGTCAGATCTTCCTTTGGGATAAAAAAATCACCACAGCTAGCATATTCCGCAAAAGCAGCCACATATACACAGCAATCCCTGCATAAGATGAGAATTTCTCATTATATAACAAACTATTAAAAAAATAGGATTAAACATATAGAAAATGAGATTAGGGAGCCTTCCTTTTGTTGTGAAATCTCAGCAACCAGCCATTATATGTCGGGAGGATCTGTAACTGCTTTCTCTATGTATGACTTTGAAGTCTTGAAGTCAATGTCTTTGCATTTACCATAGAAATCAGTGCATGACAAATAAAGAGGAATAATTCTTGCAAATTTGTCACTCATTGTCTGAACTATTTGATTACGGTTTTCTCTTACCAATGAATCATAAATATAAAGTTGCCTGTCCTTTATGTCAAAAACTAGCAACAACCAATAAAAGTTATCAACAATGTTAACAGGCACGAGCACATAGTCAACAACATCCCATGGAACATTTGCAAGAATCCTATAGCCGAGAATATATTCCTCAATATCATCCTCAGCTTTAATAACAGAATTCCTTATATTCGGTGGAGAACTAGTGAACTTCTCACAGATTCCTTCAATCTTTGTCTTGAACAAGCAATCGGTTGTTGTAAACCTTGTCTTGATGTTAGGGCCATATTTTCTCTTTTTTCTAAGATAGTACATAATAACATCAATGTGCTGCCAAATTAAAAGTGAAATATATAGTAAGTTACAGTATAACCACACATATATACAAAACAGCTACATACTAACTACATATTAGAATTTCTGAAAAACTCTAGAAGGTTGCTTCACTTTAACTACACAATAACTACAAATATATAACAGTTACACCAAGGAACTCACCAAATGCAATTTAATGGTAGTTATCATGAACAGTGGTGAACATGTATGAGATCTACAATTCAACCATCACAACTACAAAAAAAAACTACATATTAGCTACATTTTCACACTTATGGTATAAGGTCCAGAAAAACCAAATTTTATAGATGGAGACTAAATATAATAACTTATATATGATATAAAAAATATAACTACAATGACACATCATAGAAACTTTCAAAACTACAAGTGCACAAAACATTTGAAGACAAAATAGATATTGAAGACATAATACTATATACTTACAGTGCTATTGATTACTTGTCCGGAGTGAGCTAGGTCATAGAACCAGTCCTTCTTATCATTTTTTTCACAACCAAAACCCAACTCAGGATTTATTTAATTATCCTTCTTTGAATAGAAATCTTTCATTCTGTAATAACAAAAGATTGAATCAAATAAACAAAATACAAAAGGAATTAAACCTTTGAAGTGTAAAAAGGGTAAATGGACAGTATAAATTAAAGCAACTATACCTCCTATTTTCTTTGACAGTGTGCGTGTATAACCAAGTTCTGAACCTATCTATCAAATCAGGATCTACATCTTCGCCTATGACACTTGTGAAAGGGTGCTTCAGGTAAAAATATTTGGGCCCAGCAGATGTGCTGCCTTCAGTACTGTACAAGGGTGTGAATGGTGATCGTGCATGTTTTTCTGGCATCCTTGTTCTTACAGGATGAAGGGGGGTTAATTCATCTGGTAGTGGGTCCTCAAAAATGACCAACTGTGATAAGTTGTCTGGAAGCTCAAAATCATCCAATGTTACACCTTTGTTTTCAATGCCTTCGGGCACAACTTTAGTCTCATCTTTTTTATGAATGCCTTCCTGGAAAACCTTAGTCAATGTTACATCGTATATTGGGGACTGTTGATTGCTATGTTCAACATATGATCCTTGCTGGATTGCTGGTTGATCAACCACTGGTGGCACAACCCCTATGATAATTACACCTTCTGTAGATAAGTGTAGTGATATGTAGTTATGAACAATATATGGATCTTTTGTAGAAACTTAGAGATTACATTACATGCTTGTTGTTCAACAGCTATTTTATCAACTAATGGTTCTTCATCAACATTTCCTTGTACATATTCTAGTGAATTTGGAGTTGGAATGAACAATAGTACAATAAAATTGTAGTTATATGTAGTTATTTGTAGTTTACATGTAAATTATTTTAAATTTGCTCAAAATGTAAGTATAATAAAGTTATGGTACTATACCTGCTTTAAATGTATCAACTGCTTCTTGGAATTCAGGATACAAGTCAACTTGTGGTTGAACATGTTGTGTAGAAGTGGGATATGCAAAACATAGTTAAAAAGTGATTAGTAACTCTTAAGATTTGTAGTTATGCATGTAGGACTAATGTAGATACCTGTATTACTAGTTCTTGCATGGAGTTGATCACCAACATTAAACTGAAAATGCTGGTTTTTGTCACCTTGATTTTGGTCATTATATTTTGTTGAACTACCTGCAAACTATAATTTTGGAGAATAGTTGAGAAAGCTTTTTGGTGATATGTCTTATATAGAGTTGTCCTAAATTTGATATGTAAATTCTTACCTTTGAATCATCCAACTCAAACCTCTTGTTAATTGCACTCATAATACTCTTCAAAGATTGATCTATGAACTCTCGAAGGCTTGAGAGTTCATCAACAACATCCTTCTTAAAACCATCTAACTTTATATCAACCTAAAAAAATATATATGAAGAATTAGTTTGTAAGCTTATTCTATTTGCTACATTTAAACTACAAAGAATTTACACAAAAATTGTAATGTATTTAAATTGTAGTAAATTATGTCAAAATTTTATAGTTTTGCACAAAACCTGCTCAATTCTCTTTTCCAACTGGTTGATCTTGCTATTGATAGATTCCATAGACTTTTGAGAAGTAGATTCTTTGGGTTCAACTATTGGAGAAGCATCGGTTTGAACATTTGATGGTTGAGCAACTTCTTCATGTTCATATTGAATCTTTTCTAGGAGATTAATCACTCCAAGCTCTTCTCCAGATTCAACCATATTTGTGAACTAATGGAAGTTACAGTTTATTCAAGTGAAAATAAAAATGTAGATGAATTGTATATACTATAACTTTAATTGTAGAATAATACAAGAATGAAATAAAAAATACCTGCAGCCACTCTAACTTGATCAACTTGTCTTCAATTGCAGTCAACCAAATATGTCCCTTGTTAGCTGACCATCTTAAAATCCGAGGAATCGATTCAGAATATCGTGTAACGAGCTCGATGCTGACAGACGAGCAATACTCATATAGCCACACTTGCAAGGCTAATGATCATCCCCGTATAAGATAAGAATGTACATTCGGATTAAGACGATGCCTAACAGATCCAATTACCTGCCTAAATGATTTGGTACCCCATGGATACGACTCAAAATATCCAGACTCAACTAAAAAGAACATAAACTTGTGTATCAATGTCACATGATCCTTATCCGAAGGACAACAAAAAATTCCAATAAATACAAAACACACAACTGCATCGCATCAATATCGTTTTCCCATGCTTTGTTAGTCACTACATTTTTTAGATGCCATTTTTCAACCCTTTCTTTAACCCCAAAGTATGTATTCATTAAATGGCTAATATATTGGGGAGTGTAACCATAGTCTAAGAAATTATTCACACAGTTAAACCCAGTTATCAAACCAAAATCTCTCAACGAAAAAATCAAATTTTCACCCTTTAAAAGAACAGAAAAGTATGCGTCAGTAGACTTAAACAACTCATATTTCATTAGAAGATGAAGGGTTTGATTTTGCATAACAATTGGGGGCAGACCTAATAAGTAATCAAAACAAGTTTTTTTGAAAACTCGTAATTGATTTGGAGAGAGTAAAGCCTGAATCTGGCTAGGTATGCTAGGCTCACACAAAGTGTGGAACTTGAGAACACCATAATCAATATTCTGTTGAGCAGCGTAAGGGCAATTCTGAAGAAAAAAAATAGAGAAAGTTGGACATTAGTATCTACAATTAAAGTTATGACAATAACATAATAAAATTAAATTAAGAACAACATAGCCACACATATATCTACAAAAAAATAAAAGCAGTTATATATATAACTGTAGTTGGAAAATAGTTATATATATCAGCATAACTACAATAGAACTACATTTAACTACAAATCAACTTAGCACAACAACAATTATATATGTCAGCATAACTACAATAGAACTACATTTAACTACAAATTAACTTAGCACAACTACAAATCTACTACATTATAACTACAATGTAACTACTATATAATCACAGTTCAAAATAAATATACAAAATAACTACAATTAATCTACAAAATTGAGACGAAGTAACATGTTTCCAAAAAATGTGCGGACAAATAAAATAAGAATACCTTTATTAAAATATTTTGAGGAACCAATTTTTTTGCTTTTTTGAAGGTTTTTTCTTTGTTTGTTTTGAAGATGAAGGAGACAACTTGAGTTTTTCCCCAGTTGGAACTTTGGGTGAATCTTCTACAAAATCGTCATCTATCATCATCTGTTTGGCCTTGCGCTTCAGTTGTTGTTGGGCGGGTTTATCTACTGCACTAGCATTGATATCGTGCAAAATGCTTGCTTCACATTTTAGCACGGATTTGCCTTGGAGAAGACATACATGCAGATTTTTCACTTTCATGTGTAGAATGTGGGGTTTTGGCAAGGGATTTAGGTGTTAAAATACCCAAGTCAAAAGAGAAAATATCTGTCACTACCTCTTTTGCTGGTTTGTTTTGGAGTATTTGGATTTTTCATGATTAAGGAGATAAATACTAAGATTGAATTTGAAGAAAATGGTGGGGGAAGTTAATGAAGGTGATGGGAATTTGTGACGACCCGGCTCGTCGTCACGAGAACTACCACCCCGTTATGTTGTAAATACATGTTTTATGATTTTATATCAGTGTTAGAGTCTATCGGGTGAGTTAGGAGTAAATTGGATTGAAAATGAGGCATATAGCCTTTTTGAAGGAACTTGAATAAGGAAAGTCAACCCGGAGTTGACTATTTGGTTAGAGGGCTCGGAATCAGGTTCTGATGATTCGGTTAGTTCCGGGAGGTGATTTGTGACTTAGGAGAACGATCGGAATTGAATTTGGAGGCCCGGTGTAGAAATAGGCTTGAATTGGCTAAGGTTGAATTTTGGCGAAATCCGAACGGTAGGTGAGATTTTGATCCGGGGGTCGGAATGGAATTCCGACAGTTGCAGTAGCTCCGTTAGGTGATTTTGGATGTGCCTGCAAAATTTCAGGTCATTCGGACGTCGTTTGGTCGGGTTTTTGATAGAATGCGTGATTCGGAAAGTTTTAAGGAATTTAGGCTTGAATCCGTGTGTAATTGGTGATTTTGATGTTTAGGATGGTGTTTTTATGATTGGAACAAGTTCGTATCGTGTTTTGGAGTATGTTGGTGGTTTTCGTTGGGGTCCCGGGGGCCTCGGGATGAATTCGGGGGTCCAAACGGACCAATGTGTGCCAAAAGGCACTGCTGTTCTGCTGCAATAATTGCAGAGAATTTTTGCTCTCTGCGATCGCGAAGTTTTGAATGCGATCGCGTAAGGCAGCATTTGGGTGTATCGCAATCGCGTGGTGATGTCTGCGATCACGTAGGTCAATGTCGGAATGCAGTGCGATCCCGTTTGGGTTCACGCGATCGCATAAGGTCAAGTCCGGATGCAATGCGATCGCGTGGCCGGAGTTGCGATCGCGTAGGGATCTTTTGTTGTTCATTGCGATCGCGTGCCGACGGTGTATCGCGTTCGCGATGAAGGACTGGAATAAGGCATTGCGTTCGCGTGAGAGGCGTCGCGAACGCGATGAAGAGATTTGACTGGCAGTGAGTTTAAGTTCAGAACAGAACCGGTCGCGGGTTTAATACCCAAAACCTCCATTTTTGAGTTCCAAGAGAAGAAATTGACGGGAGATTGCTGGGAAATCATCGGGGTTTCGTTGGAGGTAAGTTTTGTGGCTTAATTACATCATTTTAACATGAAATCATGGGTTAAATTTCTGGTAAATGGAAGATTAAAGGTGGGTTTGAGCCCTAGGCCTAAATTAAAGAAAAACACTGATTTGAGTGGGCAAATGGAGTCCGATTTTGGTAAATTTTATATGCCTAGACTCATATCGAGATGAGGATTCCGAATATGTGACTTTCGTAATTTTTCTAGAAGCATACCGAAAGTCGGGTTTTGACAACTTTGGGAATTTTGATGTAAATTGGGTTATATTGATTGGGTGTTGTCCCATTGGCCTAATTTATTGTGTTTCTACTGTATTTGATCAGATTCTAAGCGTGCGGAGCTTGATTCTCATGGCAAGGGCATTGCGGAGTAGTCGTCGCGCCGTATTGAGGTGAGAAATAGATGTGGGTGATGACCAGCGGGTCCGAAACCCCGGTATACCACTTTGTGACGCTATATAGCGGCGAGACACGCACACTCTTGAGAGTGCGGGGTCGATCATGAACTGGAGACTATAGATTAGTCCGACCTGTTGATACTGTATTATTGGCTATTCTCGAGCCGTTGAACCCCCTTCTTGGGCGGTTGAGTATACTTGTGGGCCGTGAGCCAATTATTGGATCCCGCGAGGATCGTTATAATTGTCTTATCATATAGACATGCTAGTTTACTACTAGTCCGCAGCTATTTCTGTTATTATGCTAATTCCAATCTCTGGAACTTGATATTACTGTTTTCCAACTGAAAAATGATAAAAGAGTTTTAAAAAACTACTTTTGAGCCTACGAGGCTGTATCTGCATATTAGCTGACTAGTAGTGGATCGGGCTGCGTGCCGCAGCGAGATATATGTTGGATCGGACCGCACGCCGCAGGAAATCTCTATGAGATGTGCTTGGGCTGTAGGAGCCCCTCCGGAGTCTAAACCCCCACAGTGAGCACAGGTACCCAAAATTGGAGTCGGGCTACGCGCCGTAGCGGTCATATCATGCATTGCATTGCATTTAGCTACATCTCCTAGCTGTTATGCTATTTATTGGTATTTGTTGGTACAGGTACAGTGAATATTGATTCTATGACAGGGTAGCTGATTATAGTTTTACATAGTGCTTTATTGCGGATTTCTTATCTGCGCTGTCTTACCCTTGTTTATTACCACCGAGTCTGGCAGTACTCATTTTACTCCCTGCACCTTGTGTGCAGATCCAGGTACCTCTTAGCAGTGATCCAGTAGCTGTGCGAGGCAACGTTTGTGGATATTCGAGGTAGCTGCAGAGTCCGCAGGACCCGATATTCCTTCCTACTATCTTTTGATTTTGTATTGACATTTCTTTCCGCACTTGGTATTTTTGTAAACCTTTATACACTTACATTCATTAGAGGCTCATGACTCTTGACCCTTTGGTCTATGGGAGTTGATGTATTAGGGGACTTGGTTTCCCATTTTCGTTATTGGTATCGCTTTTGCTTCGTGATTTAATATGCTTATATGGGCTAAAGAGAGCTTCTAGCTCCGTTATTGTTATCGATTGGTCAGGCTGGCTTAGCAATGTGCTGGGCGCCATCACGACAGGATTTGGGGTCGTGACAGAATTGTGGGTTGCTTCTATACGAGAAAGGGGGAAATAAATCTGAAGAAAGAAAAAACATAGGGGAAGAATTAACTGTGGGAAAATTATGGGGGTGGGGGGGGTGGGGGCAGAAAATTAACTGTATGGATGAGAGAGAAGCGGGTAAAATTATTAATTGGAAGATTTTGTCCCTAAATACACTCCTACATTAAATGATAGTATAATTAAAGCCTTAATTTGAATTATGGTACATAAATTGAAAGTTGGTATGCTTAAATGTAATAAACACAAATCTTAAATATGGTTGGTAATAAGGTTAGCTATATGATATACACATGTAAAAATTCCAAAATTTTTATGCATTTTACTACGAACTTACGCAATGCCCAATAAATATGGGACACGTGTCACCTCCTAGGTGATATTTCGGGAATTCATTCTTAGTCACTTACTAAATATTTTGGGGTAGAATCTCTCCATTTTCTCCTCTTCTCTCACCCTCCAAGATCAAGGCAAGTGTTTCAATTATTCCTCTAGCTTAGTCTATTTATATCTAATTATATACGGAAGGTCGTGCCTCGCACGGGTCTATGTATATAGATATAGAAGAATGCTTTTACATTTTATATGTGTTACGCAGTGGCGGACCTAGAATTCCATATAAACGGATTCAATAAATAATAACGGTAGCTAATAATATTAGCGTTTCATTGATGACAAGCATGATTCAATAACTTAGTTTTCTTTTTGTTCGTGACACAATCTCAAAATAAATTTATTTTAAAGTTGGCACACTAAAATATTAACAACGTTGAAAATATTTTGAAAAAGGGTACAACAAATTTATCTACTTCCTATATAATTTAACAAAAGTTTATTAACCCTAAGATATTTAAATATTTTCTTATTACTTGTTACTTTAAAAAAAAAAAGGAGAATTAAAAAGATTTCTAAATGCTAAACCAATAACAATGAAAAAAGAGCTTTACGTCAAGGCAGAAAATTAATATAAAATAATTAAGCATTTATAATTAAATTAAACTAACAGATTAGAAATGATTTCGATAAGTATACTTGCAAGTTATATCAAAATTTATGGAAGAAAGAACCAAAATTTACTTTGTTAATAGGTTTAGTTTTTTTCTTAAAGTTGAGTAAACTATGGAATAGCTTTTAATTGTATTCCAGCAAAGAAAACAAAGTCAACCAGGAAAATGACTAATAATTCATTTGGTCAAGCTGTAAAAATCAATTTGTGTTTTGCTAATTAGTTTGAAAAATACTTTTGAGCAGCAATTAGTATTTGGCCAAGCTTTAAAAAACTGCTTCTAAGTGCATTTTTCTCAAAAGTGCTTCTAAAAAAATGCTTTTGGAGAGAAATGCTTTTTTCTACTTCTCCAAAACTGCTTCTGCTTTTCCTCAAATGTATTTTTTTTTCTTCCAAAAGCTTCACATGAGTCGCTCAAAGATCTGCTTCAAGGATATGATGAGATTCATATACATTAAAAGCAGGACATGATATCATATTTGTGCCTTTCTCCATCTGCTTTTGCATTTGTCTTCTGATCCAGCTTTGTTCCTTCCTCTACAAGTTCTCCAACTGAACTAAGATCCAATTATGATGTCAACAAACAATAAGATAGAAATGATTTTTTGTTTGCGCTAAGCTTATTCCACGACTGAAACTGAACGGTCTCCGATAACTTCTTTTGTTCTTATCTTTCTACAATATTGAAGGACTATTTCTCTATCTCACCGTATATGATTTTATAGTTAGACGTTGTTATAGTTATGGAGTGAGTTTTATTCTTCAATTTTTTCGTTCTGCCTTTCAGTTTTTGTAAATTTTTCTGCATATAGATGGATTTCTTCTGTAGTTAGCTTTTGTAATTCCTTTCGTATCCTTTTATTTGGCCTGGCCAACTCCGCTTTGAGATTGTTCAATTTCCTTTGTTTGCTGCTCTTTCTCAGTTTCTCTCAAGCGCTACACACTGTCTCTGCTACATAGGATTAAGAGAATCAAGTGAAGGAATATGTCAGACACTCTATTTCAAGATCCCACGAGGGAGATACAGACTAGAGTATAAGAAAACTTGCACCGCTGATCTTCTTATTACACCCATGGCAGGACATTAACTCTCAGGTAAATCATTATCTATTTCATTTTCTAGAGTTTTTGTCTTTCTTTCTTACTTTTATTCATATATCTTAATTTTAAATTATTGTGATTTATATGTTACTCAAATCAAATTATAAGATTGACTCTTTTTGTAAAGTCGATCTTTTGAGTAGAATCCGGAATGTGTTCAGCTAATATGGTACATTTTAAGATTTTGGTGTATGATTTTGAGGTTAAATAGGATCACATTCGGCCCAAAAGTTAATTGTATTCGCTACCTTATTTTTAGAGTTAATTCATAAGTTCGTAGCAAATTATTTTTACAGTTTATTCAATCTTTCATTTTGTCCCAGTTTGAAACAAATTGTATTCATTTGGTATTCGTTGATTATTGCTTATTTCTTAATTATATTTTATGTTTTCAATGTGACATTCATGTATATGGCATGTACTAATTAATTTGCTTATCTTTGTATGTCTAAAGCTATCTACTTTTTCAGGAATTCATTTATTTGAACTTTATTTTTTTCCTCTTTGTTTTTTACTAGAAAAAATATTAATAATCATAATTTACTTTAGAACGTTGTTTGTTCTAACAAAGGGGTCATAAACTTGATTGAATAGAATAGTAGAATATTTAAGCAAGGCCAATGAAGGATGCTACGCAATAAAACATAGAAAGTGTTAGATGATATGGACAAATATGAGTAGTGATAGTTTTAGTTCAGTGTTAACTTACATTAATATGGTTTGACAGAATTAAATAAACAAGGATATATTTTCTGATTATTTCTTCTAAGAGGCTAAGTGCCTCGTTTTCAATTAAAACCAATTCAATTACACCCGATCAACTCTAATACCGATATTAAAACATGAAGTAACACAATAAGGGGGAAACGAGGTGGTAACTCACGTGACGACGGGCCGGGTCATCACATCCTCCCCAACTAAAGTAAACTCTCGTCCTCGAGCGGGTCAAAAAACATACCTGGAGTCTCAAACAAGTGAGGATATCTGTTCCACATCTCCTGCTCGGTCTCCAGTTATCCAATTTTGCGGTTCGGTTAATGGTTATGGTTTAGTTTTCAACAGCCCTACCTATTGCTCACTGAAAAGGGTTCGGATTTTGCACCACCAAACACCCTTCATCTAATTTTGTCTTCTATAATTCTTTGCATCCCTCCTATAAAGCCTTTGCCTTGTCTATTTATTTTGTTTTAATTCCCCAGAATTGGAGGGAAGCTTTTGTAGATCCTAAATGGAAGCTAGATATGATTAAAGAAATAAAGGCCTTGTCAAAAAATGAGACTTGGAAACTTGTCACTTCACCGCCAGACAAGAAGTTGGTTGGCTGCGAATGGGTCTTCATTGTGAAGCACAAAGATGATGGCGCAATTGAAAGATTTAAAGAAAGATTTGTGGCTAAGGGATTCACTCAGACTTATGGAGTGGATTATCAAGAGACACCTTCCCTTGTTGCTAGGGATTTTCAAGAAGAGGTAAAACTTTATATATTATGAGAGTTTAACATTTATGAAATGGAGGCTTTGGAAGCGAGAGGAATCATGGCCATGGAAGGTCCTTTGGAAGACCAAAGAACCAACAAAAGTTGTTGGAGAATAAGTTTGACTAATATGCCCTTAGGCACGGCCATACATAACATATAAATCACACTTGGAAATGGTGGACAATTAGCTAGAGCAGCAGATGAGAGAGGAGTAGAGTCGTGAAAAGAGCTAAAAACACTCTCTACATACGAAATCACCAAGTACATTTGCTTATGAAAGAAGAGTAGCTTGTTCTGTAACAGATTTTTAACCTCCCTTCGGGAAGTAAGAGTTATTTTCCATTGCCTTGAGCCAGTTCTAGTAAGCCTTATGATTAAATTTAGACTATTACGATGTGAACTCCTTATATCCATTTATAATGAAAACTTATATGATGCGAGGCGAACAGGGGTCCAAAAATTTAGATTTAGAAGGCTTGGTCAAAAGCAAAAAAGATGTGGGTGGCATTATGGATGGGGTGTCAGTTAGAAAGGAATGTTTAGCATACTAAACCAACAACAACAGAGTAAACTCCCATATCCGTGAAGGACTTCTTTCCAGCAGAGGAAAACTTCTTGTTGCTAGCAGTTCTGATTTATTCATTGAGAATGAGAAGGGACGAGCCCCAGAAGCAAAGCATTGTTGCTCATTCCTTGGTTGAAAATTCAAAGTTCAATTTGGTGGGTGGGTCTACGGCAAACAAAAGACATGTGTAGCAGAGGGGAGGTGAGGCATTGTGTCGTCGAACGACTTTTTGTGAGATGCTTTAAATACATGGACGACTGTCCAACTCCCCCAAATACAAAAGAGCGGGCACTACTCTTAGCCGTTTCTTCCTTGCCTCCTCGACCTTCATTATGTAGCATGGAATAGATGTCTTACCCAAGATATGCTACAAAGAAGAGGTTTTTCCTTATGCAGTAGATGTTTTTTCTGTGAAGAAAGCTTGGAGTCTGTAAATTGTTTGTTTCTTCATTGCCAGCAGACCAGACAGATTTGTGACCTATTCCTTTACATCTATAGTGTGAAGTGGTCAATTCCAAACAGTGTTAGAAGCCTGCTGGAAAGTTGGAAGGGTCAATCAATAGGCAAAAGAAAGAAAAAGATGTGAATAATCATTCCCTTATGCATCATGTGGACCATTTGGCTAGAAAGGAATAAAAGATGCTTTGAAGATGAGAAGATCCATATTCCTACGCTCAAAAATAATTGTTTGTAGAATCTATATTTTTTGTGTAAGGAAAGGGTAGTAGGAGACTTGGTGCATTTGTTGGATTTTATGGAATTGTAAAATCTTTATTTGTAATTTTTCTTATGATGTTTTGCTTGTACTTTGAAAGTACCCCATTGGTATTTTTTTGAAGCTTCTTAATAAAAGTTACCATATCTGATAAAAAACATATTGATGGAATATAGGCTTTTGGGTGAAGTGGGTAAATAGAGACCTGCCCAGTAGAGTTATCAGAAAAAGAAAGACATGCTCAGTAGCTACCCGAAGAGGAACTTGAGATTTCAAAAATAAAAAAACTATCAGCATTCCTCCTACTAACTATCTAACTATTATAGTTACATTTTATATCAGTTGATCTGTTGTAATCACAAAGGGATCAATCACTTATTCGCCCTGTTTCCCGGGGTATTTTCACATGCCCTGCCTTCTTAGATGGTCAGATGTAAATTGTCATTCAACTTGGCGTTAGAAGAAATAAGAACCTTCTGAATGTTATTAATATATCATTCTGATATATGCTTGTTCAATAATGAGCGAATGCAACTAAGTATCAAGAACTCACTCAAGTATTTTTGCCCTCTAGTGCGTGTGCAACTACTGCCATATGACGTTAGAAGCGGGATACAAATTGATCATTGAGGTAATAATTTACAATAAAATATTTAAATGGATATTTTCAGTCAAGAATCTTATGACCATATATCGACGGGTAGTCTGATTCATGCTATGAGTTCACTTCTTTTTATTCTAGAATCACCCCAAGTCAATGTTGTCTTATATACATTTGAGTTAGATAAGATTAAGAATGAAGTTATTCGGGATAAGATAGGGGTGGCCCCAGTGGATGAGAAGATGCGAGAAACGAGAGTCAGGTGGTTCGGGCATGTGCGAAGGAGAAGCTCTAATGCCCCGGTGAAGAGTTGTGAGCGGCTGGCGGTGGTTGGCACGAGGCGAGGCAGGGGGAGGACTAAGAAGTATTGGGGAGAGGTGATTAGGCAGGACATGGCAATAATGCAGATTTCCAAGGACATGGCCCTTGATAGGAAAGTCTGTAGGTCTAGTATTATGGTTGTAGGATAGGGGCTTCTAGAGCTTTTCGTACTTCTTTCCCGGGGCTAGGTAGGGTTTGGTAGGGCCCTCCATAGATGTCTTGCATTTTGTATCGTTCCCCTTATGGTAGTTACTGTTAGATGTTATTGCATGCCTTTTAATTTATGATTTTATGTGTAGTTAACTGTTTATGCGTTTCCGGTGGAGTCACTAATGCTCTTTTGTTTTTCCATTTTTTCTCCTCCTCTTTCTCTTTCCTTTCTCCTGAGTCGAGGATCAGTTGAAAACAACCTTTCTGCCCTTTCGGGTAGGGGTAAGACATGTGTACGTATTACCCTTCCTAGATCCCACTTTATGAGAATACACTAGGTAGTTGTTGTTGTTATTACCTATTCTGTATAGGTATTAGGTCTTCTATTTAGACTAGCCCGACATTGGATATTGGTCTTCTTTTTAGTCTAGCCCAACACTGAATCTACATATACATCAAAGATGAATTATTGCAAACGTAAAGGGTGAAGTTTGAATGGAACAAAAAAGAAATGATATTCACGAGATGAAGTGTCCGGTGAACTTAACATATGGTATTCAATGACTTTATTTCAGAGAGTTTTGCAATATTTTGAGGAGAATTTTGATTTTTTTCCATTGAGAATATGATAAAATTGAGTTCTGGAAACAAACCTTCATCTTGTGGACAGTAAAGCTGAAAGTTAAAAACTTCCTTCTAACTCAATTTTCATTTGCACTCTAAGTTACCTGCTTTAATCATTTTCTCAACCTACTTTTCTCTAAAAGAAAGAGGGATAACAATAATCTCGACTTTAGACTCATAATCCACCTAGTAATATCCGCGAGTATGAAGGAGAAGAAATATTAGTTTCTTGAACTGTATCTTGATATTAGGGATAAAAAGGTAATGTTTCATCTACTTTCCTTTCCCATAAGATTTTAGAAAGTGAGACTATGTGCTTCTTCATCGAACTAAAGTTTGAAGCATTGTACATGTCGAAAATCATAATACGCTATCAAATAAAATTGCTTGTTAATCAATCCCTAATTTATTATCTATGACCATGCTATATACAAAATATTAAAGGTCCAATTATGTCTAAAACAAGTGCATTGTGATACTTCTGGTGATGGCAGATGTATCATTATTATTTTGATGGCAACTTTATAACTCCTCCTTTTTTACCAGACGAAGCAAAGCAAAGATGCTGCATGACAAGGAAAAACATCTTAATGTGCTACTTTTAGAAGTGTTTCATTATTAACTTTGTTTAGTAAAAATATTACCCTAATAATAAAAGTAGAAGATAATACAAGTTCACTACTTTCTAAGCTCAACCTTAGAGTTACAACGGCACACGACAATTTTGTAAGCTATAACACCTAACTCACAAATAGTGGAAGCTGAATCAGGTAATATGTAAAACTTATTTATTCAATGGTACGCGACAATTTTGTAAGCTATAACACCTAACTCACAAATAGTGGAAGTTGAACCAGGTAATTTGTAAAACTTATTTATTCTCGCTTAAATCATTAATGTTTAATTTATTGTGGCATATTTGGTGCTTAATTTAATTCTTACATGCTAAAGCAGAAGGACAACCTACTATTAACATCTGTTGTGAACTTGAGTTGGTATCCTTATTATCTAAATTCATGAACACTAAAATGGTTATCAACTACCTTACCGTAATTCTAGGGAGCTAGAAAGCATTTCTGTGTGCTCATAATCCTGTGTACTTTTTATATTGCTTGGTTTGATTCTTTTCTTATTGCTAGGTGAACCACACTTATTTTATAGAATATATCTCTATAATAAAGATATTGTAGAATGATCACACTGTTATTTACATTACAATGATCTGCATGTTGTTAATGGTGTCCAATGTAAATAATGTTTCTCCTCGGGTTTCTTTTCCTTTGCAACTGCAGGAAAAAGTTATCGAGATCAATTGCTTCTTGATGAAAACTTTTGTAATTGTGTTGGATGGTTTTGTATATACTTGGAATTTTTGTATGGTTTTTACTTGCAATCTATAGTAATAACCATACAAGTTTGAATATTAAATTTCTAATTAGATGGGTCCATATGAAGTGTGTGATAGTTCAAATACTAATTAATTAACCTTATTTACTAACTATGTTAATCGACAGATAAATTTTTGGAGGGAGCATATGTTGCTATTTTTTTTAAAAGAAACCCTTAGCTCTTGGATAAAGCATTAGTTGTCAAACTAGGGTATGTATAGTACTTATATCCATAGTCAATGATGTTTGAAAACATATTTGAACAGCATAGGTATATGTACAAGGCTCACATCCCGATGACCTAAAGTGACATACTAACGGGGAAGATAACAATAAATTTTATTGTGTGTCTCACACAACCTACATTAGCTATGTGAGGTTCATATTTCTCTTACAAATTTGTGGACCCTAATTTTACACTTTTGAATGCACAAAACTTTCAGATAAACAAGATACCTCATATAACTAATGTCAGTTGTATGAGATACAAAATAAAATTTTCAGAAATATAACATTTGAATCTTAGGAACTTAAGTGTAGGCTACCAATATAATTTAGCATTCTAGAAAAACTGAGGAGGTCCATACTTTAAATTTGTTCCCTTACACAGCAAGGTCGACTTACAATGTTGTTACTAGGAACTATTATCTCATATCACAAATTGTGACTACCCAAAGGATCATCACTGTATTTCTCCCTTTTTTCGCGCTTCCGAGGTCTTAGAAACCCCACTCTCTGTTTTCTTGATTTTCATGCACAGTCCGGGCGTGAAGCCGGAAAGTTTTTGTGTTAAGATATATGAATTCTATGGAAAATTTGAAGAATTTTGATATTAATATTGATACAGTTGACTTTGGTCAATATTTTTGGTAAACGAGCCCGGACCAGTGATGTGACGGTCCCTAAAAATCCGTAGAAAAATATGGAACCTGGGCGTATGCCCGGAATCGAAATCCAAGGTCTAGAACCCTAGTAAAAGAATTTTTCCGTTAAATTGTTTTATGAAATTAATGAGGAAAAATGGAAATGAAAGTGAGTTAGAAAATATAGGTATTGGGCTCATATTTTGGTTCCGACGCCCGGTACAGGTCTTAAATATGCGTTAAGCGCTTCCTATGAAATTTGGTCTAAATCGGACGTCGTTTGACGTGTTTCGGACCTAAATAGCTCAAGTTAGAGGTTGATGAACTTTGAAATGATATCTTGTGTTTTGGGGTTTTATTCTTTGTTTTTATGTTATTTTAGTGATTTGATCGCTCGAGCAAGTTCGTTTGAGGTTGTTGAGTTAGTGTGTGCATTTGGTTAGGAGCCCCGAGGGCTCGGGAGTAATTTCGGGGGTGGTTCGGAATATTTTTTCAGTTAGAAAAATATGATATTTTTGTTGTTGCTGATATCTGATACGTTGTTCTACGTGATCGCATAGCTCTTTCCACGATCGCATAGTGTAAATTTCAATAGCGTAAAATGTGTACTATGAAATTGCAACATTCCTTGTGCGATCGCATTGCCTAGCCTCCCATACCTATGCGATCGCGTTGTCCCCCTCACGATCGCGTAGAGCATTTCCCTGGCCCAGTCGCATCTACTCTATGCGTTCGCGACATGTCTTCCACGATCGCATTGCCTTACTTCCTTTACCCTATGCGATCGCACTTCCTTATATGGGTAAGTCTATGGGTAAGTCTTCCTAACACCATTCCTCCATAACTCTTTGGGTAAGTCTTCCTAACACCATTTCTTCATTTTTTCTTTACCTAATCATAGTTAATCCTAGCCCTAAGTCATGAATTCAAGGTAGAAAATGGGGGTTATGGGTAGAACTAGGGCTTGTGGGATTTTGAGTGATTCAACCTCAATTTGAGGTCGGATTTTGAAACAAATCATATATTCTAACTCGTGGGGTTATGGGTGATTAGAATTTGGTCTGAGCCTCGAGTTTGGACCATATGGGCCCGATGTCAGATTTTGTTATTTTTTTAATAATGATGAGAATTTCATTTCTAGGCTATGGGATTATGTCATTGATCCCAAATTGATGTTATTGAATTAAAAATGATTAGATACCATAGTTTCGGAGTCGGATTCTAAAGGAAAGGCGGTGCTAGAAGCTTGATTGCTATTTTCGGATCGAGGTAAGAGTTTGATCTAATCTTGGCTTGAGGGAATATGATTAGAGTATTATTACTTGCTATTTGCTAAATGATCAAGTGCGGTGTATAGGCATGGTGACGAGTATCTTTACACTGACATCTAGCATGAGTGTGAGTCTTGTTTGCACTTGTTTTGGGTATATTTTGAGAACTATTCCTAGCAATTGATGAATTCACCACGATGAGTTAGTTGATGAATTATTTGTGAAACGTGAAATTCCTTGGAGCTTTGGCTCAAATGGTAGTGATTCTATGAAGTCAAAATTGTAAGTATTATATAGAAATGTGGTTGAATCCCTTGCCGGGACGTGAAGTTTATGATTGTCATTGCTCCCTTATCCGGTTGAGCATTATATGTACTCTCCATTATTGAGATGTTTGGGCTGCTAGTGGCACCCTCATTTGGTTAGATCGTTGTAATGCCAGGTTTTCCCTAAAGGGGAACTCCTTGAGAGAGGCTTTGTGAATTATTCATGATATTTATTGGGATCGTGTGTCACGCCGTCCACTTATATTATATGAAATAGGATTATATGGAGAGCCGTCCACCTATGAATTATGAGAATGGAATCGTGTGGCACGCCGTCCACTTATGACATATACTATGGGATCGTGTGGCACGCCGTCCACTTATGACATATACTATGGGATCGTGTGGCACGCCGTCCACTTATGATACATACTATGGGATCTTGTGGTGCGCTGACCACTTATTAAAGCAATAATGTGAATTTGGTTTGATGTTGTCACTCATGATCTGCTCTCATTGTTCATTGTTTTTCGAGCATGTTTCCTTTTCAGTTGTACATCTTTATATATATTCCTGTTGTTCTTTCTGTTGCCGTTGCATCAGTATATATATATCTGCACAAGTTGATTTTAGTAAGTCATGTCTAGCCTCGTCACTACTTCGTCGGGGTTAGGCCAGGCACTTACCAGCACATGGGGTTGGTTGTGCTGATGCTACACTTCTGTGCTTTTTGCACAGATCACAACGTAGGAGCAGCTTTCGGACAGCAGCAGCAGTAGGATTTTCTGGGAGTTATCTTCAGTCCAGGGACTCTCGAGGTAGCCTAGCCGGTGTTCGCAGGCCGAAGTCCATATCCCTTATTTTAGTTTGTTTTCATTGTACCGAAACAGACTTATGTATTTTCCTTTCATTCGGACTTGTTTGTAGTATTATATAGTAGTCTGTAAGCTAGCGACACCAGATTTTAGGGTAGTGTTATGTTCAGTATTTCTGCATTTTGATTTCTTCTTTATTGAATTTTAAAGTTTTCCAAAATGTTTAATTATTCTAGTATATTCTGTTGTTAAGGTTTGGCTGGCCTTTCTTCGGTAGTCAGCGCTATCACGATGGTGGGTAATCCAGATCATAACAAGTTGATATCAGAGCTCTAGGTTGCATAGGTCTCGCTACTCACGGACAAACTAGGTAGAGTCTGAGGGATCGGTACAGAGACGTCTGTATTTATCCCTCAGAGGCTGTAGAGTTAGGAAAAATTTCACTTTTGTTCTTTCTTGTCGTGCAATTCTATTTCTCAAACACTGATTGTCCTTCTACTCTGTTCTTTTGTAGATGGCGAGAACACGTGCTTGATCTTCCACCGCGCAGCAGCCCAAGCCCACAGCTGCACCCGCAAGGGGTAGAAGCCGAGGTCGTGCCAGAGGCCGAGGCCTGGGCAGAGCCCAGCCCCAAGTAGCCGTTCCAGAGGTGAAGCCTCATGTTGACTATGATGAGGGGTTCCAGCCCCAGCAGCACAGGCGGGCCCAGCTCACATCCCAGGAGGAGTCGTGATCACCCTAGAGTTTCAGGATGCTATAGTTAGACTAGCAGGCTATATGGAGAGTGTCTCTAGAGCGGGGTTGTTATGAGTTACACTAGCTATTTCTCAGGCTGGAGGAGGGGTTCAAACTCCTATTACACGTACTCCGAAGTAGGCAGCTCCTCAGGCCCATGCCTCAGTGATTCATCCAGCTATAGCAGTTCAGCCAGGTATTCCAGCTCGGGTCGGTGATGGAGCGGCCATGACTTCTGATGCTTTGTGGAGACTTGATCAGTTCTCCAAGCTATTCACCACCACCTTCAACTGTGCTTCATCCGAGGATCCCCAGGATTTCCTATTCAATTGCCATTAGATTCTCAGGACCATGGCATAGTGGAGACCAATGGGGTCGGTTTTTGCACCTTCAGGCTTACAGGATCCGCCAAGACTTGGTAGAGAGATTTTTGTCTATGTAGACCAGTAGGGTCTCCAGCTTTGACATGGGATCAGTTCGCAGAGTTATTCTTGGAGAAGTTTCTACCCGTCACTCAGCGGGAGGCACTTCGCAGGCAGTTTGAGCGCCTTCAGCAAGGCACCATGACAGTTACTCAGTACGAGACTAGATTCATTGACTTGGAACGCCATGCAGTTGTGATACTCCCTACAGAGCGGGAGAGGGTCCGGAGATTCATTGATGGATTTATTAAGCCGATTCGCCTACAGATGTCCATGGGAGTTGGTAGTGATATTTCCTTCCAGGAGGCGGCCAATGCGGCCCACAGAATTGAGATGGCTCTCGCACTGGGAGGTGGTCAGATGTCAGACAAGAGACCTCATCATTCTGGTAGATTCAGTAGTACCTCATCTGGAGGTAGGGATTCTTATGGTGTGGGTCAGGCACCGAGGCCCTTTCAGTCAGCTCTTCAGACTTCTCATGGTAGTTCGGGCAGTGGTACTTCCAGCAGTATCAGTTAGATCAGCAGCCTATCAGTGCACCCCCACTCTATTATTCTTAGCAGCAGAGGACTTGTTACACTTGTGGTGACCCGAGGCATATTGCAGGTATTACCTTCGAGCTTCGAGCAGTTCTCAGAAGTAGGGTCCTCGCCCTATGATTCAGGCAGTAGGTGATTCACAGCCCGCCCAGCCAGCTAGAGGCGGGGGTAGAGATCCTAGAGGTAGAGGTAGGGACCATAGAGGTGGGCTCGGACCATTAGAGGCAGAGGTTAGCCAGTGGTTGATCATCCTAGAGATGTAGTTCAGGGAGTTCGGGCCCAGCCCCGCTTTTATGCTTTGCCACCCAGGCCAGAGGCTGAGTCTTCCGATACTTTTATTACATGTATTATTCTGGTCTGTGAAAGGGGTGTCTGAGTGCTATTTGACCCTGGGTCTACATTTTCATACGTGTCGTCTTATTTCGCACCCCACTTGCCTATGCCTAGCGATTCCTTGGGTATTCCGGTATATGTATCTACACCAGTAAGTGATCCTATAGTGGTTGATCGGGTCCATCGTTCATGTATAGTAGTGTTTGAGGGTCTTGAGACCCGTGTTGACATATTGCTTCTAGACATGGTGGATTTTGATGTTATATTGAGGATGGATTGACTGTCCCCGTATCATGCGATCTTGGATTGTCACACAAAGACTGTGACTTTGGCTTTATCGGATATGCCTCGATTGGAGTGGAGAGGGACTCCAGGACATGCCACCCGCAGTGTTATTTCTTATGTTAAGGCTCGACACATGGTCGAGAAGGGGTGTCTAGCTTATTTGGATTATGTTCGCAACTCCAGCTTAGAGGTTCCTTATATTGACTTAGTCCCTATTGTTCGGGAGTTTCCAGAGGTTTTTTTTTCAGATGTGTCGGGTATGCCGCCCGACAGGGATATTGATTTTTGCATTGATCTGGCCCAAGCACGCAGCCCATTTCCATCCCGCTGTACCGTATGGCTCCGCTAGAGCTGAAAGAGCTAAAGGATCAGTTGCAAGATTTATTGGAGAAGGTTTTCATCAGGCCTAGTGTTTCTCCATGGGGTGCGCCAGTTCTATTTGTGAAGAAAAAGGATGGTTCTATGCGGATGTGTATTGACTACCGACAACTGAATAAGGTAACAACTAAGAACAAGTATCCACTACCGAGAATTGATGATTTATTCGACCAGCTGCAGGGTGCAAAGGTGTTTTCCAAGATAGATTTGAGATCGGGTTATCATCAGCTGAGGATTAGGTTGTCTGATGTCCCTAAGACAGCATTCTGCACTCGGTATGGGCATTATGAGTTCTTGGTCATGTCAGTTGTGTTGACCAATGCCCCAGCAGCATTTATAGAGTTGATGAACCGAGTGTTCATACCTTATTTGGACTTGTTCGTGATTGTCTTCATTGATGATATTCTTGTGTACTCCCGCAATCAGGAGAAGCATGAGCAGCACCTCAGAGTGGTTCTTCACACTCTGAAGGATAGCCAGTTGTATGCCAAGTTTTTAAAATGTGAGTTTTGGTTGAGTTCAGTGGCCTTTCTCGGTCATGTCGTCTCATCTGAGGGTATTCAGGTAGACCCAAAGAAGATTAAGGCAATTAAGAATTGGCCTCGACCAGCTTCAGCGATAGACATTCATAGTTTCTTGGGGTTAGCTGGTTATTATTGTCGATTTGTGGAGGTATTTTCATCTATAGCTTCCCCGCTGACCAGGTTGACCCAGAAGGGTGCCCAGTTCAGGTGGTCAGATAAGTGCGAGGAGAGCTTTCAGAAGCTCAAGACAGCCTTGACCACAGCACCGATATTGGTTTTTCCTACAGGTCCAGGACCTTACATTGTTTATTGTGATGCTTCCCGTGTTGGTCTTGGTGCGGTATTGATGCAGGATGGCAAGGTTATTGATTATGCTTTGAGGCAGTTGAAGATACATGACAAGAACTACCCAGTCCATGATCTAGAGTTGTCAGCCATAGTTCATGCCTTGAAGATTTTGAGGCATTATTTATATGGTGTGACGTGTGAGGTGTACATGGATCACAAGACTTCGCAATACTTGTTCAAGCAGAAAGAGTTGAGTTTTAGGCAGCGGAGGTGGTTGAAGCTATTGAAAAATTATGATGTTACTATCCTATACCACCCGGGTAAGGCCAATGTAGTGGCCGACGTATTTATCAGGACCACATGGGTAGTATTGCATATGTTCTGGTCAGCCAGAGACCACTTGCCTTAGATATTCAGGCCTTGGCCAATCGGTTGATGAGGTTGGACATTTCAGAGCCTAGCCAAGTATTAGCTTTCACGGTCACTCGTTCTTCATTATTGGAGCGGATTCATGACCGACAGTTTGATGATCCTCATTTGTGTGTCTGAGAGACACTGTGCAGCGTGGAGGTGCCGCGAAGGTCACTTTGGATGCAGATGGTGTTTTGAGATTGTAGGGGCGAGTATGTGTGCCCAATGTTGATGGCATTCGAGAGTTGATCTTAGTGGAGGCCTATAGTTCTCGGTATTCTATTCACCCGGGCATCGCGAAGATGTATCAGGACTTGCGGCAGTATTACTAGTGGCGTAGGCTGAAGAAAGACATTGTTGCATATGTGGCTCGGTGTTTAAATTGTCAGCAGGTCAAGTATGAGCATCAGAGACCTGGTGGTGTGTTTCAGAGGATTGAGCTTCCCGAATGGAAATAGGAGCGGATTACCATGGACTTCGTTACTGGACTTCCGGTGACCCGGAAGAGGTTTGATGTTATTTGGGTCATTGTTGATAGGCTGACTAAGTTAGTGCATTTCATTCCTGTTGCTACTACCTATTCTTTAGAGAGACTAGCTGAGATCTACATCCGGGAGATTGTCCGTCTTCATGGGGTATCGATATCTATCATTTCGGATCGGGGTACACATTTCACCTTGCGCTTTTGGAGAGTAGTTCAGCATGAGCTAGATACCCAGGTTCAGTTAAGTACAACATTCCATCCTCAGACGGACAGTCAGTCCGAGAGGAATATTCAGATATTGAAGGATATGCTCTGAGCCTGTGTTATTGATTTTGGAGGCTCTTGGGACCAGTTCTTGCCTTTAACAGAGTTTGCCTACAATAATAGCTACCAGTCCAGTATTCAAATGGCACCTTATGAGGCATTGTGTGGTAGGCGGTGTCGGTCTCCAGTCGGATGGTTCCAGCAGGGAGAGGCTCGATCGTTGGGTACTAATTTAGTTCAGGAGGCCTTGGATAAGGTCAAGATTATCCAGGAGAGGTTGCATTCTGTTCAGTCTAGGAAAAAGAGTTATGCGGATCGCAAGGTTCAAGATGTGGATTTTATGGTTGGTGAGCGAGTATTGCTTCGTGTATCGCCTATGAAAGGTGTGATGAGATTTTGAAAGAAGGGCAAGCTTAGCCCTTGATATATTGGTCCATTTGAGATACATGATCGAGTGGGATGGGTGGCTTATAGACTTGCCTTGCCACCTAGATTATCAGATGTGCATCCAGTGTTTTACGTGTCTATGCTCTGGAGGTATCACGGTGATCCTACCCACGTGTTAGATTTCAGTACTGTCCAGTTGGACAAAGATCTGTCCTACAAGGAGGAGCCGGTAGCTATTTTAGACCGGCAGGTTTGATAGTTGAGGTCGAAGAGTTTTCCTTCAATACGTGTGTAGTGGAGAGGTCAGCCTCCTGAGGCTTCGACCTGGGAGTCCGAGTCTGATATACGGGGCCATTACCCTCATCTATTTCCTGACTCAGGTACTTCTTTCTTTTGTCCGTTCGGGGACGAACGGTTATTTTAGAGGTGGAGAATGTGACGACCCAAAGGGCCATCACCGTATTTCTCCCTTTTTTCGTGCTACCGAGGTCTTGGAAACCTCAATCTCAATTGCCTCGATTTGCGTGCATAGTCCGGGCATGAAGCCGTAAAGTTTTTGTTTTAAGATATATAAATTCTATGGAATATTTGAAGAATTTTGATATTAATATTGATACAGTTGACTTTGATCAACATTTTTGGTAAACAGGGTCGGACCGGTGATGTAACGGTCCCGGAAAACCCGTAGAAAAATATGGAACCCGGGCGTATGCCCAAAATCAAAATTCGAGGTCAAGAACCCTAGTAAAAGAATTTTTCCGTTAAATTATTTTCTGAAATTAATAAGGAAAAATGGAAATGAAAATGAATTAGAAAATATAGGTATCGGGCTCGTATTTTGATTCCGATGCCCGGTATAGGTCTTAAATATGCGTTAAGCGCTTCCTGTGAAATTTGGTCGAAATCGGACATCGTTTGACGTGTTTCGGACCTAAATAGATAAAGTTAGAGGTTGATGAACTTTGCAATTAAATCTTGAGTTTTGGGGTTTTATTCTTTGTTTTTGATGTTATTTTAGCGATTTGATCGCTCGAGCAAGTTCGTTTGAGGTTTTTGAGTTTGTGTGTCCATTTGGTTAGGAGCCCCGAGGGCTTGAGAGTGATTTCGGGGGTGGTTCGGAATGTTTTTGCACTTAGAAAAATCTGATATTTTTGCTATTGCTTATATCTAGTACGTTGTTCTATGCGATCGCATAGCTCCTTCCACGATTGCACAGTGTAAATTTCAAGAGCCTAAAATGTGTTCTATGCGATCGCAACATTCCTTGTGCGATCGCATTGCCCAGCCTCCCATACCTATGCTATCGCATTGTCCCCCTCGTGATCGTGTAGGGCATTTCCCTGGCCCAGTTGCATCTACTCTATGCATTCGCGACATGTCTTCTGCGATCGCATTACCTTACTTCTTTACCCTATGTGATCGCACTGCCTTATATGCAATTGCGTAGGGCATTTTTGCCCAGTGAATTTTTCATAAAAACAGAACACTTAACACGTGATTTCTCATAAAACTTCATACGGGCTCTTCTCTTCCACCTTCCATTATCAAGTTCCAAGCTCCCATTTCTCCATAACTCTCTCGATAAGTCTTCCTAACATCATTTCTTCATTTTTTCTTCACCTAATCATAGTTAATCCTGGCCCTAAGTCATGAATTCAAGGTAGTAAATGGGGGTTATGGGTAGAACTAGGGCTTGTGGGATTTTGGGTGATTCAACCTCAATTTGAGGTCGGATTTTGAAACAAATCATATATTCTAACTTGTGGGCTTATGGGTGATTGGAATTTGGTCCGAGCCACGAGTTTGGACAATATGGGCCCGGTGTCGGATTTTGCTATTGTTTGAATAATGATGGGAATTTCATTTCTAGGCTATGGGATTATGTCATTGATCCCTAATTGATGTTATTGAATTAAAAATGATTAGATACCATTGTTTCATAGTCAGATTCTAGAGGAAAGGCGGTGCTAGAGGCTTGATTGCTATTTTTGGACCGAGGTAAGTGTTTGATCTAATCTTGGCTTGAGGGAATAGGATTAGAGTATTATTACTTGCTATTTACTAAATGATCGAGTGCGGTGTATAGGCATGGTGACGAGTATCTATACACCAACATCTAGCATGATCGTGAGTCTTATTTGCACTAGTTTTGGGTATATTTTGAGAACTATTCCTAGCAATTGATGAATTCGCCACGATGAGTTAGTTGAGGAATTATTTGTGAAACGTGAAATTCCTTGGAGCTTTGGCTCAAATGGTAGTGATTCTATGAAGTCAAAATTGTAAGTATTGTAAAAAATGTGGTTGAATCCCTTGCCGGGACGTGAAGTTTATGATTGTCATTGCTCCCTTATCCGGTTGAGCGTTATATGTACTCTCCATTATTGAGATGTTTGGGCTTCTAGTGGTACCCTCATTGGGTTAGATGGTTATATTGCCGAGTTTTCCCTAAAGGGGAACTCCTTGAGAGAGGCTATATAAATTATTCATGTTATTTATTGGGATCGTGTGGCACGCCGTCCACTTATATTTATATGAAATGGGATCGTGTGGCGCGCCGTCAACCTTGAATTATGAGAATCGGATCATGTGGCACGCTGTCCACTTATGACATATACTATGGGATCGTGTGGCACGTCGTCCACTTATGATACATACTATGGAATCGTGTGGCATGCCGACCACTTATGAAAGAAATAATGTGAATTTGTTTTGATGTTGTCAATGATGATCTACTCTCATTGTTTATTATTTTTCAAGCATGTTTTCTTTTCAGTTGTATATCTTTATATATATTCCTATTGTTCTTTCTGTTGCCGTTGCATCGGCATATATATATCTGCACAGGTTGATTTTAATAAGTCCTGTCTAGCCTCGTCACTACTTCCCCAGGGTTATGCCAGGCACATACAAGCGCATGGGGTTGGTTGTGCTGATGCTACACTTCTGTGCTTTTTGCACAGATCATAGCGTAGGAGAAGCTTTCGGACAGTAGCAGTAGTAGGATTTTCTGGGAGTTGTCTTCAGTCCAGGGACTCTAGAGGTAGCCTAGCCGGCGTTTGCAGGCCGAAGTCCCTATCCCTTATTTTAGTTTTCATTGTACCGAAACAGACTAATGTATTTTCCTTTCATTCGGACTTGTTTGTAGTATTCTATAGTAGTCTGTGAGCTAGCGACACCAGATTTTGGGGTAGTGTTATGTTCAGTATTTCCGCATTTTAATTTCTTCTTTATTGAATTTTAAAGTTTTCCGAAATGTTTAATTATTCTAGTATATTCTGTTGTTAAGGTTCGGCTGGCCTAGCTTCGGTAATAGGCCCCAGCACGACTCCTGATGGTGGGAAATCCGGGTCGTGACACAAATCATCAGAATGAATACCTTAAATTTATATCTCAACTCCGCGTAATTAACTTATTAGGTTCGAGCCCGGGCCATTCCCAACTAGTAAATTTAGAAGGGGAAACTTGGTTGGAAACACGGTATCGCCTACATGTTATTCCAAATGTAGACAAAATAAAAAATTAGAAAAATCATGTACTGATCATCTCGAACAAAGTTACCAAATGCAAACTTGAACCCCTCGTACCATCTCAACAAAGATCTCACTTGATCTAAGTGGGTTTAAATATTAATTTTATATGTATATTCTCTGTTTTAAATATAATTTACCTATCTACATAGTATATTTTTTTACGATTCAACTGAAACCCCTTGATCCCATGTGGGTCTGCCCCTGGCCCCTACGTGGCTTATCATATCCCAGAAGTGAAAGAATCCACAAGTTAAGTAATGGTTCATGTTAACAAAGCACATGATTTCTCATAACTCCACAGGCATCCAAAAGATGTAACAAAAGAATGGTAAGATCTGAAATGTGTTGCGGAATCCAAATATATATAGTGTGAATGAGTCACAACTATTATAACAAAAATTATGGCAGCCACCAAATAATAAATAAGACAATAAAACAACAATAAAAAGAACACCAGAATTTATGAGGTTCGGCTAATTTTGCCTACTCCTCGGACACAACCAATATTATATTCCACTCCAAAATACAAGTGAAATAATACTAAATAGAGAAGATACAAATGCCTTAAAAAGATAAGAAGGAAAATGAGAGGTGTTTTTAAATCCTAAACATTAGGCCTCATTTTATATGGAAAAATTCCCTCAAATATAAGTTCCACACCGATGTGGGATGGAACTTTTGTCAAACTTCAACAAATCTCCACCTTGGCAAAAATTTCACATATTCAATTTTCTCTCTATAACAAATTTTGGTTGTGTCTTCATCTTCAATCTTCAGTGTTCAACAATGTTGATCAAATCCAAACAATGTTGAAACTTGATCGCAGTCACCATTTTTGTCAGCATATCAGCAGGATTCTCTGTAGTATGAATTTTCTTTACCGTGACTCCACCTTCTTCTATGATTTCTCGTATGAAATAATACCTAACATCAATGTGCTTCGTCCTTGCATGATAAACTCAGTTCTTCGCTAATTGAATAGCACTTTGACTATCACAAAAAATTGTGATACATTTTTGTTCAACACCAAGCTCTTTAGCAATCCTTGAAGCCAAATTGCCTCCTTCATAGCCTCTGTAATAGCCATGTACTTTTCTTCTGTTGTGGACAAAGCAACTGTTGACTGCAAAGTAGACTTCCAACTAACTGGAGCCTTTGCAAAAGTAAACACATAACCAGTAGTTGATCTAAGTATGTCCAGATCACCTGCAAAATCTGAGTCACAATATCTAACTACAGATTGATTGCCTCCCTACTCAAAAACTAGCCCAACATCTACAGTATTATGAATATACCGTAGAATTCACTTCACAGCTTGCCAATGCTCCTTTCCTGGATTATGCATATATCTGCTAATAACTCCAACAGCTTGTGAAATGTCAGGTCTCGTACAAACTATTGCATACATCAAGCTACCAACAACATTTGCGTATGGTACCTTTGACATATACTCTTGTTCAACTTCATCCTTTGGCGACATAGTAGTACTTAGCTTAAAATGGGAAGCAAGTGGAGTACTAACTGGCTTAGTATTGTCATCTATGCCAAAACGTTGTAGTACTCTCTTCAAATATTCTTTCTGAGATAAACAAAGTTTCTTTAAACGTTTGTCTCTTATTATCGCCATGCCAAGAATTTTCTTTTCCTCACCCAAATCCTTCATCTGAACTCCTTCTTCAGTTAAATCTTCAACTTATCATTTTCTTCCAAATTCTTGGACGCTATCAACATATCATCAACATATAGGAGAAGATATATAAAGGAACCATCTTTAAGCTTGCACAAATACACACAATGATTGTATTTGCTTCTCTTGTACCTTTGTTGCAACATAAACTTGTCAAATCACTTGTACCATTGTCTAGAAGATTGTTTCAATCCATACAATGATTTTTCAAGTTTGCACACCATATTTTCCTTTCCAGCAACTTTGAATCCTTCTGGCTGAGTCATATAGATTTTCTCCTCCAAGTTTCCATGTAAAAATACACATTTTACATCCATCTGAACTAGTTCCAAATCCAACTATGCTACCAAAGCCAACATAATTCTAATGGAGGAATGTTTTAAAACTGGAGAAAATACTTTATTGTAATCAATTCCCTCCTTTTGAGCATATCATTTGGCCACCAATCTTTCTTTGTAGTGAATATCTACTTGGTTAGGAAATCCTTCCTTCTTTGCAAATACTCATTTGCATGCAATTGCTTTCTTTCACTTCGGGAGATTGGCCAATCTCCATGTATGATTCTGATGAAGGGACTGTATTTCATCATTCATGGCAATCCTCCACTTATCTTCTTCTGATTGGACTGCGTCTTTATAAGTGGTAGGAACATCATCGGCTACAATTGTGGTTGCACAAGCAACTGTCTTAATGAAACGAGCAGGTTTCGTTATTTTCCTTTTTGGCCTGCTGGTTGCTATTGATTCAAGTTGTTGTTGAGATTCTTGAGTTGGAATCTCCTCTAATAGCTCTCCTTCCAGAGGATAATATTCATTTGTTTTCTCCTCTGTTTCTTGTGTAGGAAAAATATATTTTCCCTCAAACTCCACCTACTTAGAAGCACCATCATCTCATTTGGCATCTTTATTTGTTACCTTATTTACCATAGCAGATTCATCGAAGGTAACATCCCTGCTGAATATTACTTTCTTTGTCATAGGACACCATAAGCGGTATCCTTTGACTCCAGAATTAATCCCCATAAAAATAGCCTTCTTTGCCCTTGAATCTAATTTTGACTCTGTCACATGATAATATGCAGTTGAGACAAACACGTGCAAAGAGTCATAATCTACAGCAGACTTTCCATACAATTTTTCAAATGGTGACTTGCCATCAATAACAGCAAATGGTAGATGATTAATGAGGTGGCATGCTTATGTAATTGCCTCAGACCAAAATTCTTTGCCCAAGCCAGCATTGGACAACATACATCGTACCTTCTCCAATAAGGTCCGGTTTATACGTTCTACCACTCTATTCTGTTGTCGTGTATGTCTGACAGTAAAGTGTCAGACGATGCCATCATTTTCACAGATCTTATTGAAATGACAATTTTTGTATTCACCTCCATTGTCTGTGTGAATACACTTGATCCTCCTGCTTGTTTGATTCTCCACCATCGTCTTTCATTTGAGAAAAATTCCCAGCACTTCATTTTTGCTCTTCATTGTATACACTCATACTCTTCGGGAAAAATCATCAACAAAGGTCACAAAATAATGATTCCCACCCAATGAAGGTGTTTTGGAAGGACCCCAAATGTCAGAGTGTACATAATCTAAAATGCCTTTGGTATTATGGATTGATGTAACAAATTTAACCCTTGTCTGTTTTCCTTTGACACAATACTCGCAAAACTCCAAATTGCAAATCTTTACCCCTTTCAACAATCCTTGATCTAATAGAGTTTTTATGGATTTTCCTCTAGCATGTCCCAAGCGTATGTGCCATAGCCTGGTTGCTTCTGCCTCTTTGTTGTCACTGGACGTCACTATTGTTGTCCCAATAAATGTACTACCAAGATAATGGCACATATTATTGTTCTTCCGATTGGCCTTCATTACCACTAGTGCACCAAAGCATACTCTCATCACTCTATTTTCTACAATAATTTTAAACTCTTTTGATTCTAGGGCTCCCACAGAGGTGAGATTTTTCTTCAAACTCGGTACATACTGGACATCTGTTAATGTTCTGATCATTCCATCATGGTTCCTTAATCGCACTGAACCAATTCTATATGAGGTAAGAGGGTTGTTATCCGCTATTTGGACGACTCCATATTCTCCTTCTTGAAAGTCCACGAACCAATCCCTATTGGGACACATATGATAGCTACAAGCCGAGTCCATCAACCATATGTCTGATGACGTTGATGGCTCCGTTGTAACTAATGAGAAATCTGAATCATCACAATCAGCTACATTTGAATCCATAATGGTTTTTCCATTGTTATGTTTGACCTTATTATTCAACCTCGGACAGTCTTTCTTCTAGTGCCCCTTTTCTCGACCAAAGTCACATTCATCTTTACTGGGTTTAGATCTTGACTTAGATCTTTCTTTCTTTGTCCTCGTTTGATTTTGAGAACTACCCCTCACGAACAGAGTTTCTCCTTCTCCGCCCTTCTGTTTTTCTCACTTTCTTTGTTCATAGTTGTACAAAGCTGAACAAACTTCTCTTAGAGAAACTTCGTCATTTCCATGGAGTATATTAGTTTCAAGGTGCTCGTACTCATCAGGAAGTGACGCCAACAACATCAAGGCCAAGTCACCATCATCATCAGTTGTATCCATATTTTACAAATCCGTGACCAACTTATTGAAACTAGTGATATGTTCATTCATCCTAGTACCAGGACCATAGGTGAAGTTAAATAGTCTCTTCTTCATGTACAATTTATTTTGACTGTTTTTCTTCAAAAATTTATCCTCCAGTGCTTTCCATAATTTACTAGCAGAAGTTTCCTTTGTGTATGGATATTTCTGCTCTCTAGCAAGGTAGGATCGAATGGTACCGCAAACAACACGGTTGATAATTCTCCAATCTTCTTCTCTAATAGCATCTGGTCTCTTTTCTCCAATGGTCAGATCTAGCCCTTGTTGAAAAAGGACATCTAGAACCTCGCCTTGCCACATCCCAAAATGTCTGGACCTGTCAAAAAATTCTGCCACAAATTTCGCATTTGACACAATTCTTGTCATTTGTCTCTCATATTTGACACAAATATTATATAATAGCTGACGACACAAATCAAGATTATTTTCTTTCTGATCAGACTAAGCTGCAACCACATAGCATACTGAGACAGAACCTTGACTCAGTTACCAAGGTAAATCTTTTCTGATGTGGAAGATCAGACTGTGCTGCAACCACAGAGCATACTTGGACAGTGCCTTGGCTCTGATACCAATTATTGCGGAAGCCAAATGTATATAGTTTGAATGAATCACAACTAATATACCAAAAATTATGGCAGCCGCCAAATAATAAATAAGACAATAAAACAACAATAAAAGGAACACCAGAATTTATGAGGTTTGGCTAATCTTGCCTACTCCTCGGACACAATCAATATTATATTTCACTCCAAAATACAAGTGAAATAATACTAAAGAGAGAAGATACAAATACCTTAAGAAGATAAGAAGGCAAATGAGAGGTGTGTTTAAATCCTAAACATTAGGCCTCATTTTATAGGAAAAACTCCATCAAATATAAGTTCCCACCGGCGTGGGATGGAATTTTTGTCAAACTTCAACAAAATGTATTTCCTTTAGGATGTTGCAAGAGTTCTTTTGGTGTATTTAGTTGGTTATATTCGCTTGTATCTTTTATGAACTTCATTATTTTCATATTTCATTCTGCCTTCCTTACATATGAGTACAATTTTATCTGTATCCACGTCTCTTTTGTTGGGTACGCTGCATTTCACAATGCAGGTTCAGATGCACAAAGCACCAGACCTTCCCGCTATGCAATTCCTACCATTTAACTACAGCAGGTGTTACTACCTAGGGTCAAGTCTAGAATTTTGTATATATCGAGATGTTTTGGGTAGATCGGGCCATGTCCGATACTCAGGGGTGGATGCGCGCCTACGAAAGAGGTGTCATGCGACACTGCTTCGCTAGAAATTATTGCTAAATATATGTATTATTAATACTGTAAAGAAATGGATAAGTACAAAAAAATGAAACCATTCGATATAAATTTCTGAATTGTGATGAAACGAAATTGAACTAATGTCCTTTTCTAACTTAACACTCAAAAAAATAAATAGACTAAAGTTATTTCTTATCTAGAAGTATGATAATTAAAGTTATTATTCTCATTCTTCTATAAACTTTGACACCCCTTAAAAAACTTCTTGCGTATGCTCCTACTGATACTTGTAAAGTTTTAGACTCCCAAAGGCTTCATAGACGTATGTTGAAGCTTTCAGAGATGTATAGATGCTATGACTCATTTTTCAAATACTATTATATAGAAAAGAGAAGAGGAGGTTGACCAAGGACATAATAGTCATTTTAAATATATTAGTGCATTGTTTGTTTGTATACTAGGCTCAAAAGTTTTGTTGTTGGTTCTTAATAACCGAAAAAACCAAAACTAACTTGTCTATAAGCTATTAAATTCTTTAGGTGGACCCCACTTTCCATTCAATATTTACTATCTTTATTAAATTCATTACTTGATTGTTATTATTATTTTTTTCAACAAGTACTTTGAACTAGAATAATTACTTTTTTGATAATTTATAATTTAAATGTTCGCCCGATTAAAAATACTAAGGTCACATATATTTATATATGACAATTCTATTATTTTCTTAAGAAATATCATTTTATTTATTAACTATTTCAGTAAAGAAAAATTAATGATACTATATGTAGATTTACATTCAAATGTCATTATATCGTTATCAATTGATATCATTTTATACAAATTTCAATAGGAATAATTCATAAAATTCGGAAAATTTTTTATTTAAGAATAAAATATAGTTTCAAGTTCCCTTTTTTATTATAGAATATAAAAAATTATAATAATTATTTCCCTCTCTAAAAATATGAGTTGAGAATATCTGAAGTAAAAATGAAGACAACTAATTTGTGAAATTATTATCTTTTAAAAATTGTTATATATTAAGAAGTATGAGAAGTATCGTCATACAATATTATACTTCTCCCTCTATGATCGAAGTTAGTTGAGTACATACCCTATTCAATTAGAATTCAATATATAAAATTTTAAAATAGATAAATATACAATTATTTTTAAAATAGTCTCAACAAATACTACTATTGTGATGATGATTGCATTAATACCTTAAATAGTATCTCAATCATATCGAATGAAACTAGAAAAAAATATTATGTCATTCCAATTGAACAAATCACAAAGTTTCTTGTTAAAATTCTTAATAATTAAAATCACGATTGTTATTTAAAAGAACCAAAAAATACCTTTTCATCAACTATTTGGGAATAATATTAATATTTACCTTATGATTAGTAAATAAGAAAAAGATAATGCATTAACACACTGAAAATACTAAAAGAATAAAACTATATATCATTCAATTTAAAAAATCAAAAAAATATATGACGAATTATTTCTCAAGTAACTTTTTAATTGCAATTTAATAATAATTAACTTAAGGCTTCGTGATGTAAAAAAATATATAAAAATAAAAGAGGCCCTATGTAGAAAAAAATTGAATTCTACTGTCACGACCCCAAATCCAGTCGTGATGGCGCCCAGCACATTGCTAAGCCAGCCTGACCAATCAATATCAACAACGGAGCTAGAAGCTCTCTTTAACCCATTTAAGCATTTCAAAATATGAAACAATAGTAATACTTATACCAACAGCGGGGAGACCAAGTCCCAAAATATACTAACTCCCATAGACCGAAGGGTCGAGAGTCATGAGCCTCTAAAGAACATAAGTGTAATAAAGTTTATAACAAACTCAGTGCGGAAAAGAAAGACAACAAGATAAGAAATGACAGCTAGAAGGGGAGTCAGGTCCTGCGGACGCTGCAACTACCTCGACTATCCCGCACAATGCCTCCAAGTAGCTACCGAATCAAGTCTGCTGAGAGGTACCTGGATCTGCACACAAGGTGCAGGGAGTAAAATGAGTACTGCCAGACTCAGTGGTAATAAACAAGGGTAAGACAGCGCAGATAAGAAATCCGCAATAAAGCACTATGTAAAACTATAATCAGCTACCCTGTCATAGAATCAATATTCACTGTACCTGTACCAACAAATACCAATAAATAGCATAACAACTAGCAGATGTAGCTAAATGCAATGCAATGCATGATATGACCGCTACGGCGCGTAGCCCGACTCCAATTTTTGGGTACCCGTGCTCACTGTGGGGGTTCAGACTCCGGAGGGGCTCCTACAGCCCAAGCACATCTCATAGAGATATTCCTGCGGCGTGCAGTCCGATCCAACATATATCTCGCTGCGGCGTGCAGCCCGATCCACTACTAGTCGGCTAATATGCAGATACAGCCTCGCAGGCTCAAAAATAGTTTTTGAAAACTCTTTTATCATTTTTCAGTTGGAAAACAGTAATATCAAGTTCCAGAGATTGGAATTAGCATAATAACAAAAATGGCTGCGGACTAGTAGTAAACTAGCATGTCTATATGATAAGACAATGACAACGATCCTCGCGGGATCCAATAACTGGCTCACAGCCCACAATATACTCAACCGTCCAAGAAGGAGGTTCAACGGCTCGAGAATAGCCAATAATATAGTATCAATAGGTTGGACTAATCTATAGTCTCCAGTTCATGATCGACCCCGCACTCTCAAGAGTGTGCGTGTCTCGCCGCTATACAGGCGTCACAAAGTGGTATACCGGGGTTTCGAACCTGCTGGTCATCACCCACATCTATTACTCACCTCAATACGGCGCGACGACTACTCCGCAATGCCCTTGCCACGAGAATCAAGCTCCGCACGCGTAGAATATGATCAAATACAGTAGAAATATAACAAATTAGGCCAATGGGACGACACGCAATCAAAACAACTCAATTTACAGCAAAATCCCCAAAGTTGTCAAAATCCGACTTTCGGTACTCTTGTCGAAAAATTACAAAAGTCACATATTCGGAATCCTCATCTCGATACGAGTCTAGGCATATAAAATTTACCAAAATCGGAGTTCGATTGGCCTTTCAAAACCCAAATTTTCGTTTTCAATATCTAGGCCACAATCCTTCACAATTTCTACCCAAATTCATGAAGATTGATGTTAATCCTACCATAAAATGATGTTTTTGAGTCAAAAAACTTACCTCCGATGAATACCCGATGATTTTCCAGCGTTTTCCCGTGATTTCTTCTCTCTAGGGCTCAAAAATGGGGGTTTATGAAATGAAACCCGTATGTGAAATGTTTCTGGTTTTAATTCACTGCCTGGGACTTTTCTTCTACGCGTTCGCGTTCCTTGCCACGCGTTCGCGATGCCCGGCTCCGGATTGACCATCGCGAACGCGACCTCCCCAACGCGTTCGCGATGCACTAGCTCCCAGCCGTCTGATTTTCCTTCTACGCTTTCGCGATAACCCTCACGCGAACGCGATGCACACCCTGACAAACCTACGCGAACGCGACATCCTGAACGCGATCGCGAAGCTCAAGAATCCTGGCCTACGCGAACGCGATACCCTGTCTCGCGATCGCGATGCTTGACTCGCCTGGCCTTCGCGAACGCGGCCCATGCCACGCGAACGCGAAGGCTTGGATTTTGCCCAGTGATCTGCAATTTTTCTACAGATTTTTAAGTTCCAAAAATGCCGGATGATGGTCCGGATTCACCCCGAGGCCCCCAACGAAAAAAACCAACATACTCCAAAACACGATACGAATTTGTTCCAATCATAAAAACACCATCCTAAACATCAAAATCACCAATTACACACGGATTCAAGCCTAAGTTTCTTCAAAACTTCCAAATTACACATTCCATCAAAAACCCGACCAAACGACGTCCGAATGACCTGAAATTTTACAGGCACATCCAAAATCACCTAACGGAGCTACTGCAACTGTCGGAATTCCATTCCGACTCCCGGATCAAAATCTCACCTATCGATCGGATTTCGCCAAAATTCAACCTTAGCCAATTCAAGCCTATTTCTACATCGGATCTCCAAATTCAATTCCGATTGTTCTCCTAAGTCATAAATGATCCCTCGAAACTAGTCAAATCATCAGAATCCGATTCCGAGCACTCTAACTCGATAGTCAACTCTAGGTTGACTTTTCCATATTCAAACTTCCTTCAAACATGCTATTTGCTTCATTTTTAATTAAATTCACTCCTAACTCACCCGATAGGTTCTAACACTGATATAGAAGCATAAGATATGTAAATGCAAGGTAACGGGGTGGAAATTTTCATAGCGACGGGCCGGGTCGTTACATTCTCCCCAACTTAAACAAACGCTCGTCCTCGAGCGGACTCAGAGTTGTACTAGAAGCAACTCAATAGCTGAATGACCTTACCAAGCATATACTCGAGCGATCATACGTCACCCTATCTCCCATAAGTCCGAAAACACCATATAGTCAAAATTTCACAGACCATCTGAACCATAAATCACATTGCACTTTCCGAAATCATATGCCAAATGCAAATCCCATGCCTATACTCGGGATACACTCGAATCCACTGCAATAACCCATATTCACTACTCCGGGTGAGATCATATGACGTATCAAACAACCCAATCACTCGAGACAATAGTCTCAAATCACACAATTTCCCATGATAACCAAATACCAACTGAAAAACCCTTTTTCATTAGATAGAGTCTTGTTCCAACACCTTCATATCATGCCCACGGCAACCGAACACGCGATATATCGAACCCATCTCTCAGGTTAACCATTCATGAATCTATTTCACTTTTAACTGATACCACAATAGGTTTCGGAGCCAAACCTCGATTTTTTTTTACCTTTCTAACAAGCTAAGATCCAATATGCTCGTATTCATAAATGACTCCAAAGGTCATTTCGATTATAACACACCGCACTGGTGATATGACACCTCAACACCGGCCTAAGCCACAACGAGCACAACATAGGCTCCAATAGAAATGTTTGCACACACTCGAATCATGACAGCTCAAATCATGACAATTGTCTCCAGCAAATAGAGTTGCAATTCAGTTCCTCTGTGCCATCATAACATAGAACTGAGATCGCGTCTCGCATTATAGAAATAGAGTACCTGAATCCTCCTCGAGAGGTCATAACATCACGTGGCCTTGCCACGATTCGTGATTCTATCCCAACATTATTACTCATGAGGCACCTCAAGTTACCAAGCTCAAAAAGGTCAGCCACGCACAGATCTAGGTCTGAACCCAAGCAATCAACCTCACCCACGGTGAAACCATTAACCTATGCTATTAAATCCCGAAAGGACACAACCGATGTGCCATTCGCCAAGCGATACTCAAAACGGTCTTTTCCTCAGAAGCGAGGAAGTATTGTATACCAGTAGCATATAACTAACTATATTTTCACAATATTCTATTGCGGCGTGCAACCCGCTCCAATGACATACCCGTGGCGGCGTGCCACCCGATCTAGATACCATACCTGTGGCGGCGTGCCACCCGATCCAAGTAACCCTCGTCAAATAAATACGCGTCGAGTCAAGTTGCTCATCATAATAAACATATATAGCCTCAAGTTTGGCCACAAAAAACGCATCCGACAAAGTTCCTCAATACCAGAACTAATCAATGGTAGATACTTCTACACTAACATCCGCCACTAAGGTCCAACTGACAAAGCAATGCCTACCAGCCGTCCGCTGGTCCTGTGTACAACTACTCTGTTGGAGCATACTCTGATGCTCTCTGCTACGCAATTTGTGCCATTTTCCGACATAGTCCATACCACATTAGTCTAGACGACCTGACTTATGTCAACCAGTCCGAAATAAGGTATCATAACCCAAATTCATCATATCAAGCTAAGAGAGAGCCACTAGGGCTTCCGATTTCCAATAATCACAAAACGGTGCCGATACACGCGATATACAACCACTGCATAGGCGGATTACGAGGACTTCTAGTCTCCAACACATATATAACACATGAATCGCTATACCTGGTTCCACACTCCACCGTACGAATACATAACGCACATCAAGCGTCCATTCATACCACGACGGCCATTCAGAAATTTCACTATGCCATCAACGATTCAGTTATTATAGTCGATCCACCAAGAGAATACCACCATACAACTAGATATCATCATTTTACATTACCTTGTCCTTTTTGGATCATATTCCCTGCCAAATTAATAGAATAGCAGTACCATTTTCTTAAATTATCGGAAAGATCGATTCTTAATTCACCTGCAGTTGTCCGCGCTGCTCAATAATTTTATTGACTTCCCATATATTATGAACTGATCTCAAAACCTAGAATATACCATTATCAACTTTTCCATAACACATCGCATATACAATACCATACTAAAATAACATGGAAATTCTTATCCCTTTCCTACGCCGCAAACATCGACGCACTCAACTGGTCAAGGACTTTTATGATCCCATATAGAGAAAACTCTTTTTTTTTTTTCAAACCACATTAAAACACATCATAAACTCTTTCTCCCAATCACATTGCATAAGTTAAAACTGCCAGGACTGAGTCCTTATACCCTTATTACACGACTGCCAACACTCAAAAGCTTTACTGCAATGTCTGCAAGACTCATTACTTCAACCACACACCAAGAATCAATCGTATTCCTTTTTATACCATTCTGGTTTATTAACAAGTCTTTCCATTTACCCAGTTTCCTTTCTGATTCATCTTTGATTTAATATTAGCCATTACTGTAGTACCATAACACATCAACTCATTCCACACGAGACTCGTACATAAGACCACACGGTCTAAGACATATAGGCCACTGAATATTCTCTCAATATTTCCCGAAGGATCACATCCTACAATACTTTATTTTGAAGAACCTCTTGCGATTTGAATTCGTTATCATTACCTTCCAATACGGATTACATAGAATCCCATCATTCACATAATATAACACAAGTACCAATCTCTTCTAACGAAACCACCATCTTTAGCCACATGCACAATCTTAAGACACTTGACTGTTACAAGTAAAATCTTGAACACCGTAAACAATTCTCGGGCGTCAGTCATCCTTATTCAGCTGTAATTCAACTGTCTTATTGAACAGAACCACTCGTGCCTTATTAGAACTCTGACACTGCAGATCATGATTACATACGGATACAATTAGCTATCTTTCTTTTCTATACACCGAACATTCTTTACCAACATAAGTTCACAACACCCTAGTACTTCATCAGATCTACGAAGCACCATAACCTTTACCAGAATTTCCCAACATACTTAGAGACAGAATCAACATAGCACACAATAGTGCAATCAGTTAATCAATAGAAACCTCCCCAACTTAGCTCGAAGCCATTCATCAAAGCACTTTCAACCACTCATATCATTATTACTCAAGTGATGCCGAAATGTAATATGAGATTAAACTCAAGTCATTTACAAGCCTTGACAGAGACTCGAATCATCGGAGACCTTAGCTCTTCTGCAATTCTTGCAGATATACATGCACCACCAATAAGCCCACTCTCTTTAGGTGACAGAAATCTTTCTAAGTCCCAAATTTTTCCAAAAATTTCGGCAGAGTTTCCTTTGTAAATTGGCCTATCCACCTGCCAGAGAATCACCAAACCATTCTAACAATACATCCACAACTCAACAAGATATCACAATGTATTTCAACAACATTAAATCCCAATACTATAAGAATCATATTATCACAATTTATACTTGAACCTGTGTTGTACCTGCTCGAATCATAACACATATCAAAATCACTTTAGTCTTCCCGAGTTTAAACTCGTTCCACTACACATAAGGCACTTTACCTTCCAATTACGAGATATGATAATTATTTCTCACGCCTATAGTTAGGGCTACATATCAAATCACAATAAGAACTGAATACCTTACAGCTCTCCCATTATCAAACTACCATTTGCACAATAAGGATCAATACCGATCGTATGAACTTCATAATACCGACTCGCAAAATTAATACCTTGGTGCTCAAGCCATAGACAAGGATCTGGCCTCAAGTCCTCCCGATTGGCCCAACATGAACTCATGGAGATTATATCTCGCCCCTCGTTCGAAGAAATCACAAGCCATAAGGCAATTACATTACTGAGCGCTTGAAACGTACACAGACGTGCGGAAGGAGTTTCAAAAAGGTATATCTCAATCTGAATCAAGTACGCACGATAAGAATTCCAAGAAATGTGAAGTGTTTCCTAAAGGTTCGCAGCCTCCCGAGGATAAGTACGGGCGTCCCCGTACCGATCCACAAGACTCTACTAACCGGCTCAAGACTCATGAGGCCTAGTAAACCTAGGCTCTGATACCAACTTGTCACGACCCCAAATCCGGTCGTGATGGCGCCCAACACATTGCTAAGCCAGCCTGACCAATCAATATCAACAACGGAGCTAGAAGCTCTCTTTAACCCATTTAAGCATTTCAAAATACGAAACAATAGTAATACTTATACCAACAACGGGGAGACCAAGTCCCAAAATATACTAACTCCCATAGACCGAAGGGTCAAGAGTCATGAGCCTCTAAAGAACATAAGTGTAATAAAGTTTATAACAACTCAGTGCGGAAAGGAAAGACAACAAGATAAGAAATGACAGCTAGAAGGGGAGTCAGGTCCCGCGGATGCTGCAGCTACCTCGACTATCCCGCACAATGCCTCCAAGTAGCTACCGAATCAAGTCTGCTGAGAGGTACCTGGATCTGCACACAAGGTGCGGGGAGTAAAATGAGTACTGCCAGACTCAGTGGTAATAAACAAGGGTAAGACAGCGCAGATAAGAAATCCGCAATAAAGCACTATGTAAAACTATAATCAGCTACCCTGTCATAGAATCAATATTCACTGTACCTGTACCAACAAATACCAATAAATAGCATAACAGCTAGCAGATGTAGCTAAATTCAATGCAATGCATGATATGACCGCTACGGCGCGTAGCCCGACTCCAATTTTTGGGTACCCGTGCTCACTGTGGGGGTTCGGACTCCGGAGGGGCTCCTACAGCCCAAGCACATCTCATAGAGATATTCCTGCGGCGTGCAGTCCGATCCAACATATATCCTGCTGCGGCGCGCAGCCCGATCCACTACTAGTCAGCTAATATGCAGATACAGCCTCGCAGGCTCAAAAGTAGTTTTTGAAAACTCTTTTATCATTTTTCAGTTGGAAAACAGTAATATCAAGTTCCAGAGATTGGAATTAGCATAATAACGAAAATAGCTGCGGACTAGTAGTAAACTAGCATGTCTATATGATAAGACAATGATAACGATCCTCGCGGGATCCAATAACTGGCTCACAGCCCACAATATACTCAACCGTCCAAGAAGGAGGTTCAACGGCTCGAGAATAGCCAATAATATAGTATCAACAGGTTGGACTAATCTATTGTCTCCAGTTCATGATCGACCCCGCACTCTCAAGAGTGTGTGTGTCTCGCCGCTATACAGCGTCACAAAGTGGTATACCGGGGTTTCGAACCCGCCGGTCATCACCCACATCTATTACTCACCTCAATACGGCGCGACGACTACTCCGCAATGCCCTTGCCACGAGAATCAAGCTCCGCACGCGTAGAATCTGATCAAATACAGTAGAAATACAACAAATTAGGCCAATGGGACGACACCCAATCAAAACAACTCAATTTACATCAAAATCCCCAAAGTTGTCAAAACCCGACTTTCGGTACTCTTGTCGAAAAATTACAAAAGTCACATATTCGGAATCCTCATCTCGATACGAGTCTAGGCATATAAAATTTACCAAAATCGGAGTTCGATTGGCCTTTCAAAACCCAAATTTTCGTTTTCAATATCTAGGCCACAATCCTTCACAATTTCTACCCAAATTCATGAAGATTGATGTTAATCCTACCATAAAATGATGTTTTTGAGTCAAAAAACTTACCTCCGATGAATACCCGATGATTTCCCAGCGTTTTCCCGTGATTTCTTCTCTCTAGGGCTCAAAAAATGGTGGTTTATGAAATGAAACCCGTATGTGAAATGTTTCCGGTTTTAATTCACTGCCTGGGACTTTTCTTCTACGCGTTCGCGTTCCTTGCCACGCGTTCGTGATGCCCAGCTCCGGATTGACCTTCGCGAACGCGACCTCCCCAACGTGTTCGCGATGCACTAGCTCCCAGCCGTCTGATTTTCCATCTACGCGTTCGCGATAACCCTCACGCGAACGTGATGCACACCCTGACAAACCTACGCGAACGCGACATCCTGAACGCGATCGCGAAGCTCAAGAATCCTGGCCTACGCGAATGCGATACCCTGTCTCACGATCGCGATGCTTGACTCACCTGGCCTTCGTGAACGCGGCCCATGCCACGCGAACGCGAAGGCTTGGATTTTGCCCAGTGATCTGCAATTTTTCTACAGATTTTTAAGTTCCAAAAATGCCGGATGATGGTCCGGATTCACCCCGAGGCCCTCGGGACCCCAACGAAAACCACCAACATACTCCAAAACACGATACGAATTTGTTCCAATCATAAAAACACCATCCTAAACATCAAAATCACCAATTACACACGGATTCAAGCCTAAGTTTCTTCAAAACTTCCAAATTACACATTCCATCAAAAACCCGACCAAACGACGTCCGAATGACCTGAAATTTTGCAGCACATCCAAAATCACCTAACAGAGCTACTGCAACTGTCGGAATTCCATTCCGACTCCCGGATCAAAATCTCACCTATCGATCGGATTTCGCCAAAATTCAACCTTAGCCAATTCAAGCCTATTTCTACACCGGATCTCCAAATTCAATTCCGATTGTTCTCCTAAGTCATAAATGATCCCTCGAAACTAGTCGAATCATCAGAATCCGATTCCGAGCACTCTAACTCGATAGTCAACTCTAGGTTGACTTTTCCATATTCAAACTTCCTTCAAACATGCTATTTGCTTCATTTTTAATTCAATTCACTCCTAACTCACCCGATAGGATCTAACACTGATATAGAAGCATAAGATATGTAAATGCAAGGTAACGGGGTGGAAATTTTCGTAACGACGGGCCGGGTCGTTACATCTACTTGAATTATTATCTAATCACTGTATAATAAAGCATTAAACTCGACAAGTGTTTCAAAGTGATTGGCATAGTAATACGATTTCAGAAAAATTAAAATGCACATAATACAAAAGATAAATAACAATACATATAATTGTGGTTCTATACATTATTATAGAAAAGCCTATTCCATTTCTTCTTTCCCTAAAGACGTATAAAGTGTATAATTGATAATAGACAAAGAAATATTAAAAGGATAAAAAAAAAAGAAAAAAAAATAACAATTGGGTCCGTGCATCGCACGGACGCATAATCTAGTTTTTCAAATAAGTAACGTTTCAGTCTATTGTATTTAGACCCTTGGTTTCTGTTATATAGAGATAGATCTGTATAGAAGCATGTAGTTACAGATGTTCCAGGTTCATATAATTGTTATAAGAGATGGCAGGTTGATTCGCTCAGTCAAGTCAGGTTGATTTGGGGCATGACAAAAGATAACTATTAGGACTGACAAATGATTCTCCGGCCAAGGCATGTAAAGCTATATAACCTAAACCTGTTAAACGGGTCGGGTTGGACCGGTTCCGGACCGGCCCAGACCGGTAGAAACCGGAACCGGCCCGGACCGGTAGAAAAGGGGCCGGTTAGGCTGGGTTATCATGGGGTAGGGGTTAGTTCCGGGAATTTTTTGTGAACGGTTAACCGGAACCGGGTAGGCCCGATCCGGCAAACAGTACCCTTAACGGGTAAACCGGCCCGGCCCGGCCCGGTTCAACGGTCAATATTTTTTTTTTTTTTTTTAAAATTCAGATATATGGGCCCCACCCCAAAGGCCCAAACGGCTAGAATCAAAAAAATCCGTTGGCCAACGGATCTATTTAAGTTTTGGCCATTTTTTTTAATTTTTAACATTTTTTTAATTTACAAATGTAGCCTTATGTAAATCTATAAATACCCCCCCCTTCTTCATTTCTCACTCAAAATTCTCATCTCAATCTCAAATTCTCTCATTCACCTATTCTCTAATTATCTAGTATTTTATCATTCGGGTTTTGAACTTCAAGTTGGAATATTGGCTTGACGTTTGTTTTTGGTAACATCGGAAATTCGGAATTGCATAACCAAGTGCTCCAATTCGGTGCACTCCCTCCAACTCTTTCTCTTATTAATATTTTAATTGCATATTTATTTTGAGCTTATTTATTCCTTAAATTTCACAATATGTTTAGTGTTGCTAAAAAAGCGTGTAGAAAAGTTACTGGTAGGGGTAAAAGTAGAGGCAATTCTTCAGCATCTGGTAGTAATAGCCCAATATCTATTGTTCCTGAAACATCGCCTAATGAAAATATAGATTATGATCAATTACAAGAAGATTATGGAATAGAAGATAATGAAATAAGAATTGAAGAAGAGATATCTACTACACCTACTAGTGCACCTAGTGCTGGGGTAGGTAGTGTTGGAGTTGATACAAGGGGTGGTGGTGGTGGCACTAGTGGTAGACCACCTACGACTCCGACGACTAATCGTAGAAAAAGAAGTAAGGTTTGGAATTTTTTTGAATTAATTGAAGGTTCTGATAGAGTTAGATGCAAAATTTGTAAAGTTTCATTTAAACATTTGATTGTAGGAAATTTAGGGGGAACTGGAACGCTTAGTAGGCATATGAGAGCTGCGCACCCGATAGAATGGGGCCTAGATGGTGATGATAGTCAAACAACTATTAACCCTACTACTGGAGAGTTACTAGATGGAACTATACATATTTATTTTTAAAAGTTTGCTATAAATATAGATATTCAACAACTGAAGTTGCTAATGCACATTGTACGAATTCAACTGAAGAAATCAAGGACATGAAGATGTTGATCGCCCAGAAGATGAGGAACTTGGATATATATTAACAAGTAGTCACCCATCCGAATTTACTTATTGTTATTTGTTCAAGTCTTAAAAGATGTAAACATTCAATTTGTAAGTTTCAAATTTGAGTTATGAAATATGAAATAAAAGAAGCACTTGCAATTTGCAGCAAGTGCAATTTTTCTCATATTCCTTCTATTCTTTAATTTATATTTTAAAGTAATACAAATTCTTAATATAACTTAAATTGAAACTTTAAATTTGAAATTCAAAGTTAAAGTGTTAAATTGAAACTTTAACATTTTAATTTTGAAATTCAAACTTAAAATCTTAAATTAAAACTTTAACAATTTAAGTTTGAATGTCAAATTTAAAGTTTCAAAAATCAAACTTAAATTCTTAAATTGGAACTTTAATTTTGAAAGCAAACTTAAAGTCTTAAATTAAAATTATTATTTAGAAATTCAAACTTAAAGTCTTAAATTGAAATTTGAAACTTCAATTTTTAAATTTCAATTTTAAACTTAAAGTCTTAAATTGAAACTAAATCATCTAACTTATTTTTGAAATACAAACTTAAAGTCTTACATTGAAACTTTATAAGTGCACAAGTATCATTTACTTTGTGTTCTTTAAATAAATTACAATAGTTATACAAAATTACAAAAAAAAAAAAAAAAAAGAAGCGTTAAACCCAGCCCGGCCCGGCACCTTTAACCCGTAACCCGTACGGGTCAATTTTTACTCGAAAAAACCCCAACCCGTTATACCCGTTAATGGAGAGCCCGGAACCGGCCCGGTAAGGAACCCGTACGGGTTTAAAAAAATTGGACCCGGACCGGACCGGCCCACCCGTTAAACACCTATAATATTATAACCAATGGGTTACATGCATTGTCCAAGTGAACAAAATAGTTCACTTGCGCTTTCCACAGGCAATAATGAGGCAGAAATTGTAGAAGCCTACTTCTTTAGCGGATATTATATATAATAATAATTGGAGAAAGCGAGGTGCATTTTTTGATAGGAGGGGTGAGGGGATGGAGGGTTTGATTGCCCAAAATAGTTCAACATAATTTGAGGTTCATTAGTGTTTTAAGGGAAAAGTGCATGCCACAATCAATTGCTCAAGTAAATAAATTCAAGACAGATTTCTAGAAAGAAAATGACAGATGAAATAGAACTTGCATACTCTTGAGAAAAGGTAAGTTTACAAGAAATGGGGAATCACAACATCCAATTCCATAACATTCAAATTTTTCTGTAAGAATGAGATATACCCCACCACTGGAACATTACAATTTCACAGTGACAAAAAAGAAAAGAAATATAGAATGTCTTCTTTGGCGGAAATTACAAATACCTCTGAATTCTATAATCTGTATGGATACACAACTGAAGATGAGCCTAGTTGAGATTATGGTACACCACAAAAATCATGCATACAAACACAAATAGAACCTATATTTCAAATCTCACATGCCTCAGAGAGATAAAGCACTTGGCAAAGCACAAGACCGACCAATAAATAGAGTAAAAAATATATGAAGAGACTTCTTCCACGCACAATACCTGCACTTGTGGCCTTGACAGCAATTCTATAACTCAAAACTCAGCAGGAAGTACGTAGAGAACATAAATAACCATCCAACATTTCAGTTCTTTTTATCAGACCCTTTTAGGTTAAGATTGAACCATCTTTTCTTTGATGACTTGTCCTTGGAATCGGAACTGCCATCTTCCCCTGGACTATCCGCTTTATAATCTTCACCAAGGACCTTACTGCTACTCCCGTTACTGAAATGCCCACTACCACTGCCACTTAAATTAGCAATGGACCTTGCAACTGTGAACGAAGAGTGGATGTTGTCTCTTTGTTTCAGCATCTCATCGACCTTTACAAATGGTAGTACTTAATCAGTATGCAGGAACTATCAGATAATAAAAGGAAAAAGTGAAGTAGCATCTAAACAAGCAAGAGATGCATTAATTATAGCAAAATCTGAGAAAATCTATTGTTGTAACACTTCCCACACCACTAAATGAAAGCCAAGCGACTTGTGTTGCAAAGAATTTGGACATACCATCTCAACACGAGGACATTTACGTAATATAATAATCGGAGAAGGGTCCTATTTACCCCTGTACAATTGAAAATAAATCATATCCACCCTACGTTTCACTTCCTGAATATTTAAGGGCCTAACGTTATACTTATTTTTGTATTTCCCCCCATCCTTTAAGTGACCAGTCGCAACTTTTAAAAAGAAACGTGGAGTGTCTAGAATGAATTTTACAGAACCAGGTTCATTTTTTTAAAACCCAACCTCAAATAAAACATAACCTGACCCACCGATTCCCCGTAATGCTGTGCCTTTTATTTTCTCCTTCCAATTTGACAATTTAGAGAAATTAGTTGGTGACATATCTTTCCTCTCATACTCTACTCCAAATTCCAAACCAACAACCCACGTCATGCTAAGGTCGATATAACTCTAAGCTTTATCACATCCAACACCAAAGGACTGCGAGTATCAATGATGGAAGGAGGTAAGCAAAGAACCCTCAACATTGTCCAAATTTTAATTTAAGTTTGGTCCAAAGCCAGTCCCAACTGAAAAAGCAGTTCAGATAACTGAAGAAACTGTGCTGGGGATGTGGGAGAGGGGATTTGATGCTTGTATTTCCAGTTTTCTACATTCACTACATCAGCAACCAATATCAAAGCTAGTTAAAAAAGATGTCAAAGCTAGTGTGAGCTGGTGGTACAAATTTACTTGTTCCTTTCAAGCCAGGTAAGAATGCCTTCGCCGATTCAGAAAGCTGCTCTTTCTTTTGTTTCAGATATCCTTCCATGCTAAAATAGTTTGAATATGCGTTTATAGTAATTATCCAATCTCTATATAGATGAAAATCTATATCTGGTGTTTAGTTCCTCATTATCATTGGCCTTTTTTTCTTCTGACTTCTTCAGATATTCCAAAAAAAGTCAAATAGGAAATTATTTTGATGGCTGTGTCTAATTCGACAAAAAAATCATGAAAATAGGAAGGATAACGTAAAATCCCAGAAATTTTTCTAGGCTCTTTCAGTTGTTCCTTTGACTAAGTGGGTAAATTGGTTTCGATGGGTCGGGTTATGTCTTATTTAGGGTTTGCGTTTGTATAAAATGAATTTGATCCTTTAAAGTTGATCCTAGGCACTCCATGTCCCTTTTTTAAAGTTAGGACTGTCACTTAATGGATGGGGGGCAAATATCAATTTAAGCATAACGGAAGGCCTTTAAAAATTCAAAAAGTGAAACGGAGGGTAGGTATGACTAATTTTCAATAGTACAGGGGTAAAGATGACCCCTTTCCATATAACTACTAAACCGAGAGACTTTTCAAAAGAAAAACTTACAGACTGCTTCTCTTGGCTGTATCTGTTGGTCACTTCCTGGAAATGTGCCAGTGCCTGTGAACATTAACATGGAAAGTAGTGCAATGAGGATATATGAAAGAATCAATGACCAATGATAAACATTTGTCTAGAAGTAGATTGACAACCTTTCTATATTCTACTTCAAACTGCCGAAGCTCATTTCTTTTCCTCAAAATCTGAGCCTCAATATCCTTGAGCTTCAGAGTAGTATCCTCATATGACTTGGCACAGAGAGCCTCAATCGTATAAGTAGCAGGCTTGAAGAAATTATCTCCTGCAGAGAGATCGACCAAAATTCAGCCTTATGGATTTGGCATTGGAGAGTCAATTGGAATTTGATAGTGTTTCTCACAGCAGAAAAAACAATGTATCAACAAAATAAGTAGCTCCAACCATAAACAGCGAATATGTGAGTGCCAGCTTTAAGTTCTGAGACCTCACAAGGTTGAAGTCCCTCCAGCTTCTTAAAGAAAGCAGCTTCAGGGTCCTTAGCCATCGCTAACTACAATATTTCAGATTTTTTATTAGCTCTGGCGACAACAATGCATAATGAATTTTACCAACAGGGTGATATTCACATACCGCATTTACAGTTGAATCCATTCTATACACCTGAAAGTGCAAGAAATACATTCCTGCTGATGTCACCTTACCCGATTTCTCACTATCTTCCTGCATACCGTGACAATTCATCAGATTTGATCAGTCAATTGCTTGGTTAGAATACACAAGACATGCACAACATGTCCATCGAAAGTGCAGTAGACAAGCTTACAAATCACAGAAGTTTGAGGCACGCTTAGACCTTAAAACTCAGAAGAATTACTCCAAAGAATACTGTGAAAAACGCAACCCCGATGTGCAGGCAATAGAGGTAATTACTGAGCATGTTGAGCTTAGATAAAGGATTACAGGTCCAGTATCTGCTCGGTATAAGTGAGTTTTACTTAATGTCTATAGCAGCCTCACAGCTTATACAGATTGCAGACCATGAAGAGCTTCAAAATCAGAAAATTTCAAAAATTATACCTTATAGGTCTAGTTTTCCAAAGCTAGCAGTCAATTGATACCGTCAATTATACACTTCAGCTTTTACTAAGACAAGAGGGGTTGGTGTGATGATAAGCAACCTCCACTTCCAACCAAGAGGTTGTGAGTTCGAGTCACCCAAGAGCAAGGTGGGAAGCTCTTGGACGGGAGGATGCTGAGGGTCTATTTGGAAACAGCCTCTCTACCTCAAGGTAGGGGTAAGGTCTACGTACACAGTACCCTCCTCAGACCCCACAAAATAGGATTATACTGGGTTGTTGTTGTTGTAGTTTACTGAGATCTAAAGAGGATACAGCCTCATCTATTACAGCTAGACCCTGACTGTAACTTCCTATGGCCGCATATAAGTCATGAGCCATATGTCTTTAACGCTTAACTAACGGAAAATTATCAAGTGAAATTCAACCCAATCACCACTTGTAGGAAAATAAAGATACTACGATGACATCAGGGACATCCATTTCTATGACACAGTAAAGCTTTTAGAATCAACAAACAAAAATATTTTTCTGAGAATTAGAATTGACTAAAAAAATTTTTACTTCTGAAAATTTTCATAAGCAACATTTTTTGTTAGCATTAGTAAAAGATATGAAAGGTGCATCACAACATGTTAGTTAAAACATTTGATTTGATCAGTAAATGCGGAGATGCATTTAAGCATTACGGTTATGTTGATCAAAGAAAGGAGTCTGGGGTTCATATTAAATACTCCCTCCGTTTCAATTTATGTGAACCCATTTGATTGGGCACATAGTTTAAGAAAAGAGAGAAGACTTTTGATCTTGTGGTGTAAAATTAGGCACCTTTATTTTGTGTGGCTATAAATCACTGCATAAAGGTAAATTATTTCCAAATAAGGAAAGTGGTCATTCTTTTTGGCACGGACTAAAAATAAAATAGGTTCACATAAATTGAAATGAAGGGAGTATATAAATGTCATAAAGGGCATGTATAAAGGGGCCAACCAACAGAGTGTGGGATCAGTAGTAGTAGGAGATATACAGGAGGATCTGATAACCGTGAATTTACACCAGGGATAGGCATTGAGCCTATACTTGTTTACCCTATTAATGAATGAGCTAACAAACACAATACAAGATGAAGTCCCATGGTGTATGCTATTTGCCGATGACATTGTGCTAATTGACCAAAACCATCAATGGTTAGAGTAAGACTTTTAGGATAACAAGAAGTAAAACTGAAGAAATGAACTGCAAATGTAGTCAGCAAAAGCAAAAATTCAGATATTTAGGGTAGTTGTTCCAAGAGAATGAATGATAGAGGAAGATGTCACACATTAGCAGCCTGATGAATCTGTAACTACCTACTTCAAATCACTCATAACTCAGCATCAACGAACAGTATCTCAAACTCACAATGGAAACGGATAACTGTAAATTGCAGTACCTGCAAAGCCAGGCCATAACCGCCATTTGCATCTTGTTCAAAATAGAGCAGCTGAAATTTCATAAAATTCAGTTTTAAAAACTCAACCCATGGCAAGTAGAAAACACGAAAAACATGAAGATATACATACACTGCTTACAAAGTACATGCAAGAATAGCTACCATTAAAATTCTACAGATCTGGAGTGTACCTTAAATTTGCTTTGAGCTGCTGAAGTAACTCTAACTACAAGCCCTGCCTCCGCTTGTTCACTGCTAATCGTTACACCAAAAAAATGGGCACTTTGCTTTTCAACCTGCAGCAAAACCAAGCTAAAAACCTCGATACAGCTGAAATAGTCCTGCTAATTGAAAAAGAAAATCAAATGCTACCTTTCCGCTAAGTGATGTCCCAATTGGAAGAGGGCGAATTGTGACAGTTCCATTCAAAGCTTCTTCAAGAACATTAGCAGAGACAGTCGTTTTGATGGGAACACCCAACTTGCTATCAGAGAGATAAAGAATTCAAAAACCAAGCAAAAATCTACTAGAATGCAAAGTTTGGTATGATGATTACCTAAACAATGCTGCAAACATTGTGTTGACAGTTCCAAGATTGGATAAATCGATTTCCATATCCGTTCCTTCAGCATCAAGAGCCTTAAAATTTCCAAGATCAAATGTCAAGAGAGTAGGCAAATGGCACATGCGTGTGAGCATTTATATAGGAACTATAATCAAATAAAAGGTTGCCACGTGTATAAGTCAATTGGGAGTCTGTCTACAAATAAATAATGCACATCGTACCTGACTAAAAAAATAACTAGCAGAATTTGGATAGATTGCAAAAAGCATAAAAAAGAAACTATACACATACTACTAGAGAGAGAGATAGAGAGAGAGAGAGAGACAGAGGCAGACAGAGACAGAGAGAGGCAACCACCTTTCAAGATCCATGCATACACAGAAAAGAAATTGCAGAAAGAATACCCGCAAAAAAATCCCGGCTACTGCTTAGTTTGAGTCTCTCTTTGACCTTGTAGAATTCTTCCTATAAGTTCTCCTATAGCTGACATATTCCCACCCCCCCCCCCCCAAAAAAGAAGAAGCATATCTTCTGCTCCATAAGTCAGAGCTCAAACATTCGCTACACATTTTTTCTTGATACAATAACTATACACCAATCCAAACATAGTTGGGGTTGATTATGTGAAACATTTACATCAATTCCGTTCTATTTAGTAGATCTATTTCATCTCAATACTCAATTATTTGTCTAAAACTAAAAGTTCTCTGAATCTCAAACTTATCTTTACACTGGCATCAAATCTCAAACAAAATTAAAAACTTCTGACAAACAGCAGAACTAATGCAAGTGTCCAACAATGAATAAGCCTTAATTCAACTAGTGGATATTTTCTTCATAAGCATCTTTTGCTTCAAATGTATTTTGTTCTTAGCTACTTCGCATGGATCCCAAGACATTATAGGTTATTTGAGACAATTTGTGCGCATGTGATCTTAGGTCTATCTTGGCCTTTCTAATACATTCAATCATCATAGTGTCTCATCTACAAACCCATACATTTAGCGATCTACGACATTGAAATATCTCGAAGTACAACAACAACATACCCAGTAAAATCCCACTAGTAGAGTCTGGGAGAGTAGAGTGTACGCATACCTTACCCCTACCCCGAAAGGGTAGAGAGGCTGTTTCCGGAGATTACCGGCTCAACAGAAGAGACAATATATCGAAGTACCTTATTTTAAAAAAAAATCTCGAAGCTGATCTGGTCCAAAAATAAAGTTCTGACAAATTAAAATGTTATATAAATGCAAAATTTTAAAAGCTGGTAGATTTATGAGCCCAGCCAGACCAAGATTCAAGATAGTACCAGACTAAGCCTAACTAAAATTTGCTATTGTTTTCACCAAGTCAGACCGGACTCTTCTGTTTTTCTTATTTCCTCAGGGACATTAAGGAACTGTCGAGTTTCTAACTTTACCAATAGTGATCACAGTAACTCAAAACATACAAAAATTGATGTTTACTTCAAAAGTTCTCTAGTGATAAACCAACTTGCAAGAAAATTATGTACTTCACAGCGGACTGGGGACAAAATACCTCAAAACCTGCCATATCATATTGCCTCCTTTTTTCTGGATCAGATAGAACACTGTATGAGTATGCCACCTCCTTGAATAATTCTGAAGCTTCAGGATTGTTAGCATTCTTGTCCGGATGATACCTGCCAATATAGGTTGTATATGGCTAATGTATAAGAGACTTTTTATGTTTTTAAAATAGTTAATGTACAAGAGACTATTCGATCAAGAAATTTCCGCCTTTAATAAAATGCTTATCATTTTTTTAATAATCAAACAAAAGTTTAGCTAATGCATAGAAGCCATAAATCAACAAACTTCCCAACACCTAAACCACTAAAGCCATTTTTTCCTTTATATCCAACCTAGCATCCCATCACAATTAATTTTTCAGTTTTTCCATGCAAGAAATGCTAGGTTCCAATAGAAAAAACTTCAATAAACTATAATACAAGTAGGTAGAAATCGTCTATCTATTACCCAATTACTAAAATACGTCAACCGTCAAACTACCAACTTCATTTTTTGGAATATTAACTTTAATAAATTTCATGCTACAATGTAGTCTCAACATGCTCAACATACTTCAGTTTAGGTACACCATATTTACAACAACAAATACAATGAAATACCACAATTGGGGTTTGGGAAGGATAATATGTACGCACACCTTTATCCTTACATTATAAGGTAGAGAGGTTATTTCCGAAAAGCCCTCGGCTCAAGAAGGTACACCATATTTAAGTACATATATGCAAAATTCCAACAACAATAACTCAATTAAGAATCAACTACACCTCACCACATTTAAGTGCATACATGCAAAACTGTGATAATGATAGTATAACTTCAATTAATCAACTAAGCCTCCATCCAATACTAATCAGGGTTACATATATGAATCCTCTAGATACTTTTTTCCTTCGATTCAAATCAATTTAATTCCAAAACTAAATAATTTGTCCGGCTGCTCTATACGAACCCATTCCATTCCAGCACCAAATACTTTATACTTTGCCAGACCGATCCAATTGGACCCATTTCATTTCAATACAAAATAATTTGACGAACAACAATAAACGTACAAAACTAAATTCTTCACAGTAGGGCGATATGTTTGACTTACTTGAGAGCAAGTTTTCTGTAGGCACTTTTAATCTCCTGATCAGATGAATCCTTTGTCACAGACAATACCTCATATGGGTCTCGCCTTATCGCTGGAGCCGATGACCCGTCCATTTTTGAACCGGACATTACTCCCTTCTAATCTCTATTTCTTCGTCTTAAGAAAACCCAAATCACTATCTGAATTCAATTGTGTATCATTCAAATAGCTTTCTTGTCTGCAAATACACAGGCAGAGAAAACTTATACACACAAAACCATAAAAAAAAAACTTTCTTTTTATGGGAAGTCGCAAAACTATCAAAATTTGAGAGGCAATTGAGGGGAATTATGAAGATTTTTCACGGAATTCAAAGAATAGGACCGTCTTTTCATTTCCTTGGGATTAATGCTGTGTGTTCAATAAAAATTGAAAAAAACTTAATGGGGATCTAACAGAAGGATTTTAAATTGATAAATGAAATTGGAAAGAAAGAAAATTAGGGCTTTTGGAAATTTACAGGATGTAAAAGATGGGTGCGTGAGAGAGAGGAGAGAGAGAGAAGTCGGAGTTCTTATTTGAATTCGAAAAAGGATTTCTTTGAAAAGGAAACTTAATAGCAATGCTCCAAAAAACAAAACCCATTTACTTTCGAGTTCGTGCCAAAAAAAAATATTTTTTTATATTTGAAAATTGCAATAATTTATATTCATATAAAATATATGTGAATTATTTTATATTATAAATTCAAAAGTCTTTATTCTTTTCTTAAATTTTATGTCCAGTCAAATAACTTCACATAATTGAAACGGGGAAATATTTTAAAGCAATATATAAAATTGATTGGCGAAACTAATTATATTCGTATCTTAAAAGCAAAGAGTTTTATCGGAATGTATTATAGAACCTCAAAGGTGTTTAATAGATAACTTATGGGTAGTATATAATAAAAAAGATGATAAGTATTTTATAGGGGCTCTTCATAACTTAGGACAATATTTTACATATAATAATCAAGAAAAAAATTAATACTATATAGTTATACATGGTAAGACAAATGATGTTTTTCAAATATTGTTAGAAGTATTAAACTATATTAAAGATTAGAAATGTCATTTTTTCAAAAGTTTCAATGAATTTATTGAATTAGACTATGCGAGAGAAATAATAGAACCAAACTACTATATCTCCTCAGCACTCAAGCAAAACCCAGAAAAAATCCTCCAATATAATATCCAAAAGGAGAATGATAATATAATATTCTGTGATCATTACTCATCAATGACGGAAGCCTTCAAACGAATAAACCAGAAGAATGAACACATGAAAAAACAAGACTTATAGAGCAAGTGAAGGTACAAGAACAGAGAGTACATGCATTAAAATTTGAATTTGCACAACCTCAGCCTCACATTATTCACCACAAGTCACAGAGATGAGTAGTCCAATGTCTAGTTTAAACTCTTCTAAACTTGAGATAAAAATTTTTTTTTTTGTTTTTATGGTACCGTAAAATTTATAAGGTAAAAAGGTAAGATTTTTTTGCGTTAAAGTCTTATGTTGTAAAATTCTACTTGGTACTCTCTCTTTCTTATTATGTACACCTATATTGTTACAGCATTATGTCACACCTCCTTTTGGTGCGCCCCCTACCCCGGAGGGTAAAAGCGCAAGGGAGTTTTTCCAATTTAAGTGACAATATTCGAAACGGGATTATTCTATTTATTTCAGAGTCGCCATTTGGAATAAATTATGGTGTTCCAAGTCACCAATTTATTCAAATCCCGAATCTAGGAAATTTCGACTTTCCAAATGAAGTCTGCGAACCAGAAATTCTAAGTAAGGAATTCTGTTGACCCGAGGGAAGGTGTTAGGAACCCCCGAATCCCGTGGTTCTAGCACGATCGCTTCAACTATTATAAATGGCTAAAAATATCCGATTTTATACATGTTTATACGTTGTGTGCTCTGATTAAACTTTAAACCACTCTATTAATTTGGAAGAAAAGTATCTGACTTAAACAGTATTTAAACTATCAATAAATAAATAATAAATAAAAAATATTTGCTCCAAATAAAATCAAAATTTTGTCCCCTTTTATTCCATTTAGAACCCTATATAAAATGAACACTTTAATTTCTAAGTTTTACTTCTATTAACCCAATTCCGGCATATATCTCTTAATAATTGGGTTAAACTACAAATGTCGTATTTTTTTTTTTTTGGAGAAAACTTGCTCAGCTTATTAACGAAATCTGGGCTTGAAGCCCAATACAAAGAAGAACGAAATCCGGGCTTAAAGCCCGCACGCATGTGCCAGCCTTCTCTATCGTGTGCCTTTCTAGGCAAAATTTCACAAATGCACAGTACATAATCTGGGATTCAATTTTCATTTGTTGATTATTCTCTATATTCCTAACTTTTGGTTTATAAAGAAATCATATAATACTGCATATTGAACTAAATTGCTCTAACCAATTTTAATGCAATAGCTAGAGGAAATTTGCTGTTTTAAACGACAAAACTATTTAAGTAATCCAAGGTTAAGCTAAATTTATTGAAACTTACTGTATCAACACAAGCAGTCTCACAATTGCAATTTCACAAACAGTTTGAGAATGAATATGAATATCGAGAACCAGTTTGTTGAAACCTGCTGTATCGAATGAATATTGGATTTATAGATACCTTTAATAAAACAATTTCACAAACAGTTGTTCAAACTTAGCAAAGATGATCGACCACCAATATATAGAGAATCCCAAACACTGTTTTTAGCTTTTCATGCTTGAACCAATATGTTTGAAACCAAGCCAACAGTTATGAATCAAATCGTCAAATGCAAGCGGCTAGGAATCTATACTAAACACATAAGTAATGAAAGAAGACTAGAAATTCAGCTTCAAACAAGATCTTCATTCGAACAGAACTTCATATCTTTACATGCATCAGCAATTAAACTTCAACCATGAACTAAGGAAGTACCTGGACAGTGGAAGAAGAAGTAATCAGTGACAGCAGTAACAACAGCAACAATGCAATAGCCAACGTGAATAAACAGCAGATCTCAAAATTAATGACCAACGAGTAACACCAGCTAAATTGGATAGACTAGTTTGGAAAAATACCCAACAAACAACGGAAGTTGTCAACAGACCAATATCATTACCCAAGACTAGTTCAATTGAGCTCAAAATTACTTGGAGTCAGTCTAATATACCTCTGAACCTCAACAACCAGTGACTCAACTCGAAAACTAACAAGTTACCGAGAAACAACTATAAGAATTCATAATTTATTCGATAGAATAGTGTTTTCTTTTCAATAGAATAGTAACCTTCTGAAAATACTCCTAAACTCTTTCCCTTAAACTCTCAGTGTCTATCTCTCCAGCTTAATGAAACTCTGTTTTTCTCCCTAAAAAACTCACAGGATCTCAAATCTATTTTCCTCTGTCTCTCTCTGTTCTGCCAGTAAGTATTTCTCTCTGTCTGTGTGTTCTCTGTGTCTCTGTTTTTCCAGTGAGTCTTATAGCCTTCAAGACTCAAAACATCAACATATTTTAATTATTTCAGATCTGTCCAGCACATGTTGTTCCCTCTGTTTTTTCACCTTCCCTTGTCTAAGTATTGCTCTACCCTTTAAACAATCCTAAAGTGCAGAAACTATGTGGGATACTTCCTGTCCAACAGGTTCCACTGACTAAACATGTGCCCTGCACCCTCAGATTTCTATCCTAAGCTAAACAACTATATCCAATCAGTTTCTTTATTACTAAGAGATAGTTAACATCTATGATTCAACAGCTATAAACCAACAGTGACATTACAGCCAGTTAACAACTAATCACGATCCAGTGTTCTAACAAACGAACTACAGAATCGATTTGACGATATTCGATTAACGATTACGACATGTATAATCGATAAAGAACAAATCGATAAGTCAGTGATTCCAACAATCTCGGCCAATGCTGGAAAAATTCGAAGCTAACTATTCGATGACGCTAATCGACGCGAATACGTATTATACAACATACGTAATCAAACCAATGAATCCAGAAACAAAAATGACCAAATAAAAGGTCTGTTGGGGAAGAGGCAGAGAAGATTACAATTAAACACAAAACAGAACAAATGAACCACTAAACCAAACAATGAACACAACAATGAATGAAAACAGAAAGAAAGAGAAGAAAAAATGAAATACCTTAAACAGAGAATCCGTAATCGAACAAACTTGGGCTCGAAGGGACTTGAAATTGCATTTTTTGAAGTCGAATGGACTTTAATTAAAATGTTTTCAAACGAAAACATACCAATTAAAGTCTATTAACTTCAAATTCTTTCAATTGGACGAAATACCTAGTTTTTTAATTCTAGGGTTCTTGAGGGCTCTATTTGGGGTTCGACTAATTCTGGTCGGATTCGAGCCGGACAACGGTGGTGTGGAGATTAGGAAGGTCAAGGGAGCGTTTGGGGTGAGTTTGGACTTGATTGGAGTGGGTTCATACTTTGCTCGAATCTTCAAATGAAGATTCGAAGCGGCCTAGAGTGATTCGAGGTTAACGGAGTGTGGCTTTGGAGAAGGGGAGTTAGGGTGGTTTAGTGGTGTGATTTTGGTGGTCGGCAGCGTTGGTTCCGCCAGGTTTTGGTCATAGTAGTCATCCGGCGGCGGCTAGGGTTTTGGGGAGGGAATTTCGGGTGAAGGAGATGAGAGGGGGAAGGGTTTGAACGGGTCTTTAGGGTTTAAGGGTCTTTTGGGAGATTAAAATGAGTGTTTAATCTCAACCGTTGGATCATAAGAATCCAACGGTCAAGATCAGTCTCTTGATAAAAAACGGGGTCGTTTTGGTTCAGTGAGGTGGGTCTAAACCGGGTACAGGACTGGACTGGGACGGGTAAAAGGGGTAAAGTTTGGGCTGGATTAATTTGGTTTGAGGCTTTTATCCTATTTCCGATTTTTAGTCTGTTTTCCTTTCTTTTCCTTCTTTTTATTTTCCTAATTCATTTCAAACTAGATTTTAAAAATCCTAAACTAAATTATAAAACAAAATTAAATTATCAAAAGTATTAATTAACCTCCAATAACAATTAAACACACATAATTAAATACCAAAAGTAAAATCACACAATTGTACAACAAATGGTAAAAAATGCAAAATACATTATTTTGTGAATTTTTCATTTTCATAAAACAACCTTAATTACTGTTAATTGTAAACTTGAATTTTATGTGCAAATGCAACATATTTTTGTATTTTATATTAATTTAAATAAATAGACATGCACATAAAAAAAATGCAAATAATAAGAGAAAAATAACACAAAAATCACAAAATCACGCACAACACAAAACTATTTTATTTTTTTTTGCATTTTTGGGAGTAATTCTCATGTAGGGCAAAAATCACGTGCTCACAAGTTCACGGCTTTCTGGCCTGAATTCAAACAACGTCTAACATTTTTTGGCCGCAAGACCCTCGGTTTTTTGGCCGGGGTTAAAATAAATGGCTCCGCAGTTTTCTGACTGGGAGATCCTCGGTTTTCTGACCGGGAATAAAAGTTTCACGGCTTTCTGGCCAGAATTCAAACAATGTCTAGCGGTTTTTTGGCCGCAAGACCCTCGGTTTTTTGGCCGGGGTTAAAATAAATGGCTCCGCAGTTTTCTGACTGGGAGATCCTCGGTTTTCTGACCAGGGATAAAAGTTTCACTGCTTTCTGGCCGGAATTCAAACAATGTCTAATGGTATTTTTGCCGCAAGACCCTCGGTTTTTTGGCCGGGGTTAAAATAAATGGCTCCATAGTTTTCTGACTGGGAGATCCTCAGTTTTCTGACCGGGAATAAAAGTTTCACGGCTTTCTGGCCGGAATTCAAACAATGTCTAACGGTTTTTCGGCCGCAAGACCCTCGATTTTTTGGCCGGGGTTAAAATAAATGGCTCCGCAGTTTTCTGACTGGGAGATCCTCGGTTTTCTGACTGGGGATAGAAGTTTCACGGCTTTCTGGTCGGAATTCAAACAATGTCTAACGGTTTTTTGGCCGTCAGACCCTCGGTTTTTTGGCCGGGGTTAAAGTAAATGGCTCCGCAGTTTTCTGACTGGGAGATCCTCGGTTTTCTGACCGGGGATAAAAGTTTCACGGCTTTCTGGCCGGAATTCAAACAATGTCTAACGGTTTTTTGGCCGCAAGACCCTCGGTTTTTTGGCCGGGGTTAAAATAAACGGCTCCACAGTTTTCTGACTGGGAGATCCTCGATTTTCTGACCGGGGATAAAAGTTTCACGGCTTTCTGGCCGGAATTCAAAAGTAATGTCTCACGGCTTTTTGGCCGGAGAGACCCTCGATTTTCTGACCGGGGTCCAAACGGATATTGGACTAACATGATTTGATTCTCTTTTTTGGAGTTTTCATTTTCTTTTCTTTTATTCTTCCTTTTGGGCCTTTTTTTAGGTATTTTTTTTTTTTACCAGTCAACAAATGCATAAGATAAAGCTTTCGAAAAGAAACTTCCCTTTTTATGCGTTTCCTTTGTTCCAAAGCCATTTCAATGCTTGCGTACGTCACTTCTTTGGGTTGTACCTTCTTCTTGCACAATTAAATAGACCTGCTTTCAACAAAGAGCATTTTATTAGTTGAAAAAGTGGTTGACTTTGTGGCCTTGATTATCTTCATTGCTTGATCCTTGCCCTATTTCCATTGAGAACTTTGCTACCAATTGTCTTTGGGGGTGACTTCTTTTCAAACTGACCGGGTTCATCCTCGGGATTCCACGAGGATTTTCTATGTGGGTTTTGTCCTTCTGCCTCATTCCGTTTCTTCTAAGACCTTAGCCTTTGATTTCTATTTTCTTCCTAACATCCGTTCCTTTGGAAGTGATCGACCATCATGATCAGTTGGGATTGGATCAATACACCACTGAGGCTGGGTATCTTTCTTCAACTTTTTTTTTTACCAGACGGAGTCCTGTAAAACCGGTCCTGCCGCCTTTCTTTGTAATAGTTTCAGAATTAAAATTAAGCCGAAAGGGATTCAAAGAATAACTATACAAAAAGCAAGAAAATGAGTTTAAAGATAAGCGTCCCTTTCGGGGAAAAGAAAGACTTATCTGGGATGCATGCCGACTCCAAATAAACATGACATGCTTCTTGGACTGGACGCCTGACCCACATAAACTTTCCAACTTCTTATGAACCCATTGATTCACAATTTCAAAACCAGGGAACCTTGCCAAAATTCTTTTAGTGAAGGGACGTCTTCTTTTTGGTCGGTGGCGCCCTTTGCGGGTTTCCGCCAATCGATCCCTCTCATTTCTCTTCTCACTGTCGCCTGATAGTTCTCTTTGCGAGTTTTCACTAAACGGACTCTCTCATTTTTAGCTTCTCCAATCGCCATCGCCTTATGGTGCCCGAAGGTTTTCACCGATAAGACTCTCTCATTTTGTTTCTCTCAATTCAGGCTGTGTCAGATTTCCGTCAATGACATTCTTCACTTCCTTGCCTTTGCTAATTGATATGAAGGACTTGAACAAGGTCTTTGGGTAAAAAGGAAATTGAATGGAATTACAACTCTGGAACCATCTTGACGGATCTAAACTGAACCGTCATATCATCTGCCACAGTTTCAATTTTTAGGGAAATTGGGATTTTTGTTTTGGTGTGACTGAACCTCAGGGAGAGGTTGCCTACGTATCCTTTCGGAATCAAGTCAGAACGTAGTTCAGGTGGTGATAATTTCTATTTTTTTTTGTTTTTTATTTTATTTTATTTTTTTTATTTTTCTTTCATATATATATATATATATATATTTTTTTTTCTTTTCTCTTTTTTTTCATTTTTTTTTATTTTTTTATTTATTTCCGGTTCCAAAGAGGGTGAACAAAGAAACATAACCGGCTCAAAGGGTTTTACAAAGGATTTATAGTGTTTGAGGTAGCAAGAAAGAAAGCCTTCGTCATCTCAATTATACAAAAGCCAACGTCGCATGAGGTCCTGAAATAGTACCTTTATACTGTATCTGTATTGACTGGCGTTTCAAGATTATTTCCTTCAATGTCTCCCAGATACAATGTCCCTCTCAGTGATATTTTCCGGATGATGTTTGGATCCTTCCAATTAGGAGCGAAATTTTCCTTTTGTTTCTTGGTAATGAGGAGGAATGCGCCTTAACGTCGGTTGTTCTATTTCGAGATTCCTGGGCCGCACTTTCTTGTTGCAAGTATGGGCCATTCTTTGTTGGGATAACTACTCGGGTATTCTCTGAGTACAACACACCCCTTTTGTATGCGAACCAATTTTCCTTCAGTTATTCCAATTCATTGTTTCATTTCCTCAAAAATAAACTTTTGTGCATTTCAACTCTCGATTCATTATTCTGAAGTCCGACAGCGTTTTGGGATCTAGGCATGAAGTCCGCAAGCATGTCATGTTATTTAAAGCTACATGATTTGAACTAAAGAGAAGAGAAAAAGAAAACTAAAACAAATTTGAAAGAATAAAAAATAACAAAAAAAAACAGAAACGGACGATGAAATATTAATTTCATTTCTTGGAATCGAAAGGATAAACAGGGTTCACATTCGGAAATATAAAGACAAGACTAAAAGAAACATCCAATTTACACCCTGAAATAAACTCTGGATGCAGAAAAATGTGGTAGGACAAATTTACTGGGCTTCCGCCTGATCGGGAATGGCCTAGCCTTTCAGTTTGGGAGTTTTGTGCGCTCGACCATGTGGGTATCGCAGAGCTTTGCCTCATGTTTTCCTACACTCTCTTCAGTCATGAAATCCTCATTATCTTCCTCCTGACGGTCTTTAAGCTTTTGTGGTACGCGTCCAACAAACACTGGCTCATTCAGCTGTGGTGTCTTAATTGCCCCCCATGCCACATAGGCTTGCTTAGGTGCACCAATTTCCCTTTCTGGTTCTAACTCAGTGATTTTACTCTTCTTTTCCCCTTTCTCTTGTTTCGGGTCCGCCTTAGGCTTCCTTTCCACGTCAGCAATAGCAATTATAGCCTTAAGCGCTGGATCGAATTCTTCGTCTTCACAAATCATCCCAACTATCGGCCCGTTATTGTGAGCAGACAGCGGATTATTGGTCACATTTGGGACATCCTCATCCTTCAACACAATTTTCCCTTGCTCTTTTAAATTCTCCACCGCTTGTTTCAAAGTCCAACAGTCATTAGTATGGTGGCCCTCTGCCTCTAAATGATATGCACATCTGACACCAGCTTTGTAGGAAGGCGATGCCGGGTTTTGTCTATTCTGAGGAACCGGCTGCAGTAGACCCATTTGGACAAGTTTCGGGAATAGACTAGAGAAAGATTCACCAATTGGGGTAAAATTTGATTTCTTTGGCGGTTCCCGAGGACGGAAGTTATTCTGCGGAGGTCGAGGATTATAGTGGTTCTAGTGTGGAGGCTGATTTCTTGGAAATAGAGCTTGGTTTCTACTGACATGCTGTTGCGGTTGCGCAAAAGGTTGAGCATTCATGACTGCGTATGGTTGAGGGATATATGACATTTCCTGAGCAGAGTAATAATGCTGGGGGGTTCTTTCTGAAAAGAAGGGTCTAGGAGCGTGGTGTCTTCTATCACCCGAAGTTGCCATGGATGTTTCCTCTTTCATTCTACCCTTTGCAGACCCTCCTTGGATTGCTTGGGAGGTCGCTCGAATGGCCGCTTGACTCAAAATTCTTCCCGTCTTTAAACCATTTTCTACCATTTCCCCAATATTGATCGCCTCTGCGAAAGGTTTTCCTATTGCTGACAGCATGTTCTGGAAATAGTTTGGTTCCTGAGCCTGGAGGAAAGTAGTGACCATTTTGTGACGACCCGGCCCGTCGTCACGGGAATTACCACCCCGTTATGTTGTAAATGCATGTTTTATGATTTTATATTAGTGTTAGAGTCTATCGGGTGAGTTAGGAGTGAATTGGATTGAAAATGAGGCATATAGCCTTTTTGAAGGAAACTTGAATAAGGAAAGTCAACCCGGAGTTGACTATTTGGTTAGAGGGCTCGGAATCGGATTCTGGATGATTCGGTTAGTTCCGGAAGGTGATTTGTGACTTAGGGGAGCGATCGGAATTGAATTTGGAGGCCCGGTGTAGAAATATGCTTGAATTGGCTAAGGTTGAATTTTGGCGAAATCCGAACGGTAGGTGAGATTTTGATCCGGGAGTCGGAATGGAATTCCGACAGTTGCAGTAGCTCCGTTAGGTGATTTTGGATGTGCCTGCAAAATTTCAGGTCATTCGGACGTCGTTTGGTCGGGTTTTTGATTGAATGTGTAGTTCGGAATGTTTTAAGGAATTTAGGCTTGAATTTGATGTGAATTATGGGTTTTGGTGTTATTAAACGTGTTTTGAGGATCGGAGCAAGTTCGAATAAGGTATTAAGATGCGTTGGTGTGTTTGGGTGAGGTCCCGGGGGCCTCGGGGTGTTTTCGGATGGTTAAACGGGAGAAAATGTGGAAAATTGCAGGTTTGGGGGTTCTGGTTCTGTTGTTTTCGCTCCTGCGGAAATGGGGGTGCAGGAGCGAGTCCGCAGAAGCGGATACTGGAGCGCAGAAGCGCTGTTGATCGCGGAAGCGGAGCTGGGCCCGCAGGGGCGGCACCGCTGGAGCGGAAGGTGAGCCGCAGAAGCGGCCCAGGGCCATGAGGTGAAGGACCGCAGAAGCGGATTCTTGACCGCATAGGCGAGTCCACAGGAGCGGACTCTGGAGCGCAGAGGCGGAGAGGACTGCAGGGGCGGAAGAAATTCCGCAAAAGCGGACGCGCGAGGGCGGTCCATGGATCGCAGGAGCGGGATTTTCCCAATTAGGCCTGGGTTCGCAGAAGCGACCAATTGGTCGCAGAAGCGGTTCCGCAGGGGCGGAATTTTATCCGCAGAAGCGAAAATCGCTGTGAGTTAAGTGTATCAGAAGTTAGAAAAATTTCAGAACATTTCACACATTTGGGTCTCGGCTTTAGAGGCGATTTGGGCGATTTTGAAAAGAATATCAAGGGAAATCATCAAGTAATCAACTATGGACTTAAACTATGATTAGTATTGGTAATATTATGCAATTATATCATGAAAATGGAGGAATTTGGGGTAATTTATGGAGGATTTAGCCCTAGGCTTGAACTTTAGAAAATCAAGGTTTTGAATGGCCAAATGGAGTCCGAATTTGGTAAAATTGATATGCTTAGACTCGTATCGAGATGAGGGTTCCGAATATGTGACTTTTGTAATTTTTCGACAAGCGTACCGAAAGTCGGGTTTTGACAACTTTGGGAATTTTGATGTAAATTGAGTTGTTTTGATTGGGTGTCGTCCCATTGGCCTAATTTGTTGTGTTTCTACCGTATTTGATCAGGATTCTACGCGTGCGGAGCTTGATTCTCGTGGCAAGGGCATTTCGGAATAGTCGTCGCGCTGTATTGAGATGAGTAATAGATGTGGATGATGACCAGCGGGTTCGAAACCCCGGTATACCACTTTGTGATGCTGTATAGCGGCGAGACACGCACTCTCTTGAGAGTGCGGGGTCGATCATGAACTGGAGACTATATATTAGTCCGACCTGTTGATACTGTATTATTGGCTATTCTCGAGCCGTTGAACCTCCTTCTTGGACGGTTGAGTATATTTGTGGGCCGTGAGCCAGTTATTGGATCCCGCGAGGATCGTTATCATTGTCTTATCACATAGACATGCTAGTTTACTACTAGTCCGCAGCTATTTTTGTTATTATGCTAATTCCAATCTCTGGAACTTGATATTACCGTTTTCCAACTGAAAAATGATAAAAGAGTTTTCAAAAACTACTTTTGAGCCTGCGAGGCTGTATCTGCATATTAGCTGACTAGTAGTGGATCGGGCTGCGCGCCGCAGCGAGATATATGTTGGATCGGACTGCACGCCGCAGGAATATCTCTATGAGATGTGCTTGGGTTGTAGGAGCCCCTCCGGAGTCTGAACCCCCACAGTGAGCACGGGTACCCAAAATTGGAGTCGGGCTATGCGCCGTAGCGGTCATATCATGCATTGCATTGCATTTAGCTACATCTGCTAGCTGTTATGCTATTTATTGGTATTTGTTGGTACAGGTACAGTGAAGATTGATTCTATGACAGGGTAGCTGATTATAGCTTTACATAGTGCTTTATTGCGGATTTCTTATCTGCGCTGTCTTACCCTTGTTTATTACCACTGAGTCTGGCAGTACTCATTTTACTCCCCGCACCTTGTGTGCAGATCCAGGTACCTCTCAGCAGTGATCCAGTAGCTGTGCGAGGCGACGTTTGTGGATAATCGAGGTAGCTGCAGAGTCCGCAGGACCCGATATTCCTTCTTACTGTTTTGATTTTGTATTGACTTTTCTTTCCGCACTTGGTATCTTGTAAACCTTTATACACTCATGTTCGGTAGAGGCTCATGACTCTTGACCCTTCGGTCTATGGGAGTTGATGTATTATGGGACTTGGTTCCCCGTTTTCGTTATATATATCACTGTTATTTCGTAAATTAATATGCTTAAATGGGCTAAAGAGAGCTTCTAGCTCCGTGGTCGATTGTGATTGGTCAGGCTGGCTTAGCAATGTGCTCGGCGCCATTACGACCGGATTTGGGGTCGTGACAAGTTGGTATCAAAGCCTAGGTTTACTAGGCCTCATGAGTCTTGAGCCGGTTAGTAGAGTCTTGTGGATCGGTACGGGGACGCCTGTACTTATCCTCGGGAGGCTGCGAACCTTTAGGAAAACTTCACTTTTCTTGAACTCTGTCGTGCGATCTTGTTGTTCTGAGAACTGAACTTCTATATTCTATTCTCTCGCAGATGGCGAGAACGCGAGCATCGGGACGAGGTGGACGACCTCCATTGCCACCTGTTAGAGGTCGTGGGCGCGGTCGTGCTAGAGGTAGAGGTAGGGTAGCTGAGGCAGTGCCAGCTGACCCGCCCGTTGTACCAGTTCAGGAGCAGCCCCCAGTGGTTGATACTCCAGCAGCCCCAGTTCAGGGCCAGACTGTATCTATTGCTATTCCTGGTCTTCAGGAGACTCTTGCTCAGATATTATCGGTGTGTTCCGGTTTGGCTCAGGTAGTCTCAGCTACTGCTACTACAGCGACATCTCAGACAGGGGGTGGTCAGCAGACCCCTGCAGCTCGCACACCTGACCCGGTTGTTCAGGGACTTCAGACACCAGAGGCGGTCCCCGCTCAGGTGGTTGCACCGGTTATTCCTCCAGCTCCACCAGCTCCAGCTCCAGAGCATATGGTTCAGGTTATGCCCGACGACGAGCAGCGTCATCTTGAGAGGTTTGGTAGACTTCAGCCACCCTATTTCAGTGGCGTTGAGGGCGAGGATGCCCAGGGTTTCTTGGATAAGTGTCAGAGGATGTTGCGGGCGGCTGGTATTCTTGAGTCCAACGGAGTTTCATTTACTACTTTTCAGTTCATTGGTCCCGCATTTGATTGGTGGGAGGAGTTTGAGAGGCGTAGGCCTGCAAGAGCAGCACCTCTCACATGGCAACAGTTCTCTACTCTCTTTCTAGAGAAATATGTACCTCAGTCTCGTCGCGAGGAGCTACGTCGCCAGTTCGAGTGGTTGATTCAGGGCGACATGTCTGTGACCCAGTATGAGCTTAGATTCACTCAGTTGGCTAGGCATGCCACATGGATGATCCCCACTGATAGGGAGAGGATCGGGAGGTTCATTGATGGCCTCAACTACTCTATCCGTATTCTTATGACCAGCGAGCGAGTTCTGTCATCATCGTTTGAGCAGGTTGCTGATATGGCACGCTCCATTGAGGCGGATCGTCGCCAAGAGAGAGAGGAGCGGGAGGCCAAGAGGCCTCGTGGTTCGGGTAGTTTCAGTGGTGCTCCGTCCAGAGAGCATTCCCAGCAGAGCAGAGGTCGCTCATCTAGACCTTCCCATTCAGGCCGCCCGGAACAGAGCAGAGGTTCTTACGGTCGTGGTCGACAGGGATTTCAGCAGGGTCAATCATCACTTAGTGCCCTCCCAGCCCAGAGTGCAACACCCTTCTCCAGCACCAGGTGCATGTTATGAGTGTGGTGAGTTTGGCCACATGAGGAGACGGTGCCCTCGACTACGTAGGGGCAGGACTCAGCAGAGGGATCAGCCCTCCTTTTCAGCACCATCTCAGTCTAGTAGAGGTGGAGGTCAGTCTTCTCGTGGTCGCCCTAGGGGCGAGGAGAGATCCGGTGGAGGCCAGGCACGGTTCTATGCACTTCCTGACAGGCGTGATGCAGTTGCCTCCGATGCTGTGATTACAGGTATCATTTCTGTCTGTCACAGAGATGCCTCTGTTCTATTTGATCCGGGATCCACATATTCTTACGTGTCCTCTTATTTTGCACATCATTTGGGTGCGACTCGTGGTAGTCTTGATTTACCTCTGTTCATGTATCCACCCCGTGGGTGATACGATTGTTGTGGATCATGTCTATAGATCCTGTGTTATATCTATCGGGGGTCTGGAGACCCAGGCAGATTTGTTATTGTTGGGTATGGTGGATTTTGATGTTATATTGGGTATGAACTGGTTGTCTCCGTACCATGCTATATTGGACTGTCATGCTAAGACAGTTACGTTGGCCATTCCTGGTATTTCTCAGATTGAGTGGCGGGGTTCGACCGATTTCGTCCCTAGCCGTGTTATTTCGTTCTTAAAAGCTCAGAAGATGGTTGAAAAAGGGTGTTTATCGTACTTAGCTTTTGTGAGAGATGTGGGAGCTGAGTCTCCTAGCATTGATTCCGTACTTGTTGCGAGGGACTTCCCAGATGTATTCCCCTCAGACCTGTCGGGCATGCCGCCGGACAGGGATATTGATTTTGGCATTGACTTGGTGCCGGGCACTCAGCCTATATCCATTCCTCATTATCGGATGGCACCAGCTGAGTTGAAAGAACTAAAAGAGCAGCTTCAAGAACTTCTGGATAAGGGTTTCATCCGTCCTAGTGTGTCTCCGTGGGGTGCACCGGTATTATTTGTTAAAAAGAAAGATGGTACCATGAGGATGTGTATTGATTATAGGCAATTGAACAAAGTGACAGTGAAGAACAAGTACCCTCTACCGCGCATAGATGATTTGTTTGATCAGTTACAGGGTGCAAGGGTGTTTTCTAAGATTGATCTTCGTTCAGGCTATCATCAGCTGAAGATCAGGGACTCGGATATTATGAAGACTGCATTCAGGACCCGATATGGTCATTATGAGTTCCTTGTGATGTCGTTTGGGCTGACCAACGCCCCAGCAGCATTTATGCATCTGATGAACAGTGTGTTCGGGCCTTATTTGGATTCATTTGTGATTGTGTTCATTGATGACATTCTAGTCTACTCCCGTAGTCGGGAGGAGCATGCTCAGCATTTGAGTATTGTGTTGCAGAGATTGAGAGAGGAGAAGCTATATGCTAAATTCTCCAAGTGCGAGTTTTGGCTCGAGTTCGTAGCATTTCTGGGACATGTGGTGTCTCGTGATGGTATTCAGGTTGATCCAAAAAAGATAGAGGCGGTGCAGAGTTGGCCTAGACCGTCCTCAGCTACAGAGATCAGGAGTTTTCTTGGCTTGGCGGGGTATTATCGCCGGTTTGTTCGGGGATTTTCATCCATTGCTTCTTCATTGACTAAATTGACCCAGAAGGGTGCACCATTCGTGTGGTCGGATGAGTGCGAGGGAGCTTTCAGAAGCTCAAGACAGCTTTGACCACAGCTCCAGTGTTAGTATTGCCATCAGCTTCAGGTTCATATACCGTTTATTGTGATGCCTCGAGAGTGGGGATAGGTTGTGTGTTGATGCAGGAAGGAAAGGTAATTGCTTATACTTCTCGGCAGTTGAAGCCGCATGAGAAGAACTATCCCGTTCATGATTTGGAGCTAGCCGCCATTGTTCATGCATTGAAGATTTGGAGGCACTATTTGTACGGTGTGTCTTGTGAGGTGTATACCGACCATCATAGTCTCCAGCACTTGTTCAAACAGAAAGACCTTAATTTGAGACAGCGGAGATGGCTTGAGTTGCTCAAGGATTATGACATTACTATTTTAGATCATCCGGGGAAGGCCAATGTGGTGGCCGATGCTTTGAGCCGGAAGGCGGTCGGTATAGGGAGCTTGGTATATATTCCAACGGAGGAGAGATTGTTTGCTTATGATGTTCAGGTGCTAGCCAATCGGCTAGTGAGGTTAGACATTTCAGGAGCCCAGCAGGGTATTGGCTTGTGTTGTATCTCGGTCATCTCTATATGATCGTATTCGTGAGCGCCAGTATGACGATCCACATTTGGCTGTCCTGAGGGACAGAGTTCAGCATGATGATGCTAGAGATGTCACCATTGATAGTGACGGTGTATTGAGGATGCAGGGCCGGATATGTGTGCCCAATGTTGATAGCCTTCGTGAGTTGATTCTGGAAGAGGCCCATAGCTCGCGGTATTCTATCCATCCAGGAGCCGCTAAGATGTATCAAGATTTGAAACAACACTATTGGTGGAGAAAGATGAAAATGGACATTGTCAGACATGCAGCACGGTGCCTCAACTGTCAGCAGGTTAAGTACGAGCATCAGAGGCCCGGTGGTGTATTTCAGCGCATTGTTATTCCTGAGTGGAAATGGGAGAGGATCGCTATGGACTTTGTTACTGGACTCCCTCGGACGGCGAGGAAGTTTGATTCTGTATGGGTGATTGTGGATAGACTGACCAAGTCAGCTCACTTCATTCCAGTTAGTACTACCTACTCATCGGAGCGGTTGGCAGTGATCTTTATTCGAGAGATTGTTTGGTTGCATGGAGTTCCAGTGTCTATCATATCCGACAGGGGTACTCAGTTCACTTCTCAGTTTTGGAGAGCATTTCAGCGAGAGATGGGTACGCGGGTTGAGTTGAGTACAACATTTCACCCCCAGACAGACGGACAGTCTGAGCGCACTATTCAGATCTTGGAGGATATGTTGCGAGCTTGTGTGATTGATTTTGGTGGTTCGTGGGATGAGTTCCTACCACTTGCCGAGTTTGCCTACAATAACAGTTATCAGTCGAGTATTCAGATGGCCCCATATGAGGCATTGTATGGCAGGCGGTGTAGATCCCCCGTGGGATGGTTTGAGTCTGGTGAGGTTAGATTGATAGGGACTGAGTTAGTCCAGGATGCTCTGGATAGAGCAAAGTTGATCCAGGAGAGGCTTCGTACAGCACAGTCTCGTTAGAAGAGTTATGCGGACCGTAGAGTTCGAGAGTTGTCTTTCATGTTGGTGACAGAGTATTGTTGAAGGTTTCACCTATGAAGGGTGTCATGAGGTTTGGGAAGAAAGGAAAGTTGAGTCCCAGGTACATTGGTCCTTTTGAGATACTTAGGAGAGTTGGAGAGGTGGCATATGAGTTGGCCTTGCCGCCCAGCTTATCCAGCGTTCATCGAGTATTCCATGTGTCTATGCTCCGGAAGTACATTGGAGATCCGTCTCATGTATTAGATTTCAGCACCATTCAGCTTGATGGTGATCTATCCTATGATGTGGAGCCTATTTCCATTTTGGGACGTCGGGTGAGAAAATTGAGGTCTAAGGAGATTGCATCAGTTAAGGTTCAGTGGAGAGGTCGACCCGTAGAGGAGGCCACTTGGGAGACCGAGCGGGAGATGCGGAGCAGATATCCTCACTTGTTTGAGACTTCGGGTATGTTTCTTGACCCGCTCGAGGACGAGCGTTTGCTTAAGAGGGGGAGAATGTGACGACTCGGCCCGTCGTCACGGGAATTACCACCCCGTTATGTTGTAAATGCATGTTTTATGATTTTATACCAGTGTTAGAGTCTATCGGGTGAGTTAGGAGTGAATTGGATTGAAAATGAGGCATATAGACTTTTTGAAGGAAACTTGAATAAGGAAAGTCAACCCGGAGTTGACTATTTGGTTAGAGGGCTCGGAATCGGATTCCGATGATTCGGTTAGTTCCGGAAGGTGATTTGTGACTTAGGGGAGCGATCGGAATTGAATTTGGAGGCCCGGTGTAGAAATAGGCTTGAATTGGCTAAGGTTGAATTTTGGCGAAATCCGAACGGTAGGTGAGATTTTGATCCGGGAGTCGGAATGGAATTCCGACAGATTGCAGTAGCTCCGTTAGGTGATTTTGGATGTGCCTGCAAAATTTCAGGTCATTCGGACGTCGTTTGGTCGGGTTTTTGATTGAATGTGTAGTTCGGAATGTTTTAAGGAATTTAGGCTTGAATTTGATGTGAATTATGGGTTTTGGTGTTATTAGACATGTTTTGAGGATCGGAGCAAGTTCGAATAAGGTATTAAGATGCGTTGGTGTGTTTGGGTGAGGTCCCGGGGGCCTCGGGGTGTTTTCGGATGGTTAAACGGGAGAAAATGTGGAAAATTGCAGGTTTGGGGATTATGGTTCTGTTGTTTTCGCTCCTGCGGAAATGGGGGCGCAGGAGCGAGTCCGCAGAAGCGGATGCAGGAGCGCAGAAGCGCTGTCGATCGCGGAAGCGGAGTGTCTCCCGCAGGAGCGGCACCGCTGGTGCGGAAAGTGAGCCGCAGAAGTGGAATTGGCCGGCTAGGCCTGGAAACGCAGAAGCGACCCTCTGGTCGCGGATACGGGCTCGCAGGAGCGGACTCCTGTCCGCAGAAGCGGGAAGGACCGCAGAGGCGGAGGGTATTCCGCAGAAGCGGTTCCGCAGGGGCGGAAAATGGCCCGCAGAAGCGAAAATCGCAGTGAGTTAAGTGTATCAGAAGTTAGAAAATTTCAGAAACATTTCACACATTTGGGTCTTCTTCCGCAGAAGCAAAAAATCGCTGTAAGTTAAGTGTATCTGAAGTTAGAAAAATTTTAGAACATTTCACACATTTGGGTCTCGGCTTTAGAGGCGATTTGGGCGATTTTGAAGAGAAATTCAAGGGAAATCATCGGGTAATCAACTATGGACTTAAACTATGATTAGTATTGGTAATATTATGCAATTATATCATGAAAATGGAGGAATTTGGGGTAATTTATGGAGGATTTAGCCCTAGGCTTGAACTTTAGAAAATCAAGGTTTTGAATGGCCAAATGGAGTCCGAATTTGGTAAAATTGATATGCTTAGACTCGTATCGAGATGAGGGTTCCGAATATGTGACTTTTGTAATTTTTCGACAAGCGTACCGAAAGTCGAGTTTTGACAACTTTGGGAATTTTGATGTAAATTGAGTTGTTTTGATTGGGTGTCGTCCCATTGGCCTAATTTGTTGTGTTTCTACTGTATTTGATCAGATTCTACGCGTGCGGAGCTTGATTCTCGTGGCAAGGGCATTGCGGAATAGTCGTCGCGCTGTATTGAGGTGAGTAATAGATGTGGGTGATGACCAGCGGGTTCGAAACCCCGGTATACCACTTTGTGACACTGTATAGCGGCGAGACACGCACTCTCTTGAGAGTGCGGGGTCGATCATGAACTGGAGACTATATATTAGTCCGACCTGTTGATACCGTATTATTGGCTATTCTCGAGCCGTTGAACCTCCTTCTTGGACGGTTGAGTATATTATGGGCCGTGAGCCAGTTATTGGATCCCGCGAGGATCGTTATCATTGTCTTATCATATAGACATGCTAGTTTACTACTAGTCCGCAGCTATTTTGTTATTATGCTAATTCCAATCTCTCGAACTTGATATTACTGTTTTCCAACTGAAAAATGATAAAAGAGTTTTCAAAAACTACTTTTGAGCCTGCGCGAGGCTGTATCTGCATATTAGCTGACTAGTAGTGGATCGGGCTGCACGCCGCAGCGAGATATATGTTGGATCGGACTGCACGCCGCAGGAATATCTCTATGAGATGTGCTTGGGCTGTAGGAGCCCCTCCGGAGTCCGAACCCCCACAGTGAGCACGGGTACCCAAAATTGGAGTCGGGCTACGCGCCGTAGCGGTCATATCATGCATTGCATTGCATTTAGCTACATCCGCTAGCTGTTATGCTATTTATTGGTATTTGTTGGTACAGGTACAGTGAAGATTGATTCTATGACAGGGTAGCTGATTATAGCTTTACATAGTGCTTTATTGCGGATTTCTTATCTGCGCTGTCTTACCCTTGTTTATTACCACTGAGTCTGGCAGTACTCATTTTACTCCCTGCACCTTGTGTGCAGATCCAGGTACCTCTCAGCAGTGATCCAGTAGCTGTGCGAGGCGACATCCGTGGGATATACGAGGTAGCTGCAGAGTCCGCAGAACCCGATATTCCTTCCTACTGTCTTTTGATTTTGTATTGACATTTCTTTCCGCACTTGGTATCTTGTAAACCTTTATACACTCATGTTCAGTAGAGGCTCATGACTCTTGACCCTTGGTCTATGGGAGTTGATGTATTATGGGACTTGGTTCCCCGTTTTCGTTATATGTATCACTGTTATTTTGTAAATTAATATGCTTAAATGGGCTAAAGAGAGCTTCTAGCTCCATGGTCGATTGTGATTGGTCAGGCTGGCTTAGCAATGTGCTGGGTGCCATTACGACCGGATTTGGGGTCGTGACACATTTCTATTTCATCCATAGGGGGTTTCACTCTAGATGCTTGCTCTCGCCATTTGATAGCATATTCTCTGATACTTTCTGAGGGCTTCTTCTTTAAGTCCGATAAAGAATTCCTGTCTGGTGCAATGTCAATGTTGTACTGGAACTGTTTCACAAAATCTCTGGCCAAATCGTCCCGGATGTGCCATCGAGATATGTCTTGATCCATGTACCATTCTGATGCTATCCCGATCAAGCTTTCTCCGAAATATGCCATCAGCAATTCTTCCATGCCGCCGGCACCTCGCAATTGATTGCAGTATTTCTTTAGATGAGCAATAGGGTCGCCATGCCCGTCATACTTTTCGAACTTCGGTGTCTTAAAGCCTGATGGCAAATGGACATGTGGGAACATGCACAAATCTGCGTATGAAACACTCTTCTGTCCGCCTAGACCTTGCATGTTTTTCAAACTTTGTTCCAAGCTGCTCATTCTTTTTGTCATTTCATCCCGTTCGGGAGCTTTTGGATTTTGGCTTGGCATGAACTCATATTGGGTTGGCTGAGGATAGACATTGGCGGCAAACTAGGTAGGATCCCGTGAAAGGGGTGGTGCCGGGAATGTAAAAGAAGAGGAGTCAAAGAAAGAAGTATGTGTGGCGGGATGCGCCGCAATTGGAATGGGTAAACCAACCGACGTTCTTGTGGATGTATCTAATGCTGTCACCCGAGGATAGGAAGTGGAGGGTGATTCAGAGAGGGTTGTAACATTAGAATACCCAAAAAGAGTAGGTGGGTAATTGGTGGGAGTATTAGAAATCCCACTTGACTTGAGGAATAGTTCGGGGAACCCGGGGATCAGACTTGGGGGCTCTTTCCCATTATTCCAGTCATCTAACATCTCCAGCATGCGACAGCGCAAAATTCTATTTTTTTCTGCAGCTGCTGACTCATTAGCCAGAATGGCTGACACGAAGCTCTCTTCCAAAATGGGAACAATTGGTAGAGGGATTTCTGAAGACATGTTGGCACTTCTTTTCGACCTTGTGAAATAAGGATGGGTACTTTCTTTTGATTTAGCAACGGGTTGCTGAACTTTTCCTTTAGACCTCGTGGAGTATGAATGTGAGGCCAGAGTACCACAAAATCGACCACCCTTTTCTAAAACTTGGAGTTTGGCAAACAAACGGTTAGTCTAAGACAACATAACAGATAAGTAATCTCACGTTGGGTGTGATGCACTTATATAATTGATCGTGTTTCTACTTGTATTCGATTGTAATGCGTTACTCCGGCTTATACTTTCCTTTGCTTTCATCTTCTTTCTCCCTTTATCAATTTTCTCTTTCTTTTTTTTTCGTTTTTTCTTTTTCTTTTGGTGATGGTCGAATCTTATGTGGATTGCCTACGTATCATGTCCCCGCATGAATCAGACCGGGCGTAGTTCGGATAATAAGGAATGGAGTGAATAAACTAATTTTTTTTTTAATTCTTGAAAGAAACGCTTTAAAAGAAATAACATATTTATATTTTGCTTATTTTTGTTTTGCTTTTTTGAAAGAAAGACTTCAAAATAAAATTTATTTGCTTTGGGATAAAAAAAATATTTTTGTTTGAATTTTTACTTATTGTCTCTTTTTCTAAAAAAAATACTTTTTTTTTTAATTTTTGTTTCCCTTTTTTTTAGAAAAGGAATTCAAAATGAAAGAAACCTATATTTGTTTTTATTTTTTTATTGATTTTTCTTTTTTATTTCATAAAAAGAAAACAGTAGAAAGAACGAAACCATTTTTTTTAGTTAAACTACTTTTACTATTTTTTTATTTTTTTCTTTGAATTTTCTAAGGAAAGATTTTAAAGAAGGAACTAAACGAACAATAGTTTTTTTTTCGAATTCTTTTTTTTTAAAATTGGGGTCGGAACCGGGGAGGTTTTCCTACGTATCTCACATCCGGTTAGAATCAGACCTGCGTAGTTCGGAAATAAAAGAACTAAATCATTTTAAGAAAAGAAAACAAACTATTTTTTAAACAGCATTTGTAAAACAAATTATTTTGAGAGAAACTAACCTATCTTTAATAAAATCAACAAAATTTATCGGAATTTTTTTTTTTGCATTTTTCAAAAATTATTTTCAAAGAAGCTAAACTATTTTTCGTAAAATTAAGAAAATTTATTTGAAAATTTTCTTTCAAAAAATTTCAAAGAAACTAACTATTTAAAATTAACAAAATTTATTCAGGAGATTCTTTTTTTTCATTTTGTTTTTTTTTTCATTTTTTTTTCAAAAATTACTTTCTAAGAAAAACATATCATTTTCCATAAAATTAATTTGATTTTTTCACCTTGACATCTTCCAATTCTTACCCTCCTTTTTTTAATAACAAACCGGTCGGCATGTAAGATCGAAACAAATAAATGCACAGAGAAAGATGCAACAAGTTGATCTTTTGTTTCAAGTACACCTGTCCTAGACAGACCCAACCCCTGTGTTGAGCCTCCTAAGTCAAATGTGCCCATGATGCAAATAGACGTTTCTATCGGGGATCCGGCATAAGGTTTTGTTACTCTAAGTCATCATCATGTTGGAAAAGGTGTCTAGACTGACTTTAACTCGAGCGGACAACTCGAGCCGAAGAGTGTCAGTGCACCGGTAGCATGGCTTTCCGGCTTAATTGACAAAACTCTCCGCCTAAACATGTGTGACTACAAAATCCTTCACCGGGTGCCAAGCACCACAGCTATCTTGAGAAAAACGGGCTATGTCCAGCAAATGCCCGATATTATATTTCAAAAGACTCAGAAAAGAAAAAATGGGTATCGACACAATTTATATACAATTCACAAAATATCAAAGCGGTAAAAGCAACATTTAGCATATTAAATATAAACATGTAACAAAATCAGATAACAAATAAGCCAAATACAACAATTATTCAAAGCTCGAATTCTTAAACCCTGAACCGGTGGTTCTGGGTTTGTTTCCCCAGCAGAGTCGCCAGAGCTGTCACACCTCCTTTTGGCGCGCCCCCTACCCCGGGAGGTAGATGCGCGAGGGAGTTTTTCCAATTTAAGTGACAATATTCGAAACGGGATTATTCTATTTATTTCAGAGTCGCCACTTGGAATAAATTAAGGTGTCCCAAGTCACCAGTTTATTTAAGTCCCGAATCGAGGAAATTTCGACTTTCCAAATGAAGTCTGCGAACCGGAAATTCTAAGTAAGGAATTCTGTTGACCCGAGGGAAGGTGTTAGGCACCCCCGGATCCCGTGGTTCTAGCACGGTCGCTTCAACTATTATAAATGGCTAAAAATATCTGATTTTATACATGTTTATAAATTATGTGCTCTGATTAAACTTTAAACCGCTCTATTAATTTTGAAGAAAAGTATCTGACTTAAACAGTATTTAAACTATCAATAAATAAATAATAAATAAAAATTATTTGCTCCAAATAAAATCAAAATTTTGTCCCCTTTTATTCCATTTAGTACCCTATATAAAATGAACACTTTAATTTCTATTTTACTTCTATTAACCCAATTCCGGCATATATCTCTTAATAATTGGGTTAAACTACAAATGTCGTATTTTTTTTTTTGGAGAAAACTTGCTCAGCTTATTAACGAAATCTGGGCTTGAAGCCCAATACAAAGAAGAACGAAATCTGGGCTTGAAGCCCACAAGCATGTGCCAGCCTTCTCTATCGTGTGCCTTTTTAGGCAAAATTTCACAAATGCACAGTACATAATCTGGGATTCAATTTTCATTTGTGGATTATTCTCTATATTCCTAACTTTTGGTTTATAAAGAAATCATATAATACTGCATATTGAACTAAATTGCTCTAACCAATTTTAATGCAATAGCTAGAGGAAATTTGCTGTTTTAGACGACAAAACTATTTAAGTAATCCAAGATTAAGCTAAATTTATTGAAACTTACTGTACCGACACAAGCAGTCTCACAATTGCAATTTCACAAACAATTTGAGAATGAATATGAATATCGAGAACCAGTTTGTTGAAACCTGCTGTATCGAATGAATATTGGATTTATAGATACCTTTAATAAAACAATTTCACAAACAGTTGTTCAAACTTAGCAAAGATGATCGACCACCAATATATAGAGAATCCCAAACACCGTTTTTAGCTTTTCATGCTTGAACCAATATGTTTGAAACCAAGCCAACAGTTATGAATCGAATCGTCAAATGCAAGCGGATAGGAATCTATACTAAACACATAAGTAATGAAAGAAGACCAGAAATTCAGCTTCAAACAAGATCTTCATCCGAACAGAACTTCATATCTTTACATGCATCAGCAATTAAACTTCAACCATGAACTAAGGAAGTACCTGGACAGTGGAAGAAGAAGTAATCAGTGACAGCAGTAACAACAGCAACAATGCAACAGCCAACGTGAATAAATAGTAGATCTCAAAATTAATGACCAACGAGTAACACCAGCTAAATTGGATAGACCAGTTTGGAAAAATACCCAACAAACAACGGAAAGTGTCAACAGACCAATATCCTTACCCAAGACTAGTTCAATTGAGCTCAAAATTACTTGGAGTCAGTCTAATATACCTCTGAACCTCAAAAACCAGTGACTCAACTCGAAAACCAACAAGTTACCGAGAAACAACTATAAGAATTCATAATTTATTCGATAGAATAGTGTTTTCTTTTCAATAGAATAGTAACCTTCTGAAAATACTCCTAAACTCTTTCCCTTAAACTCTCAGTGTCTATCTCTCCAGCTTAATGAAACTCTGTTTTTCTCCCTAAAAAACTCACAGGATCTCAAATCTATTTTCCTCTGTCTCTCTCTGTTCTGCCAGTAAGTATTTCTGTCTGTCTGTGTGTTCTCTGTGTCTATGTTTTTCCAGTGAGTCTTATAGCCTTCAAGACCCAAAACATTAACATATTTTAATTATTTCAGATCTGTCCAGCACATGTTGTTCCCTCTGTTTTTCCACCTTCCCTTGTCTAAATATGGCTCTACCCTTTAAACAATCCTAAAGTGCAGAAACTATGTGGGATACCTGCTGTCCAGCAGGTTCCACTAACTAAACATGTGCCCTGCACCCTCAGATTTCTATCCTAAGCTAAAAAACTATATCCAATCAGTTTCTTTATTACTAAGAGATAGTTAACATCTATGATTCAACAGCTATAAACCAACAGTGACATTACAGCCAGTTAACAGCTAATCACGATCCAGTGTTCTAACAAAACGAACTACAGAATCGATTTGACGATATTCGATTAACGATTACGACATGTATAATCGATAAAGAACAAATCGATAAGTCAGTGATTCCAACAATCTCGGCCAATGCTGGAAAAATTCGAAGCTAACTATTCGATGATGCTAATCGACGCGAATACGTATTATACAACATACGTAATCAAACCAATGAATCCAGAAACAAAAAAATGACCAAATAAAAGGTCTGTTGGGGAAGAGGCAGAGAAGATTACAATTAAACACAAAACAGAACAAATGAACCACTAAACCAAACAATGAACACAACAATGAATGAAAACAGAAAGAAAGAGAAGAAAAAATGAAATACCTTAAACAGAGAATCCGTAATCGAACAAACTTGGGCTCGAAGGGACTTGAAATTGCATTTTTTGAAGTCGAATGGACTTTAATTAAAATATTTTCAAACGAAAACATACCAATTAAAGTCTATTAACTTCAAATTCTTTCAATTGGACGAAATACCTAGTTTTTTAATTCTAGGGTTCTTGAGGGCTCTATTTGGGGTTCGACTAATTCCGGTCGGATTCAAGCCGGACCAACGGCGGTGTGGAGATTAGGAAGGTCACGGGAGTGTTTGGGGTGAGTTTGGACTTGATTGGAGTGGGTTCATACTTTGCTCGAATCTTCAAATGAAGATTCGAAGCGGCCTAGGGTGATTCGAGGTTAACAGAGTGTGGCTTTGGAGAAGGGGAGTTAGGGTGGTTCAGTGGTGTGATTTTGGTGGCCGGCGACGTTGGTGCCACCGGGTTTTGGGCATGGTAGTCATCCGGCGGCGGCTAGGGTTTTGGGGAGGGAATTTCGGGTGAAGGAGATGAGAGGGGGAAGGGTTTGAACGGGTCTTTAGGGTTTAGGGGTCTTTTGGGAGATTAAAATGAGTGTTTAATCTCAACCGTTGGATCATAAGAATCCAACGGCCAAGATCAGTCTCTTGATAAAAAACGGGGTCGTTTTGGTTCAGTGAGGTGGGTCTAAACCGGGTAGAGGACTGGACTGGGCCGGGTAAAAGGGGTAAAGTTTGGGCTGGATTAATTTGGTTTGAGGCTTTTATCCTATTTCCGATTTTTAGTCTATTTTCCTTTCTTTTCCTTCTTTTTATTTTCCTAATTCATTTCAAACTAGATTTTAAAAATCCTAAACTAAATTATAAAACAAAATTAAATTATCAAAAGTATTAATTAACCTCCAATAATAATTAAACACACATAATTAAATACCAAAAGTAAAATCACACAATTGTACAACAAATGGTAAAAAATGCAAAATACATTATTTTGTGAATTTTTCATTTTCATAAAACAACCTTAATTACTGTTAATTGTAAACTTGAATTTTATGTGCAAATGCAATATATTTTTGTATTTTATATTAATTTAAATAAATAGACATGCACATACAAAAAATGCAAATAATAAGAAAAAAATAACACAAAAATCACAAAAATCACGCACAACACAAAACTATTTTATTTTTTTTTGCATTTTTGGGAGTAATTCTCATGTAGGGCAAAAATCACGTGCTCACACATTATCAAAATTATGAACTGAAATTACCCCTTCTATATTTTTTTTACTCCACGTTGTTCATCTCTTTTTCTCAACCTTTTACAGAAATAATATTTTCTTAACTCTTTTTTCTTTAACCTCACCCTGGCCACGGTTAAACATATATACCCATTTTTTATTAATTTTGAGTTTGGCTTAGCTGGTTTCTCCTAGGAATTTATAGGTTAATCCATCAAAAATATTAAGAAATTGAAAAGATAACCATATACTAAGAATGATGTCTAGTTATTTACAAACTAATAATTAAGGAATAATAAACATAAAGCTATACATAATAGCAAAAAACTTGTAAAACGAGGGGTAATATCCAAAAATATAATTTAGATAAAATGAGTAACCTACATGTTTTACATGAGAGAGATTTCTCTTTCGAGAAACTCGAAAAAGTTGTTAAACCTTAATAATAAAATCAAGTTTCTACGTCTTCGGGTTTCTACGTCTAGTTTAAACTCTTCTAAACTCGAGCTAATTTTTTTATTTTTTTATTTTTATGGTATGGTAAAATTTATAAGATAAAAAGGTAAATTACATTAAAGTCTTATGTTGTAAAATTCTACTCAGTACTCTCTCTCTTATTCTGTAGACCTATATTGTTATAGTATTATTCAAATTATTAATTAAAATTACCCTTTCTATACATTTTTTACTCCACTCCATTCATCTCTTCTTCCCAACCTTTTAAAGAAATAATCTTTTCTTAAATTCTAAATCTTTATTATAGTCTAGTATTTAAAATATATGTATTTTATTAGAAGGGAAGAAGAGATGAACATATTGGAGTAAGAAAAGTATAGAAGAGGTAATTTCAGTTCATAATTTTGACAATAAGGTAATAATATAGGTCTATATAATGAGAGAGAGAGTACCAAGTAGGATTTTACAGCATAAGACTTTAACACAAATAATTCTTACCTTTTTACCTTATAAATTTAACCGTACCATAAAAATAAAAAAGAAATTTTTTCCTCAAGTTTTGAAGAGTTTAAACAAGACGTAGAAACCTGAGACATGGAAACCTGATTTTATTATTCAGATTTTATATTAAATTAGATTTTATTATATATTGGTATCTCGTCTTGTATTATATGAATATCCATACATTCAGTACTTCTACCGTACTTTCGGTTCCATCATCTATTTCTCCATGGGTAGAATAGTTATAATCAGTAAACCTAATTGAGTTCTGCAGATCAGTTGTGTATACTACACAAAGTTATGACAAGAATGAATATAAAAAGAAAAAATATAGAAAATATAAACTTAGAAAGAATTTAGGAACTAAAGTACTAGTCGTGGTATATGATGACAGATGGTCAGATCAAAAGAAATCTTTAATAGATTTAGCGGAAGTAAACATGACCAATAATAGAGGAATATTCTTTATTAGCCCAGACTTCATAATAAATTTAGCAGAATTCGATAAAAATATTAAAATAGGAATACAAACTAAATGATACGAAGAAATGAATAACGGAAATAATCTACTCATTGTGTAGGTTTCATAGGAAAATGAATATATATATATATATATATATATATATATATATATATATATATATATATATATATATATATATATACGCTTTTATGGACTATTATTTTTTAGATTTGTTAGACCGAATAAAAATATATTTTTCTATCTTTTAACACATGATTTTATTCTAATATAGCTGATTGAATTTATCACTTAGGGGGTCGTTTGGGTCAGAGATAAGTCATGCGGGGATTATTAATACAAAATTTTTAATTTAAGAATAAAATAATACAAAAATTAACAATACAATATAACTTCTTTATAGCAGCATATCTATATGACAACCATTTACTATAAAATTCAAGGCTTACTAGAGCCGGTTTTATCTTATGTTATAGTATATGTCCTTAGAAACAAGACAAATGGCTCTTTCTCTCTTCAAGTTTCTCTCGCCCCGCTAGTGCTCTCTTCTGCCTTCTGATTTTCTGGCACAGGCAACCTCAGGTAAGTGAGCCTCTCTCTCTCTCCCGCTCTTCTCCCTCCTTCCTCTCCCCCTCCCCCCTCATCTCTATTCTCCACCCATTTCTCTCTTTTCTCCACACCTTCTCTATCTTTTCTCTATTTCAATGCCGGATTTCTGGTCGGCGACCTCCTAAAGCCTCTTTTGTGTCTTTCTTCTCTTCTCCTCACTCCCTTCTTCTGCCTTATCCCCATAAACTCGTCTCTCTTTACAGGCTGATCATTTTCCCCAGCCCTTCTTGAGCCTAAATTTCAGTTCCTAAAACCTCAGCTGCCCCTCCAGCGACCACTATTCGGTGACCCCCCTCCCCCGCCTATATTCCCTCCCTTTTTAACTCTGTCCAGGTCCACCCCTAGTTCAGGTTGACATCCCCCTTCCTTATTAGTTTCGTGGTGGTTGTGTATTATTTTTCAAGGAACTAGTTGCGGCTACCCAAGCAAGTGCGAGGCATACGAGCAAGTAGAGCGGAGAGTTGGAAGGACGCACAGTAGATTTCTGTGACCTGGGGTGCATCAAGTCATATTTCCATGTTCTTTCCAACAGGAGTTGGTACCTCCCGCTTTCTTGTCTCTTTCTTTATGTTAGTTAAATTGTGATTTTTAGTTAGCATTACTTTAAGCATATTATTAGAGTACTTGTAGTTGCCATCTGTTATTTTCTAGTTTGGGTGTGTGTTAGTATTTTTTTGGTGTTTGTCATAGGTATAGTGGCTTTGGTGTGGGATGGTAGTGTAATGTCATGTCTTTGAGGGGTTTTTGGGGGTGAGAAGGGGGGTGGGGTGGGGGTCAGTGGATGGGACAAGAGGAAAGGAGGGTAAGGGGAAAGCATGAGCTTTTAGATTGAGGATGAGTTCGTGAAACATAGGCATGCTGACGGGTAAGTTTATTGAGCTGTCAAAGATTCTACAGAAGAGGAAAATTAATATAGCTTGTGTTCAGGAGACTAGGTAGGCAGGGTCGAAGGCGAGAAATGCGGACGGGTATAAGTTATGGTACTCTTGAGTTATGAGAGGTAAGAATAAAGTAGGTATCTTGGTGGATAAGGATCTTATAGAGTCTGTGGTGGAGGTTAGGCGAGTGAATAATATGCTAATATATATTAAGTTGGTGAATGGTAAGTGCCCCCTCAATGTAGTTAGCGCTTATGCGCCACAAGCAGGCTTGGATGAGGAGGTTAAGAGGCACTTTTTGGAGGCTTTGGACGAGATTGTGCACAGATATTTCACCTACTGAAAGGTTATTTATTGGAGGGGATTTTAATGGCCATATTGGGTAAGCTGCTGGTAGTTATGGCGAGGTGCATGTTGGCTTTGGCCTTGGGGATAGGAATATGGGAGGTACTTCATTGTTAGACTTCGCTTTTGAGCTAGTGCTTGCAAACTCGTATTTTCCAAAGAGGGAGGAGCATTTGTTTACTTTCCGGCATTCACCGGTGTAGACTCAAAATGATTACCTTCTCCTCAAAAGGTGTGATAGAGGATTGTGCGAGGATTGCAAGGTTATACCAGGAGAGACCGTCGTAACTCAGCATAGGCTCTTAGTGATGGACGCCGGCATTATGATAGAGGGGAAGAATAGGTATGCTGGTAGTCGACCGAGGATTAGAAGGGGAGCTTTAACCAATGATAAAGCCCAGGAGTTGGATGAGAGGTTATCCGCTATGAGAGCTTGAAGAAGTAATAGAGACGCGAGCATATGCGGTCAACGACAGCGAACTATGTAAGGGATGTAGTGAGAGAGGTGCTAGGGATAACAATGGATTTTTTTTCCAGACACCAACGCGACTGGTGGTCAAATGACGTAGTCCAAGGTAAAGTGGAGGAGAAGAAGGTAGCGTACACGAAGTTGGCAGGGAGCACAAACGAGGAGGATAGGACAATGAATAGAGAGAGGTACAAGGTGGCAAGGACGGAGACAAAACTGGCGGTCACGGAGGCTAAGAATGCAGCGTTTGGTCGTCTATATAAGGAATTGGGGGAGAAAGGTAGGGACATAAAGTTGTTTCGGCTGGCTAAATTGAAGGAGAGTAAGACCCAGGATCTGGACCAAGTAAGGTGCATCAAAGACGAGGATGGTAGAGTATTGATAGGACTTGGGGAATTTGGAGAGTCTCCGAGATTTTAGGTATTGATAGGACTTGGATACCATGGTATGGCTAAATGGTAATTTAATCTGGGACTCTCCTATCAATAAAGAATTTAGTAATCCAGTGTTGTAACAATTTAGCCATACCATGAAAGTTTGGGTGAGGGTGGTGGAGGCGAGGGTGAGGAAGATGACATCTATATTCGACAATCAGTTTGGGTTCATGCCGGGTTCCACAACAGAAGCTATCCATCTTATTAGGAGGTTGGTGGAATAGTACAAGAATAAGAAGATAGATCTACATATAATGTTTATTGACTTGAGAAAGCGTATGACAAGGTCCTAGGGAGGTGCTCTAGAGATGTATTGAGGCAAAGAGCGTGTAGATAGCCTACATAAGAGCGATCAAGGACATGTATGATGGAGCTAAGTCTAAGGTTAGTACTGTGTGAGGCGACTCGAAGCATTTTCCAGTTGTTATGGGATTACACCAAGGCTTTGCGCTTAGCCCGTTCTTATTTGCCTTGGTGATGGATGCATTTACATACCATATTCAAGGGGATGTGCGATGGTGTATGTTATTTATTGATGACATAGTTCTAATTGATGAGACGAGGGTCGGTATTAACGAGAGATTGGAGGTTTGGAGACAGTCCCTCGAGTCTAAGGGTTTCAAATTGAGCAGGTCTAAGACAGAGTACCTGGAGTGCAAGTTTACCACTGAGTTGAGGGAAGTAGGTAGGGACGCGAGGCTTGTTCATAGGTCATCCCTAGAGAGATAACTTCAAGTATCTTGGGTCGATGAGGGACGGAGAGATCAATGAGGATGTCACTCACCATATAGGTGCGGGCTGGATGAAATGGAGGCTTGCATCTGGAGTTTTGTGTAACAATAAAGTACCACTGATACTCAGAGGTAAGTTGTAGAGCTATGGTTAGACCGACCATGTTGTATGGGAAAAAATGTTGGCCGGTTAAGAACTCCCTATCTAGAGGATGAAGGCAACATAGATGAGGATGCTAAGGTGGATGTGCGTGCACACTAGGATAGACAAGGTTAGGAATGAAGATATTCGGCAGAAGGTGAGCGTGGCCCCTGTGGATGACAAGATATGGGAAGCAAGGCTCAGATTATTTGGACATGTACGGAAGAGAAGCTTTGATGCTCCGGTGAGGAGGTATGAGCGGTTAGTCGTGGTGGGTATGACAAAAGATAGAGGGAGGCCTAAGAAGTATTGGGGAGAGGTGATCAAGCAGGATATGGTACGACTGCAGATTTCTGAGGACATGACCATTGATATGATGGTCTGGAGGTGAAGCATTAGGGTTGTAGGTTAGGGAGTAGTAGAGATTTCCTTACTTAATACCGAGGGTGAGGTAGGGTTGGATTAAGGTTGATCTTAGATGGCTTGCAGTTTTTGTTGAATCCACACTATCCTTGTTGTTTATCTTAGCCCCAGGCTTTAGATACTATTATTGTTATTGCACGTCATTTATCTTTTGGTTGTTATGCTTCTGTTACTATCACAGTTTCTACTGGAGTTACTAACTAATTATCTTTTCTTGTTTTTTTTATTTGTCTTTTTGAGCTGAGGGTCTATCGAAAATAGCTTCTCTGCCCAATCGGGGTAGGGGCAATTTCTGCATATATATTACCCTCCACATACCCCACTTTGTGGGATTGTATTGGGTAGTAGTTGTTGTTGTTTTTTATTATAATATATGTCCTTTATAACAATACCTCACAATAGTAGCCAAAAAATATCAAAACAAACGAGATTATTATAAAAAAGTTTTACTATACTAGTATTATTTCTGGCACAATCTATAATTTAATTTGTTTTGTTTATTTAAAAGATATTTAGTACAATACATAAGGGTTATTGTGGTTATTATAGTTATTTTAATCCATATTTACTAATTTATGTATTCTTGTTCCGTCTTTTATCATGCATTATATCTTTGCGTAAGTTATGAAAGTATTCTTTATGCTAGCAACGAAATAGACGACCAAACACTGTATAAGTAATGCATACATTTTTATCAAAAATCTAACGAAACGCCGCATTACTTGTGTAGACCTTGATACATGGATTAGATACTACTACATTTTAAGCTTGAAATTAAAGTAGCACTTTATTTCCTATTGGAGATCTCAATCTAGACTACTCAAATCAATTTTTGACATTGGTATAGTAGGTCTAGCCAAATTAGTTTATAACCACAAGTTTGATAAACTTTCAAAGTATAAACTAAAATATATTAAGTCAAATCAGCCAAAAATCATAAGTTGTTCATTCTTAATGTATGTCATGAATGATTTCATCAGTTTCATTTCGTGATTTATCAATGAGCAAAAAGACTATATATTGATCTCTCATATATTTTAGAGAAGTAGGCGACCCTATAAACTTGCAAATTTTTCTTTTTCATTTTGACATCGAAACGGAAGAAACACCTATTAAACACTTAAATAAAAATAAGTAGTAGTATCAATTAGACACGCTCATATGCACAATGTGGGTAAATACACCACTTTTGAACATGTGAGAAGAATAATCTTTACATTTTTCGTTTTTCTTTCTTCAATTTTGTTAACCTGCAAGAAAAGAGGAAAAAACTGGAAGCATCGACGACCTAGGCTTTGCACCATGTCCGTTGACAGTAGAAGCTTCGAGAGGAAAATCAGATATTTTGTATATTAGAAAAATAAATAAAATTCGTCTCTTACATATACATGGGCTTCACTATTTATAGTGACCCGAAAATAATACAAAGATGAATGGACCAACCCCACTAATTCTAATCTATACATTTGGGCCCAAACTATAAATGCAAAAATACAAAAGAGCAAAAAATACTAGGCCCAAATTTATTACCCATCATCTAAATTTTCAATTCTAACAGCCCCCCCCCCCCCCAAGTTGGAGGGTGACAAAACCCCCAACTTGCGAGTGTGTAAGTGATGAGCAGGACCAGGCAGAGCCTTTGTAAGTAGATCAGCAGCTTGAGAGGCACTAGAGTATGAACCAGAGAAATCAGCCCATCTCCAAGCTTGGCACGTAAAAATTGACAATCCGGCTCTATATGTTTTGTCCTCTCATAGAAGACATGATTTTTTGCAATGTGTAGGGCAGCCTGGCTATCACAAAATACAGGGACAAGAGAAGAAATTAGAACACCAAAATCAGAGAACAACTGAGATAACCAAGTAACTTCAGCCACTACTTTACTCGTAGCTCTGTACTCAGCCTCAGCTCAGGAAAGGGAAACCACAGGTTGCTTCTTAGATTTCCAACCCACCAAACTACCTCCAAGGAAGATGCTAAACCCAGTGACTGATCTCCTACTATCAGGGCAAGAGGCCTAGTCACTATCACAGAATACCTGTAAAGACATAGTAGGATCATTGTTGAAAAAAGACCCCAAAATTAGCTGAACCTTTGAGATATCTGAGAAGATGAAGAGCAGCCTTCATATGCGGTATTCAAGGCTGTTGCATAAATTGGCTCAAATGCTATAGTACAAAACTGAGGTCAGGACTTGTATGGGTTAGAAAATTCAGCTTGCCTATGAGACTCATATACTCTTCAGGTTAGGCAAAAGTGCACCTTACTTGGCCTTCAATTTCACATTCAATTCAAGAGGACATGTAATAGGAGTACACTCAAGAGAGTGAAACTCATCCAAAAGATCATGAATAAACTTCTTTTGGTGCAGCAGAACCCCGGAAGAAGTGTAGTGAACTTCAATACCAAGAAAGTGGTTAAGGAGACCCAAATCCTTGATCTTGAGCTGATCATGAAGGAAGCTCTTTAAGGCAGAAATTTCTGATAAATCAGAGCCAGTGAGGATAACGTCATCTACATATACATCCAATATAACTAAAGAATCCCCAGATCCCTTAGTGAAAATAGAATAGTCATTCAGAGAATGCATATACACTCTGGAGGATAAGGCTTGAGATAACTTTGCATACCATTGTCTGGAAGCTTGCCTCAATCCATAAAGTGATTTTTGGAGCTTGCAGACCAAGGAAGTAAAAGAAGTGGAAGCAGGAACAGAAAGACCAGGAGGAAGTTTCATAAAAACCTCTTCATCAAGATCACCATGCAAGAAGGAATTATTGACATCAAGTTAGAATAAGGACCAATGTTGCTTGACAACCACATTAATTAAGGTCCTAATAGTAGATATTTTTATAACATGAGAGAATGTTTCATGAAAGTCAACCCCTTCTACTTAAGTGTCACCCTTGACCACCAACATAGCTTTGTACCTCTCTAAGCTACCATCAACCTTATATATCACTTTATAAACCCATTTACACCCAATAGGCTTCTTACCATTTGGTAATTCCAAAATTTCCCAAGTTCTATTGGCTTTAAAAGCCTCAAATTCCTTCTTATTGGCATCCTACCACTCAAGAATAACAGCTGCCTGGGAGTATGAATATGGATCTAGTATATGCAACTGACCAATAAAAGGGATGAAGTTGGAAGAGGAGGACTTGCAAACATAACTATTGAGGTAACTAAGAGGATTATGTGGCCTGGAGGACCTTCTTAGAGTAGGGAATGTAGAAAAAGAGATAGGGATGGAATTATCAATAGGAGAAGGATCATGAGGGGAAGAATTATGGGAAACAAGAGGTGAATGACTGAAAGAAGAAGCGGGATAGGAGCAGGATATGCAATAGGAGATGAAGGATTAGTGGGTACAGAAGTAGGAGGTGGAGTGGAAGATAAAGTAGGAGGTGGAGTGGAAGATAAAGTAGGAGGATGAGGTACTGAACAATCAGCATCAAAACAATTGGATAGTGGAGAAGATATAATGTGGGAAGGATGATCAGAAGCCTTGAAGAATGGAAAGATGTGTTCTAAAAAAATGACATCCCTAGAGATGAAGCATGATTTAGAAATGAGGTTATAGAGCTTTTAACCTTTCTTAGGAAAGGGATAACCCACAAACACACGTGGGATAGATCTGGGAGAAAACTTGTCCTTGTGCAACTTAGTCATAGTACAGTAACACAAACAACCAAAGGCTTTAAGATGAGAGTATGAGGGAATAGTACCATATAACAACTCATAAAGACTTTTGTGATCCAAAAGAGGGGATGGAAACCTATTGATCAAATAGGTTGCAGTTGGAAGACAATCACCCCAAAATCTAATATGAAGGTGGGACTGAAATAATAAGGCTCTAGTAGTCTGAAGCAAATGTCTGTGCTTCCTCTCCATTCTGTAAGGAGTGTGTGGACAGGAAGTCTGATGTTGAAATTCCTTTTTCAGAGAAGAAAGTAGAACCTGAAGGACTGGACCCTAATTCTAAGGCATTATTACTTATAACAACCTAAACTTTAGTATGAAATTGAGTTTCAACCATGGTAATGAAAGCCTTGAGTAAATCAAAAGCATTACTCTTAGCTCCCATAAGGTGGGTCCAAGTAGGCCTTGAGAAATCATCAACAATTATCAAGAAGTATTTGGAAGCACTATAGGTGGGTGTGTGGTAAGGTCCCCATATATCTATGTGAATTAATTGAAATGGGTGAGTGGACTGTATACTACTATCAGGGAAAGGCAACCTGTTTGTCTGGCTGATGGACAAACAGGACAGCTAAAGGATTGTTGAAATTTACAATTTAATGCAGATATAATTTTCAGCTTGAAAAAGGGAATATGTCCAAGCCTGTAATGCCAAACAACTTCAACTTTATTCATGTTATCAACAACTGATATGGCATTTATAGATGGCCATTCATCAATTACACTAGAATGAACAGAAGAATTAGAAATTAAAATATTAGAAAGAGTAGAATGATTGGAAGAAAAAATATCTACATTAGGAGCAATGATAGACTGGAACAACTTGTAGAGTCCATTGTCCAGCTTACCAAGTATCACAGGTTCATTAAAAGGCCATGTAAAGTACAAGTAGCCTTGGTAAACTGTACCATGTCATCAACATGAGAAAGTAATTTGTGGACAGAGATGAGATTATACTGAAAACCTGGAACATAAAGAACATTATGCAATATCAGATCAGGCAATAGAGTCAATGACCCCATATTGGTAACTTTGACTTTATAACCATTTGGAAGAGAGACAAGGTATGGAACAGGTAAGGTTTAGACATTAAAGAGTAAATTCTTTGTGGAAGTCATGTGGTCAGAAGCCCCAGAGTCTATTATCCATACTATACCATCTACTTTAGTCAACATATATGCACCATAAGACATACCAGGAGGAAGTAACTCGCCAGCAAAATTTGCTGACCCCATTAGGCTTGAGGTAGATGGAGAAGAAGACAAATGTGATTGTTGAAGCAAAATCATTAATTGAGAGTACTAATCCTTGGTAAGTCCAGGAATAGCAGTTATGTCCTCAGACTGTGCAAAAGTACTATGTTGAATAGGGGTATCACTAGTCCTAGATTCAAGTTGGCTGGTGACCTCAACATGTGCAACAGTCTTTCTCAGATTAGGAGTTTTTGTGAACTTGAAACTTGAGAGATAACCATGGAGTTTGTAGCATTTTTTTATAGTGTGTCCAGGTTTCGTACAGTACTTGCAGGTGATAGTTGATTTAGATGACTCAAAATTCACTCTAGAAGGGTAACTCTGCCTTGACTGTAATGACCCGGATTTTTCACCATCGAGAGACGTAATGGCGCCTACTGTAGGAGCTAGGCAAGCCAAACATTTAGAAACACATCGCCGATATCATTTAAATAAAATAGTAATGAAAACATTAAAATAAAGCGGAAGACTTCAAAAATGTTTAAATAACTGAAAACTGAAATACGAAACTCCAAATTACACTTCTACCCAGTATCTTGTGTCACTCTCACAGACTACTATAGAATACTGAAACAAGGGTCCGAAAGAAATACATATAACTGTTTTTCTCGAACACATGGGACAATAGAATAAAGTAAGGATAGAGAAGGTGTCGGGCCTGCGGATGCCCGCACGCTACCTCAGTATCTCGCGGATCTGAATGCTAACACCCGCACCACTGCTGCTACTGCGGTCCAAATCCTATATCTGTGCAGAAGAGCGCAGAGTGCAGAATCAACACAACCAACCCCATGTGCTGGTAAGTGCCTGGCCTAACCCCGCGAAGTAGTGATGAGGCTAGACATGACCTATCACAATTAACTTGTACATATATACGTGCAATAACAGGAAACATACGAATTTAAACAACTAAGAGGGAGGGAAGCATGCAGTGGGGTATGACAGTTTAAATATAAAAATCATCGGGTAAGAAATGAAACCGTACAATAACAACTGATAAGGAAAACACAGGAAAGCCCTACATACAAAAACAATATACTTGATCCGTACTCCATTGCGGTGCGCAACCCGACCCTCTGATTATATATTGGTTCATGTTGTGGCATGCAACCCGACCCTTCCGATTTATATTTGTTAGTGCTACGACGTGCAACCCGACCCTTACGATATAATTCCTCACTCAACAGCAATAACAAAAGAGGCAATGAAGTAATGAATAGTGTCACGACCCCAAACCCGGTCGTGATGGCGCCCAACACACTGCTAGGCCAGCCCGACCAATCAACATCAAGTTCGGAGCTATGAGCTCACTTTATCCCAATTTAAGCATAACAAAATAATTCAACAATGATAGAATTATCAAACCAGGGAACCAAGTCCCAAAACAGTACAACTCCCCAAAGACCGAGGGGTCAAGAGTCATGAGCCTCTACAAATAACATGAGTGTAATAAGGGTTTACATGATACCAAGTGCGGAAAGAAATAGCAACTACAGAATCAAAAGACAGTAAAATGGAACATCGGGTCCTGCAGACTCTGCAGCTACCTCGAATATCCTACAGATGTCGCCTCGAACAGCTACCGGATCAGGACTGCTGAGAGGTACCTGGATCTGCACACAAGGTGCAGGGAGTAAAATGAGTACTGCCAGACTCAGTGGTAATAAATAGGGGTAAGACAACGTAGATAAGAAATCCACAATAAAGCACTATGTAACGCTGTAACCAATACCCTGTAACAGTTCAATATCAACAATAGAGAACCAACAGTATCAACAACAAGTATAACAGCTAGCAGATGTAGCTAAATGCAATGCAATGCATGAAATAACCGCTACGGCGCGTAGCCCGATCCAATTTGTGTATTCAGACTTCGGAGGGGCTCCTACAACCCAAGCACAATATCATGAATATACGCTGCGGCACGCAACCCGAGCCACTTCCAGTCAGCTAATATGCAAATACAGCCTTGCAGGCTCAAAAGTAGTTTGAAAACTCTTTTATCATTTTTAGTTGAAACAGTATGTCAAAGTTCCAGAGATTGAAAAATTATATTAATAGTAATAGCTTCGGACTGGTAGTAAAACTAGCATGTCAATATCACAGCACAATGCTAACGATCCTCGCAGGATCTCAATAACTGGCTCACAGCCCATAAGTATACTCAACCATCCAATAAGGAGGTTCAACGGCACCAAAGTAGCCAATATCACTATATAATATACAACCGTCCGAGAAGGAGGTTCAGCGGCTCAAGAATAGCCAATGTCATAATACAGTATCAACAGGTCGGACTAAGCCATAGTCCCCAAATCACAATCGATCTCGCACTCACAAAAGAGTACATGTCTCGCCGCTATACAGCGTCACAAAGTGGTATACCGGGGTTTCGAACCCGCTGGTCATCACCCACATCTATTACTCACCTCAATACAGCTCGACGACTAGTCCGCGATGCCCTTGCCACGAGAATCAAGCTCCGCACACGTAGAATCTGATCAAATATAGTGGAAATACATCAAATTAGACCAATGGGACGACACCCAGTCAAAACAACTCAATTTACACCAAAATTCACAAAGTTGTCAAAACCCGACTTTCGGTACACTTCTCGAAAAATTACGACAGTCGCATATTCGGAACCCTCGTCTCAATACGAGTCTAGGCATATAAAATTTACCAAATTCGGACTCCATTTGCCCACTCAAATCCTTGTTTTTCTAAAGTTCAAGCCTAGGGCTAAAACCTCCATAAAATACCCCAAATTCCTCGATTTTCATGAGATAATTGCATAATATTATCAATACTAATCATAATTTGAGTCCATAGTTGATTACCTGAAGAATTTCCTTGAATTTCTCTTCAAAATCGCCCAAATCGCCTCTTAAGCCGAGACCCAAATGTTTTGAAATGTTTCTCAAATTTCTAACTTCTGATATAATTAACCCTCTGCGATATCCGCTTCTGCGGAACATTTTCTGCCTCTGCGGAACCGCTTCCGCGACATAATGGTCGCTTCTGCGACCCCAGGCCTAACTGGCCATTTTTGCCTCTGCGAGCTGCGACCGCTTCTGCGCGTTCGCTCCTGCGGAATTTCCTCCGCTCCTGCGGAACTTTTTGCTTCCGCGACTCATAGTCCGCTTCTGCGGACTCGCTTAAGCGGCCAAAATTCCGCTCCTGCGGATCCTTCACTCCTCAACCTAAATCTGCTTCTGCGACCAGCTTCCGCACCCGCGACACCGCTTCTGCGGAAAATGGTCCGCTTCAGCGAAGACCAGCGCTTCTGCGCCCCCTCGTCCGCTCCTGCGGACTCGCTCCTGCGCTCCCATTTCCACAGGAGCGAAAACAACAGAACAAAACTCAAAACCTGCAATTTTCCATGTTTTCTTCCGTTTATCCACCCGAAAACACCCCGAGGCCCCCGAGACCTCATCCAATCACACCAAGACATCCTAATACCTTATTCGAACTTGTTTCAACCCTCAAAACACGTCTAACAACACCATAACCCACAATTCACATCGAATTCAAGCCTAATTTCCTTAAAACTTTCCGAATTACACATTCAATCAAAAACCCGACCAAACGACGTCCGAATGACCTGAAAATTTGCGGACATATCCAAAATCACATGACGAAGCTACAGAAATTGTCGGAATTCCATTCCGACCCCCGGATCAAAATCTCACCAACCGTTCGGATTTCGCCAAAATTCAACCTTAGCCAATTCAAGCCTATTTCTACACCGGACCTCCAAATTCAATCCTGATCGCTCCCCTAAGTCACAAATCACCTCCTGGAACTAACCGAATCATCAAAATCCGATTCTGAGCCCTCTAACTAAATAGTCAACTTCAGATTGACTTCCCATATTCAAGCTTCCATCAAAAAGGCTATTTGCCTCATTTTCAATCCAAATCTCTCCTAACTCACCCGATAGACTCTAACACCGATATAAAAGCATAAAACACACAAATGCAAGATAACAGGGTGGTAATTCCCGTTACGACGTACCGGTTCGTCACAAATAGTGGAAGAAATCCACGCAAGGGAATTAAACCATCCAATTAGATCCCATTAAGGGAGAAATATCAACAACTAAATTCAACAAAACATCATGGCTAGGAAATACCCAATAACTACATGTCTCGTCAAGGGAGGATACAATAAATACTTTAATCCCGAAAAGGGAATAATCACAACACTTTCTCTCTTAATTACTTATTTCTCAAGTATTAGTTTCTAGTCGGAGCCAATGCCCCAAATGACAAACCAATCACAAACCTTCTTCCACTATTCACGTTATATTAAGCTTATCAATTAAGCAAGAAAGTGCACTCGAAATTCGAATCAATCACAAATAAGACTCACAGTCATGGTAGACTCTGGTGCATAGATAACCGTCACCATGCCTATACACCGACTTCACATTGCAACTAACAAATAATATCCTAATCATATTCCATCAAGCCAAAGTTAGAACAAACACTTACCTCGATCCAAATAATAGCAATCAACTCTCCAATACCACATTTCCTTCACAATCCGACTCTAAAATAATGATATCTATGAATAATTAATTCAACAATATCAATAAAGACTCAAAACCATCACCCATAGCCTAGAAATGAAGTTCTTAGCATTCTTTCCGAAATACCAAAATCCGACACCGAGCCCACATGGTCCAAACTTGAGGCTCGGACCAAAATCCAATCATCCATAACCCCACGAGTTCAAATATGCAATTTGTTTCAAGATTCGACCCTAAACTGATGTTCCTAAAACCCTAGTTCTACCCAATTCTCCCAATTTAAAACCTAAATTACATGTTTTAGTTCTAGGAATTCAAGAGATTTTTGATGGAAAATGAAGAAAACGAGTTAAATAATACCTACCCAAGAAGATTTGGTGAAAAAGAGCTCTAAAATCGCCTATGGGCTGTTGGAGAAGAGAGAGTTTGAGAAATGGGATAAAAATCCCGTAAGTGTTCTATTTTTGGGTCTTTAAAACCACTGGACCAAATTGCTCTATGCGATCGTGGAGCAATGGATGCAATCACATAGAGTAAGAGAAAACTGGTCACTGCGATCGCATAGAGGAAAAATGGGGTGCTCTGATTAAAGCTATGCGATCGCGGGGGATAAGGGCTGCGATTGCATCGAAGGACTGGACAAAGCTACATGATCACATTGGGATTATTGCGATCGTATAGAAAAAACGGGGCAACTTGAAATTTACTCTATGCGATCGCGGAGGCTCTTATGTGATCGCATAGAGCAATGCACCAGATACCAGCAAATAACAAATATACTAGATTTTCTAAGTCCAAAACATTCCAACGCCTATCAAAAACTCAGCGGAGCCGTCGGGGCTCCAACCAAAATATGCACACTGACTCAAAAACTTCATACGAACTTACTCGAGCGATCAAATCGCTAAAATAACATCAAAATCATCATTTTTCATTTCAAGTTCATTAGCTTCCAACTTCACATATTTAGGACCGAAACACGTCAAACGACATCTGATTTTGACTAAATTTCACAGAAAATGCTTAATGCAAATTTAAGACCTGTATCGGGCATCAGAACCAAAATACGAGTCTGATACCTATATTTTCTAACTCATTTCATTTCTATTTTTCCTTAACAATTTCAGAAAACAATTTAATAGAAAAATTCTTTTACTCAGGTTCTAGACCTCAGATTTCAACTCCAGGCACATGCCCGAGTCCCATATTTTTCTATAGACCTCTCGGGACCGCCACATCATGAGTCCGGGTCCATTTACCCAAAATATTGACCAAAGTTAACTATATTAATATTAATATCAAAATTCTTCAATTTTTTACCAAGAATTCACATTTTTTAACATAAACGTTTTTTGGCTTCACGCCCGGAATGCACACGCAAATCGAGGAAACTAAAAGCAAGGTTTCCAAGGCCCCGGAAGTGCAGAAAAAGGAAGAAATACGGTGATGTCCCTTCGGGTCGTTATATTCTCCACCTCTAAAACAACCGTTCATCCTCGAACGGACAAAAGAAAGAAGTACCTGAGTCGGGAAATAAATAAGGATAACGGCTCTGCATATCGGACTCGGACTCCCAGGTCGATGCCTTAGGAGGCTGACCTCTCCACGGGACACACACTGAAGGAAAACTCTTTGACCTCAACTGTCCAACCTACCAGTCTAAAATAGCCACCGGCTCCTCTTCATATGACATATCCTTACCCAATTGGACAGTGCTGAAATCTAACACGTGCGATGGAATGCCGTGATACTTCCAGAGCATAGATACAGGAAACACTGGATGCACAGCTGACAAGCTAGGTGGCAAGGCAAGTCTATAAGCCACCTCTCCCACACGATCAAGAATCTCAAATGGATCGATTAACCTAGGGCTAATCTTGTCCTTCTTCTCGAATCTCATCACACCCTTCATAGGTGATACACGGAGCAATACTCGCTCACCAACCATGAAAGCAAGTTCCCTAACCTTGCGGTCTACATAACTATTCTATTTGGACTGAGCTGTATGAAGTCTATCCTGAATAGTCTGGACCTTATCCAAGCCCTCCTGAACCAAATCTGTACCCAATAAACGAGCCTCTCCCGGCTCAAACCATCCAACTGGAGACCGAAACCGCCTACCATACAACGCCTCATACGGAGCCATCTGAATGCTAGACTGGTAGTTGTTGTTGTAGGCAAACCTTGCTAACGGCAAAAATTGGTCCCACGAGCCCCCAAAATCAATAACATAGGCTCGGAGCATATCCTCAAGAATCTAAATAGTCCTCTCAACCATTAGTATAGGGATGAAACATTATACTCAACTGAACCTGGGTGCCCAACTCGTGCTGAACTGCTTTCCAGAAATGCGAGGTAAATTGTGGACCCCTATCCTAAATGATAGATATAGGCACCCCATGAAGGCGAACGATCTCTCTGATATAAATCTCGGCTAATCTCACGGAAGAATAGGTAGTGGCAAACAGAATGAAATGCACTGACTTGGTTAGCCTATCAATAATAACCCAAATTGCATCAAACTTCTTTCGAGTCTTCGGAAGGCCAATAACAAAATCCATGGTAATTCTCTCCCACTTCCACTCGGGAAGCTCAATTCTATGAAATGAACAACCGGACCTTTGATGCTCAAACTTAACCTGCTGACAATTCAAACACCGAGCCACATATGCTACTATATCCCTTTTCATCCTATGCCACCCATAATGCTACCTCAGATCCTGATACATCTTCGCGGTGCCCGGGTGTATAGAATATCGAGAACTATCGGCCTTCGCTAAGATCAACTCTCGAATGCTATCAACATCGGCACGTAACTCGCCCCTGTAATCTCAATACACCATCATCTCCCAAGGTCACTTTCTTGACACCTCCACGCTGCACCGTGTCTCTCAGGACACACAAATGGGGATCCTCAAACTGCCACTCACGAATACGCTCCAACAATGAAGATCGAAAAACCGTGCACTAATGCCCTGCTAGGCTCAGAATATCCAACCTCACAAAACGATTGGCTAAGGCCTGAACACCCAAAGCAAGCGATCTCTAGCTGACTGGAATATAAGCAAGACTGCTCATGCTGGCGGACTTCCTACTCAATGCATCGGCCGCCACATCGGCCTTCCCCGGGTGATAATAGATAGTAACATCATAATCCTTCAATAACTCTAACCACCTCCTCTGCCTCAAATTTAACTCTTCCTGCCTGAACAAATACTGAAGACTCTTGTGCTTAGTGTAATCCTCACACGTCACACCATATAAGTAATGCCTCCAAATCTTCAAGGCATGAACAATGGTTGCCAACTCAAGATCATAAACCAGATAATTCTTCTTGTGGATCTTCAACTGCCTCGAAGCATAGGCAATGACTTTTTATCCTGCATCAACATTGCACCAAGCTCAATACGGGAAGCATCACAATAAATCGTATATGGCCCTGAACCTGTGGGAAAAACCAAAACCGGTGCCATAGTCAGAGCCTTCTTTAGCTTCCAAAAGCTTGCCTCACACTCATCTGACCACCTGAACTAGGCACCCTTCTAGGTCAATCTGGTCATAGGGACTGCAATGGATGAAAACCCCTCCACAAACCGACTCCGAATCTCTGTAGCTGAAGCTGGTCGAGGCCAATTCTTGACTGCCTCTATCTTCTTTGGGTCTACCTGAATACCTGCTGCTGCTAGGACATGACCTAGGAAGGCAACTGAGCTCAACCAAAACTCGCACTTCGAGAACTTAGCATACAACTGACTATCCTTCAGAGGCTGAAGAACCACATTGAGGTGCTTCTCCTGACTGCGGGAGTATATAAGAATATCGTTAATGAAGACTATCACAAACAAGTCCAAATAAGGTCTGAACACTCGGTTCGTCAACTCCATAAACATTGCTGGGCATTAGTTAATCCAAATGACATGACCAAAAAAAGTCATAGTGCCCATACCGAGTGCAAAATTCTGTCTTAGGGACATTAGACATCTAAATCCTTAGCTGATGGTAGCCAGACCTCAAATCATATTTGAAAGCACCCTCACACCATGAGTTGGTCGAATAAATTGTCGATCATTGGTAGTAGATACTTGTTCTTAATCGTATCCTTGTTCAATTGCCGATAATCAATGCATATCCTCATTGAACCATCCTTTGTCTTTACAAATAACACTGGTGCGCCCCAAGGCGAAACACTGGGTCTAATGAAACCCTTCTCAATCAAACTATGGAGCTGATCCTTTAAATCTTTCAACTCGGGTGGTGCCATACAATACGGAAGGATGGAAATGGGCTGAGTGCTCGGTGCCAGATGAATATAGAAATTGATATCCCTATCGGGCGGCATGCCCGATAGGTCTGATGGAAAAATCTCAGGAAACTCCCGAACAATAAGAACAAAATCAATAGACGGGACCTCAGTGCTGGAGTCGCAAACATAAGCCAGATAAGCTAGGTACCCCTTCTCGACCATGCATCGAGCTTTCACATAGGAGATAACACTGCGAGTGGTATGTTCTAGGGTTCCTCTCCACTCTAATTGGGGCAAATATGGAAACGCCAAGGTCACAGTCTTGGCTTGGCAATCCGAGATTGCATGATACAGGGACAACCAATCCATCCCTAGTATGATGCCAAAATCCATCACATCTAAGAGAAACAGCCAACACGGGTCTTAGGACCCCTGAATACCATAAACACAGGTACGATGAACCCGATCCTCCACTATAGAATCACCCACGGGCGTAGACACATATACAAGAATACTTAAGGCCTCACTAGGCATAACCAAATAGGGTGCGAAATAGGATAACACATACGAATACATAGATCCCGAGTCAAATAGAACAGAAGCATCCCTATCACAGACCAAAATAGTACATGTAATCATAACATCTGATGACTCAGCCTCTGGCATGGCTGGCAAAGCATAAAAAGGGGGCTGGGCCAAACCTCCCTAAATCATATCCCTAAGACGATCTGCTATTGGCTGACCCCCACCTCTGGCGGTCTAAGCTCCACCTCTAAGACCTCTACCTCCACCTCTATGTCCTCTACCCCCGCCTCTAGCTGGCTGGGCAGGTTGTGGGGCAACTCATACCTGAACCACAGGATGAGGATCCTGCTGCTGAGAACCACCTATAAGTCGAGGGCAAAATCTGACAATATGCCTCGGATCACCACAAGCATAGAAAAACCTCGGCTACTGTAGTTGAGCACCCCTCAACCTCGAGAAAACCCTCTTGTAATGACTATACTCACCACACTCATAACATCTATATGAATGCTGTAGCTGAGGAAACTGGGGCTGACTCGGTCAACCTAAACAACCACCTGAAGTACCTTGAGTGACAAGGAAAGCTGACTAAAAGGGCCTGGAGCGTGGCCCCTACCATAAGTACATCTACCTCCAAATGTGGTACCACTGAATTTGCCTGCATGGCGAGGCCTCTAATCCGAACTACGTCTGCCTCCCTGTGGCAAAACCACCTCAACTCCACGACCCCTATTGGCCTCCTCCTGAAATGTGGCCTCACTCCCAACTGGTTGATCTACCACAGCTGGCTGAACCCTTCGAAGCAAAATTGCTCGAATGACGCTCTCCACTAAGCCCACCAATCTGACCAAAGCGTCCTGAAGAACTGGGGTGGCTATGAACCCCTCTGGGACTTGAGCTGGGACGGTTAGAGCTGCTGGGGCTAGAACCTCCTCCTCGTAACCCACTTGAAATACTGCCTCTGGGATTGCTACTCAGGGGTCGGACTGCTTCGCGGTACAAAAAGAAGTACATGTTCTTGCCATCAGCGAAAAAATAGAGTAGAAAAGACAATCAGTGCTAAGAAACGGAATCACACGACAAGAAAGAACAAAAGTGAAACTTTTCCTAACCCCATAGTCTCTAGGAGATAAATACAAACGTCTCTGTACCAATCCCTCATACTCTACCAAGTTTTTCTGTGACTAGCGAGACCTATACAACCTAGAGCTCTGATACCAACTTGTCACGACCCGGATTTCCCACCATCGAGAGTCATGATGGAGCCGACTGTAGGAGCTAGGCAAGCCAAACATTTAGAAACACATCATTGATTTCGTTTAAACAATATAGTAACGAAAATATTAAAATAAAGCGGAAGACTTAAAAAATGTTTAAAAAACTAAAAAATGAAATATGAAACTCCAAATTACACTTCTACCCAGTATCTGGTATCACTACTCACAGACTACTATAGAATACTAAAACAAGGGTCTAGAAGAAATACATATAACCATTTGTCCCGAACACATGGGACAACAAAATAAAGTAAGGATAGAGAAGACGTCGGGTCTGCAGACGCCTGCAAGCTACCTCGGTATCTCGCGGATCTGAATGCTAACACCCGCACCACTACTGCTACTGCAGTCCAAATTCCGTATCTGCGCAGAAGAGCGTAGAGTGTAGAATCAGCACAACCGACCCCATGTGCTGGTAAGTGCCTGGCCTAACCGCGGCGAAGTAGTGACGAGGCTAGATATGACCTATCATAATTAACCTATATATATATATATATATATATATATACGTGTAATAACAGAAAATGTGAGCACGTGATTTTTGCCCAAGCATAATAGTCCAAAATAAATATATAAAGTAATTTTTGTTTGAAATTTGTTGATCATTGTGTAGATGTACCATCGTTTGTTTCTATTTGTTGAAAATAAAGCAAAGAAAATTAAAACAAAAATACAATTGAATTAACTAGAAAATACAAAAAAAAAATATAAGATAATTACTAGAAAAATTAGAAAATCAAAAGGAAAATACAAAATACAAAAGATAATAAATACATTGGTAATAAATACAGAAAAACAAAATATATACAATACAATAAAAATACAGAAAAAGGGTAATAAATAAAATACAAAAATACAAAAATATAAGGTACAATACACAGTATAAAATATAAAAATATTTGGGCCAAATCACAAAATTCCAGCCCAGTTAACACATTACAGACCTGGCCCAAAAGATTAGCCGGCCTGCCTTTATATAAACCAAATGACGTCGCTTAGGGAAGTAGATCTAGACCGTTGATAAATTGAATCAAACGGCCCAGGGTTAATGATTGTTTAATAGTTAAAACGACGTCGTTCATGAGAATCAATCACAACCATCCATTTAAATGATCTAATGGACGAAAGGAGGGCCTTACTTAAACCAAATGACACTGTTAAGTTGAAGCAATCAGGACCGTTCAATTAACTAATCTAACAGATGAGAGGAAGATTTCATTTAAACTATACGACACCGTTTAAATAGCCATTGAATCTTGGCCATTCATTTAAATTAATCCAACGACTGAGGGACATTGTTACACGTTTAATATATCTATACCCCTCCATTACATTCAGCCATTATACACTTCACACCATCAAACCCCAAACCCTAGCCGCCACACTTTCCCTTCCCCCTCTCCACCTGGGCCACCAGAACCCTACCGGTGGTCCACTTCTGGTCATCTTCTCCGGCCAACTTCCACGTACCCTTGAACCCTCCCTTCCTCCTCTTTCACCCCATCATACCAGTCCCGTCCAAATCCCTTTCCTTCTCCTAAAATCTTGAATAACAGGTCGTCAGAACCCTAGCCGGCGACCACCAATCTATGAACCGGCCTCCAACCTTAACACCCTAGAACCACCTTGAGCTCTTCTTTCACCCTATCCAAACCCATTCCCTCGAATCTTAGCCTAGCCCGTCGAATATCAAAAAATATTCCGCTGGAACCCTACTCTGGCGGATACCCCCCAAACCAAAAGCCACCCAATCGAACCCTCAGCCTTCAGATATGAGTCTTTCAATACAAATAAAGACTCCAAGAGTCTGTCTAGAAAACCAACAGTCAAAAAGGCTCAAGGCCTTTGAGTGACCGGAAAATCAAGAACCAGAAGGGAAAATCAAGAAATCAGAAAGAAAAATGAAGAAAAAGAAGGAAAAAAGAAGAAAGAAAAGAAAAGAAAACCATCAGAAAGTTAAGTAACCCTAAATCTAATTTTTCTCTACTACTGTGCTTCATGTTATCTTTACTGTTTGCTAGCCTGACTCTATTGCATGATATTTTTTTCTGTATGTACTTGAAATCGATTATATGCTCTACTTTTCTAATCTAAGTCACTTGATTAAATCGTATGCTTTGTAGTCATTTAATGTTCTTGATTGATAAATCTTGTTCGATTAAATGTTCTGATTAATTGGATTCAACCATTATTAAATTGTTTCTCTGAGTCCTGATTAATCAAGTGGTTATTCGTAATTAGTGTTATATTTGCAAGTTTGTTTGATACTGGCTATTATTGTAATACAGTTTAATGCTTAACTCTTCTGAATTTTCGAGTAATTAGTCGTATTAGGGCTATGTGCATAAATTATTTAATATGGTTATCATTGCAATACAGTTTGACTTTTGACTTGCATTAGACCTCTGATTATTTAAAAGGATATTTTGTGGCTATGTTTGCAAAGGGTTATTTCTGAAAAGGGTACTTAGTCTGAACTGCCTATAATATAAAGTCTAAGTATCAGGACTTATTTGTTAAATACCTTTTCGAGTCTTGACTGCTCAAGGTTTTAATTAACCTAAAGGTGGTCGGGTAAATACACACAAATACAGGGGTAAAAGGGGAATGGGTAAATGGTATTCTGAAAATAACTTAGAAAGAATAAGGGTATAAAATACAAATAGGCTTGGTTTTGATGAAATTAGTTGAACAATAAAGGGCATTCTAGGTATAGCTAAATGGTAAATAGGTAATAAACATTATCAAGTGAGGGTAATAAAGGCATTTACGCCTAAATGGAATGATAGAGAATACCCTAGAACCTTCTAGCAGAGGTTCAAGTGTATTCCAGTTAACTTCACTTAGACTAAACTGAAATAATTCAAATAGAGTAGGGGTGGAAAATCTGAATATCTAATTCAAATTTCCCTCTCATTCTACTCTATAAATAGTCCCATTTAGGCCTTATTAAAGGGGTTCAGAAGATTTAATACACTAAAATACTACTACTGTTTCATTGCTGTTAGTTCGAGTGGTATTTTGGACTTCTGTTCTTTGTTCTTCATCTGTTTGATTGAATTCGCTGGGTTTTCTACTGGTTTGGTTGAATTCACTAGGTTTTCTATTCTGAAGTTGTATCTGTTGCTGTGTTAATCTGCCTCCATCGCTTTTGATACTTGGTTGCTGCTTATCGCTGATTTTCTTCTCCTTCATCCCTTAGAACTCATTGTTTTATCTCAATCTGATCAGGTACACTACTACATCTTATGGATGTAATTGAAGTTTGAAGAAACGGAATGAGCAGTAGTTTCCTTTTGTAATTCTGTTTTGTCTTATAGTTTGATAATTAGAGTTTATGTAATTCATTAGGACTTTGGGTTGTAATAAGGACTAGACTGTACGAACTTAATTCACATTTATAGTAGTAGTAGATAATAATGTAGGAAATACATTAAATAGATCATTCAAATTGATCACCTAGATCTAAATTGAAAACTGGTTTAAACTTAGTTAATTTGCTAATGGATTTACAACTACTCTGAAATCAGACGTGTAATACACAAGTGCTTAGATATTTTTGTTAATTAAATTTTGAATCAGTAGCAATTAATGCAAAAAGTATGAGTTAGTTAAATCTTCAATCGTGTTAATGGCTTAGCATCATTAAAACTGTTTTAGTTATGAAACTCGTGTTTAAATTTAGTAGTATGGTGTAAAACGAAAATTTAAGCATGAATGAGATGCAAATTGCAATTCGAATGTGTTTGGTTGAAGGTATAGAATAATGTTCCCAATAGGTTAGTTCTGTATCTTAATAAGTAGTGTTTAACTGATAAATAATATGTAGATTAGAATTAGTTAATCTGATGTGACTAAACAGTAGTATTCAAATATAAATCAGTATTAGCATGTCTAGTTAAATTCTGATACTGAACTTAATAATATCTGCTTATAGTTCTGTTAGTTTATTGAAAATGTTAATCTGCCTTGGACCTAGTAGTGATTTGGGCCTGGTCATAAATTGAGGCCCAGGTCCAGTCGATATGGCTTCTAGGCCTGTGGAAACGGATACGGAGATGTTAGCTGGGCTTTAAGTAGCCAAATGCACCTTGGTGCACTCCTGCTAGGTTAATCCAGATTCCAGGCCCAATAATGAATAATGGCCCGGATCTAAATAGATGGTGATATAAAAACTGTTAATAAACATTTCGATTGAGGAAAAAACAGAATTAGAAAATATAGTACACAAATAGTCTTAAACTTTAAAAGTGAAATGGGACGAGACTCGTTACAAGATAAAAAACGTACGGGGCCCCCAAATAATAACTATAAAATTTTTAGATCCAGAAGGATCGTTTAGACAATTTCACAATCTTTTCCAAATTAATAATAATAGACACTGTTAGGCATAATTTTAATATACATTCACTTGAACGGGTGCACATTTATGTGACCCAAATCCTACTCTCAACGAAGTCGAAATATATCCAAAGCCACATGCGTACTGGTTCGGTGTAGTCAATGATGTATTTTCACGATGTTGCAAATTCTTAAAATTCAAATGGCGGAATACTTGCACATGATTTAAATATAAAAATCAAAATCAGATAGAATCAAAACAATAGTTGAGCGACGGTGATATAACCATGGAATCCGGGAGTGGCTAACGTCTTATCCCGGGTTAACAGAATTCCTTATCCAGATTTCTAGTTCGCGGACTGTAACAGAGTCAAACTTTCTTGGGTTCGGGATTAAACCAGTGACTTGGGACACCATTATATTCTCAAGTGGCGACTCTGAAAACTTAAATAACTAATCCCGTTCCAATTGTCCTTAAATTGGAAAAACTCATTCTACGCCCTCACTGGTATAGTGTATAATTCATTTCGTAGAAAAAGGAGGTGTGACAGGAAATACACGAATTTAAACAACCAAGAGGGAGAGGAGCATGCTGTGGGGTACGACAGTTTAAATATAGAACTCATCAGGCAAGAAAAGAAACCGTACAATAACAACTGATAAGGAAAACACAGGAAAGCCCTACATACAAAAACAATATACTTGTTCCGTACTCGTTACAGCGCACAACCTGACCCTCTAATTATATATTGGTTAGTGCTGCAGCGTGCAACCCGACCCTTCCGGTTTTATATTTGTTAGTACTGTGATGTGCAACCCGACCCTTAAGATATAATTCCTCACTCAATAGCAATAACAAAAGAGGCAAGGAAGTAATGAATAGTGGAAGAAATCCACGCAAGGGAATTAAACCATCCAATTAGATCCCGTCAAGGGAGCAATATCAATAACTAAATTCAACAAAACATCACGACAAGGAAATACCCAATAACTACACGTCCCGGCAAGGGAGGATACAATAAATACTTTAATCCCGGAAAGGGAATAATCACAACACTTCCTCTATTAATTACTTATTTCTCAAGTATCAATTTCTAGTCCGAGCCAATTCCCCAAATGACAAACCAATCACAAACCTTCATCCGCTATTCACTTTATATTAAGTTTATCAATTAAGCAAGAAAGTGCATCACGAAATCCGAATCAATCACAAATAAGACTCATGGTCATGCTAGACTCAGGTGCATAATTAACCGTCACCATGCCTATACACCAACTTCACATAGCAAGTAACAAATAATATCATAATCCTTTTCCCTCAAGCCAAAGTTAGAACAAACACTTACCTTGGTCCCAAGAATAGCAATCAACTTTCCAATACCGCATTTTGTTTTTACAATTTGACTCCGAAACAATGATATCTATGCATAATTAATTCAACAATATCAATAAAGACTCAAAACCACACCCCATAGCCTAGAAAATACTAAAATACGACACCGGGCCCACATGGTCCAAACTCGAGGCTCGGACCAAAATCCAATCACCCATAACCCCACGAGATCAAATATGAAATTTGTTTCAAGATTCGACCCCAAATTGAGGTTGAATCTGTCACGACCCAAACTGGAGGACCATGACTAGCACCCGACCATACTTGCCAAGCACTAACGTACCTTTTATCTAACCTTCTTTATTATCTTTTAGGCTGACTAGACCAATATAAATGGTAGACATGGATCATGAACAACCAACAATAAAATATGATTTCATGAACCTACATAACATGGGATGACCAGACAATCAAGAAACATGGTACAAGCTTCCACGCTAAAATGAAAGACTATACAACAAAAACCAGCCGACAAGGCATACCAAACTATACATGAGTCGACACTTGTCTATGAGCCTCTAAAGGAACATAAGTGCTGCAACATAGTCGGAACAGGGCCCCGACATACCCATAATGTCTATAACAAAAATGCATACCAAGACCAAGGCAAGTCCGGAGAAATGATCTCGCCAATCACCGCTGAACTGGACAACCTACTGTGATGGGGGAGCTACACCTGCCTGTCTATCAGGACCTGCAGCACGACATGCAGCGTCCACAAATAAAAGGATGTCAGTACGAATAAAGTACTGAGTATGTAAGGGAGAGAACCATAAATATGAACAACAATGTGAGCAGGGATAGAGAATATACAACCTGTAACATCTGAGTACCTCTGAGGGCTACTGACATGAAATACATGATACATATGTATAAATACATAATCTTTTAAAACATACGCCTCTGTGGGCATCATCATTATCATATCGTACCCGGCCGTAATAGGCTCGGTAAAAACATACCCGGCCATTATAAGGCTCGGTAGAATCGTACCCGGCCACGTGGAGCTCGGTAAAACCCAATTGATCAGTGGTCGCACAATAGGTGCCGTACCCGGCCGACTATAGCGCGGCTCGGTGGAGTAAAATAGATACATATATATAATGCATGCTCAACTCATGGAAACACCTTGTAGACCTTTCGGAGTAACGTAAGGTCGGTATCCTATGTACACCTTATTAGGACTAACTCTTCACTATGAACCTTATAGGAATCAGGGAAGTACCAACAAGATTGATAACATAAGAATAAGAGAAGCAACATCAACATCAATCGTTCCATAAGAGGGGAAACAATGTAAGTACCGCTTAGCTTCTAAGAATAGAGTATCTTTGGAAGCTCGTTCATTACATTATGTTAATCGGAGTCGTGCAAAAGAAGGAAAGGGATAGCCACACATACCTTGTATATACTGCCACAACCTCAAGCTATGCAAACGTCACGACTCCTTAGTCTACAATAGGAGAAATGACACTATCGTTAACGTTTAAGCGTCGCAACTATTATGTACCAACCACAACCTATTTTGTGATGAAACGGACAACACCTCCCCTATATATATAACTTCACACCATTCAAAACAATCACCAAACAGCCTAAACAGCATTAATAATAAACATATTGAGCCTTCCAAAACAGTCCACACACAACCTAATCACATCATACATATGACGGCCACTATAGTCGTATCAAACGACCCAAAAATATTACCAAGAACTAGCAGACCACAACCCAACATATATATGGTGTTTCTCCACACCCTGCCTCCTCCAAAACTCCACAAAACAGTAATAAAAACGCAGCCCAACAGCAACACAAAACAGTCCACAAAACAGTCCGCTACAAGTGAATAACTTGAACTCACGGCTTCCGATCACCGTCCCGTGAGTTCTTACATGTATATAATGAATTGCCATGAATTTACAGCAGAATAAATGTATGAAATATAGCAGTAAACTCACCTTTGTTGTTGGATAACTCAGCCTTTAACTTGGTTCTTCAAACTCTAGTGTTTACCCCCAATTTGAACTTGAAAGAGAGGGAAAATCAATTAGGGTTTGTGGATAATTTTTGGGAGGAACTTTGCAGGGTCTTAGGTCTGGTTATTTGTGAAATATAAAGAGGTATATATTGCAGAAGATAAGCCTTTTAATGGGCTGCTTTTCTGACCCGAAATTCCCTCTTTTGGGCCGACATTTAACCAAGTAGGTGACTCACCTACTTGCACCTAGCAGCTTGTGCAGTCTCACGAAAATGTCTATATCTCTCTATTCCAATGTCGTATTGCTAAACCGTTTAATGCGTTGGAAACTAGACTCATAGATCTTCAATTTGGTGGGTAGATCACCCCGTAATTCCAAGTATATTGGGAGAAATACTTAATAACATTTGACCTAAAGTTTAGGTAAAACTATGAACCTAAGTTGCAACAACTTTTGTCGACTTTTGTTTCATAACTCGTTTGACTTCATGAATTATGATACGGATATTATATGATTCAAATACCTTAAATCATGACCTCCTAAATATACTAAGCATTTATAGGTTTACCCAAAAGTACGAGTTACAACATCCTTGATTCGTTTAACGTCTAATACTTGTTAATCACCCTTATGCACCCTTGTATCACTTAAGATTAATCAGATTAACTTCTTATCATCTCAAGGATAATTCCTTCTTGGATGTGTGTTATCTAACTTATGGAATGAACTAACGTGTGTGGATATGGGTTATAACAGAATCACCCAAAATTCCCAAAGCCTTAGTTCTACCCAATTCCCCCAATTTACACCCTAAATTACATGTTTTAGGTCTAGGAATTCAAGAGATTTTTTATGGAAATGAAGAAAACAAGTTAAATAATACTTACCCAAGGACATTTGGTACATAAGAGCTCTAAAATCGCCTATGGGCTGTTGGAGAAAAGAGAGTTTGAGAAAAGGGATGAAAATCCAGTAAGTATTCTGTTTTTGGGTCTTCAAAACCACTGGACAAAATTGTTCTATGCAATCGCGGAGCAAGGGATGCGATTGCATAGAGTAAGAGAAAACTGGTCATTGCGATCGCATGGGAGGAGCTGCGATTGCATAGAGGAAAAATGGGGCTGCTCCAATTAAAGCTATGCGATCGCGGGGGATAAGGGTTGCGATCGCATTGAAGGACTGGACAAAGCTACGCGATCGCATTGGGATTATTCCGATTGCATAGAACAAATGGGGCAACTTGAAATTTACTCTACGCAATCGCGGAGGCTCTTATACGATCGCATAGAGCAATGTACCAGATACTAGCAAACAAAAAAAATACCAGATTTTCTAAGTGCAAAACACTCCGACGCCTATCCGAAACTCACCTGAGACCTCGAGGCTCCAACCCAAATATGCATACTAACTCAAAAACTTCATACGAACTTACTCGAGCGATCAAATCGCTAAAATAACATCAAATCAAAGAATCAAACCTCAAAATCATTATTTTTTATTTCAAGTTCATAAACTTCCAACTTCAAATATTTATGTCCGAAACATGTCAAACGACGTCTAATTTTGACCAAATTTCATAGAAAGCGCCTAACGCATATTTAAGACCTGTACCAGGCTTCGAAACTAAAATACAAGCCCGATACATATATTTTCTAACTAATTTTAATTTCACTTTTTCCTTAATAATTTTAGAAAACAATTTAATAGAAAATTCTTTTACTCGGGTTCTGGACCTCGAATTTTGACTCCAAACACATGCCCGAGTCTCATATTTTTCTACGGACCTCCCGAAACCGTCACATCACGGGTCCGGGTCCATTTACCCAAAATATTGACCAAAGTCAACTATATCAATATTAATATCAAAATTCTTCAAATTTTTACAGAATTCACATATTTTAACATACAATTTTTTTGGCTTCGCGCCCGGACTGTGCATGCAAATTGAGGCAACTAAAAGTGAGGTTTCCAAGGCCTCGGAATCGTAGGAAAAGGGAAAAATAGGGTGATGACCCTTTGGGTCGTCACATTGACACTCCATCATTAAAGGATGCAGAAGTAGAAGGGAACTGAGTTGCAGCAGACATATTCCTCTATTTCTCATCAGACAACAGAATGTTATATATAGCTCCGATTGAAGGAAGTGGCTTTATCATGAGAATGTTGCTTCTAGTTTGGACATACGAATCATTTAAATCCATTAAGAACTGATAAGTCCTCTGTTCCTCATCTTTAGAAGACTTAGCCCCACAAGAACACACCTTAGTTCGGCCAGCAGATATGGAAGCTATTCCATCCCATAACTATTTAATTTTATTGAAATATGAGGCTATGTTAAGAGATCCCTGGGAAATGTATGCTAACTCTTTCTTAAGTTCAAATACTCTAATACCATCATCTTTACCATATCTCTATTCTAACTTATTCCAAATCTGCCTAGCAAATTCAGAATACTCCACACTCCGAGATATTTCTTTAGACAAGGAGTTAACTAACCAGGAAATAACAAGATCGTTACACCTTTGCCATTATCTAGCAAGAGGTGAAGTGGGTGAGGGTTTCTGGGAATTTCCATTTATAAAATCTAGTTTGTTCCAAATTAAGAGTGCAACAAGAATATTGCGCCTTCAGCTACCATATAATGTTCCATCAAACGGAGTAGAGACTGATGAGGTCCACAAAACATTTGATGGGTACACATAGAAAAGATGACATGGATGAGTATAATCATCCTCATGGAAAATATTGCGAGAAATAGCAGGAGTTGAAGATGACTCAGGAGCACCGTTGGTCATGTTATCAGGTTGACAATCAAAACAAATCTATACAAAAACTAGATCATGCAAGAAGAAATGCAAGGAATTAGTAAAGTATAAGCTTAGTATTACCAATCCCCTTCACAACCGGAAAGAGTTATGGCCTTCAACCAAGAAAACACCTCAATATCAACTGCCATCCTAGAATCCGACATGAACCCTAATTTTAGTCGAAATCCTCAAAGTCATCTAAAAATGAGATTCACTACTTCTACGCACCGGAAAAGATGATTTGAACATAATTTTGGAGAAACATCGAGCGAAAATTGACACCAAACCACAAATCTTCAAAAAAATTGAAAGGACGAACGAAATGTGTATAAAATCAAGTGTAGAAAGCAAGTGTGAGATCAATTGAATCCTCAGCACGAGACTAAGATGGTTATCAGCTCTGATACCATGTTAACATGAAAGAAAAAAGGCAAAAACTGGAAGCATTGACGAACTAGGTTTTACACCATGTGTGTTGACAGTAGATGTGTGACGACCCAAAGGGTCATCACTTATTTTATTAATCATTTCGAGCTCCTGAGGCTTTGAAAACCTCATTCTATGTTGCCTCGATTTACGTGCACGATCCGAGCATGTAGCCGGAAAGATTTTGTGATAGAAAATATGAATTCTATGAGAAATGTGGATAAAAATGATATTAATATTGATATGGTTGACTTCGATCAACATTTTTGGTAAACGGACCCGGACCCGAGATTGGATGGTCCCGAAAGGTCCGTAGGAAAATATGGGACTTGGACATGCGTCCGGAGTCGAATTCTGAGGCCTAGAGCCCAAGTTATGAATTTTTCTGTGAAATTGTTTTTGATGTAATTGTTAAAAGAAAATGAATTAATTGACCTTCGTATCGGGCTCGTATTTTGGTTCCGACGCCTGGTACAAGTCTTAAATATTATATATATGCTTTCTGCAAAGTTTGGTGACATTCGAATGTCGTTTGATATGTTTTGCACCTTGAGTTCTAAGTTTGAAAGTTTTGAAAACCAAAAGTATGAAAATCATGAACTTGAGGCTTGATTTGATGAAATCGATGTGATATTGGCGATGTGATCGCACGAACAAGTTTGTAATGTGTTTTTGAAGTTGTGTACATGTTTGGTTGGGAGCCCGGGGGGCTCGGGTAAAGATTTGATAGGCCGTAGGATCAATTTCTAAATTTTTGCACTGCTGGTTTTTCACCCAGCTATTGGCTTCGCATTTGCGAAGAATTTCTCGCAAATGCGAAGAAGGCAGGTCAAGGCTGGGTTCGCAAATGCGAACCCTTTATCGTAAATGTGATGTATGCCAGAAACAAGCCAAGTTCGCAAATGCGAACAAAGGGTCGCAAATGCGATCCTGGCAGACCTCGGCCAGAGTTCGCAATTGCGAACTTAACCTCTCAAATGCGAGGCCTTCAGTATGTTGCCTGGCTTCGCAAATGCGAAGCATTTGTCGCAATTGCGACCAAACCCAGGAGCCTAGCTTGTTCGCAAATGCGAACATTATTTCGCAAATGCGAAACCCCCAGCATTTGCCTTGGCTTCGCAAATGCGAACAAATGTTCGCAAATGCGAACTTTCCATCCTTAGCTTATTTTTCAAACTCCAGAAATTGGTCGGGGTTCGCAATTGCGAACCCATGTTCGCAAATGCGAACACAGAGACCTGTAAATCACGATTTCCAGCTTCATTTTTCACATTTCACAACCCAAAAACACCCATTGGCGATTCTTCACGAACTCCCTTTTCTTCAAAACAATTGTAAGTCACTTTTTACTTAATTCTTTCAATTCCTAACAACATTAAACATGTTTTTCAATAGAAATCAAAGGTTTTCATGGTAGAATTTCTTGTTTTTGGTAGAATATAGGGTTTTTCATGATTTATGATATTGGACCTCGAATTGAGGTCCGATTTTGAAACAAATCATGTACTTGAACTCGTGGGGGGATGGGTAACCGGATTTTGGTCCGAAGCCCGAGTTCCGACCATGTGGGCCCGGGGTCGAAATTCACTATTCCGGGCAAAATGTTGTAAAAGTTGTAATTGGCCTTATGAATTAGTTTGTTGAGTAGTATTGATGATATTAAATCAATTGTGTATAGATACTATTGGATTGGAGCCAAATTTGAAAGGAGAAGGCATTGCCACGGATTGAATTGTTCGTAAACATTCGAGGTAAGTGTTTGTTCTATCCTAGCTTGAGGGAATAGGATTATGTGCTATGTGTTATGTGATCGAGTGCGGTGTATGGGCTGTGGTGACGAGCATCCATACTCTGGCGTCTAGCATGACCGTGAGTCATTGTTAATACTTGTTGTGGGACATATTTGAATATAAATTGTTGAACCCTTTCCGGGTTGTAGAAGTGTTATTGTTCTCCCTTGTCGAGACTTGTTGTGAAGATGATTGTTGATTGCCCTTGTTGGGACGGTTTATGATTTACTATTTCATTCTTTGCTCTTAACTGTGATTGTTATTTGGGTGAGGAAGAGTGATAATGCAGAAGGGTGATGCCGTGCCTTGTTATTGATTATGCACGAAGGTTAATGCCGTGTCATGTTTTATTGATTATGCACGAAGGTTAATGCCGTGCCATGTTTTATTGATTATGCACGAAGGATTATGCCGTGCCTTGTTATTCAACCATGTACGAAGGATCATGCCGTACCATGGATGTGAGGATGAGAGTAAAAGCACGAAGGGTGATGCCGTGCACTTTATTTGTTTATTTGGTGAGGATGAGAGTAAAAGCACGAAGGGTGATGCCGTGCAACTACTTGCTATTCCTTGACTTGATATTACTTGTGTTTCCATTATACTTTGTTTTCCTTGTGAACTTATTAACTGTTGTTAATTGTTGAGTTTTTTTGAGATATTCCTTATTGTGTTATTACTTGGTTAATTCTTGTTATTTGTGGTATACATATATATGGAACTGCACAGGTTTATGTGGGTGTCCGGTCCTAGGCTTGTCACTACTTTGCCGGGATAGGCTAGGCACTTACCAGCACATGGGGTCGGTTGTGCTGATACTACACTTCTGTGCGTTTTTGCACAGGTCCATGTTATGATCAGGAGCAGCAGCAGTAAATCTTTTGCATGGGAGTTGATCATATTTGAGACCGAGGTAGCTTGCAGACGTCCGCAGGCCCAGCGTCTCTCTCTTTACTTATGTTACTAGCTGTAGTCTCTTTGTTCCGAGACAAACAGATTATGGTTTATTTCTTTCAGACTTTTATGTGTAGTATTCAGTAGTAGTTCGTGAGTTGGTGACTCCACGTCTTGGGTAGAGGATTTCAGTATGGTTTTACCTTGAAACCGTTTAATACTATCTCGATAAAGTCTTCCGCACTTATTTAATTAAAGTTATGGTTTGTTGATAAATTAATTATGAAATTTTATTAAAAACAGGATAGTATGAATACAATGGCTTGCCTAGCTACCACGAGTAGACGCCATCACGATCCGGATGTTGGGGGAAAATCCGGGTCGTGACAAGTTGGTATCAGAGCTCTAGGTTACATAGGTCTCACCACTCACGAACAAGCTTAGTACAGTATGAGAGGTAGGTACGGAGACGTCTGTACTTTTCCTCCAGAGTCTATTGAGTTAGGAAAGAGTCTCTCATTTTCTCTTTCTTGTCATGCGACTTGTTTCTCAATTACTGATTGAACTTCTATTCTGTCCTTTCGCAGATGGTGAGGACACGCGCTTCTTCATCCGCTGACCAGCAGCCCGAGCCCCAGGCAGCTCCCGTGAGGGGCAGGGGCCAAGGCCGGATCAGAGGCCGTGGTAGGGGTAGAGCTCAGCCCCAGGCAGCTACCCCAGAGGTGGAACCTCATATTGAGATTGACGAGGAGGTTCCAGTCCCAGCAGCTCCAGTGGGCCCAGCTCAGGTCCTAGGAGAGGCTTTATTTACCCCGGATCTTCGGGAGGCTTTGGTCGGGATAGCGGGATTTATGGACAGCGTTGCCAGAGCAGGCTTATTATCAGTTGCACCAGCCGCTTCTCAGGCTGGAGGAGGGTCCCAGACTCCTATTGCTCGTACTAGGGAGCCAGTAGCTCCTCAGCCTCAGGCACCAGTGGTTCAGCCAGCTGTGGCCACTCAGTCAGGTACCACGGCTCATGCCGGAGATGGAGCGGCCATGACTTCGAATTCTTTATGGAGACTTGATCGGTTCTCCAAGCTGTTTACCACTACTTTCAGCGGTTCCACATCAGAGGATCCTAAGGATTTCTTATTCAGTTGCCATGAGATTCTCAAGACTCTAGGGATCGTGGAGTCAAATGGAGTTGACTTCTATACATTCAGGCTTTCAGGATCCGCCAAGACTTGGTGGAGGGATTATTGCTTGACTCGACCAACAGGGACCCCAGCTTTATCATGGGATCAGTTTGCAGAGCTATTTCTGGAGAAGTTTCTCCCTGCTACTCAGCGGGATGCACTTCGGAGGCAGTTTGAGCGCCTCCATCAGGGCACTATGACGGTCACTCAGTATGAGACGAGATTTGTTGATTTGGCTCGTCATGCAGGTGGTGATACTTCCCACAGAGCGGGAGAGGGTCCGCAGGTTTATAGATGGGCTTAATCAGCCAATTAGACTCCAGATGGCTATGGGCGTGGGGAGTGACATATCATTTCAGGAGGCAGCTAATGCGACACGTAGAGTTGAGATGGCTCTTGCTCGGGGAGGTGGTTATTCTTCAGAAAAGAGGCCTCGTCATTCAGGCAGGTTTAGTGGTTCTTCTTCTGGTGGCAGAGAATCTTTTGACAGAGGCCAGTCTTCCAGGCCTTTCCATTCCGCCCTTCGGGCTTCACAGGGTGGACCAGGTGATCGTGGGTTTCGTGGGCATTATTCAGATCAGCCTCCTATTAATGCTCAGCCTCTTCAGAGTGTTCATGGAGGCCATTCAGGTCGTCAGGGCCAGCAGCCCTATCAGTCTAAAAGTTGCTACGGTTGTGGTGACCCGGGTCATTTTATCAGGAACTGCCCTCGAGCAACGGGCAACTCTCAGCAGCAGGGTTCTCGTCCTATGATTCAGGCCCCAGATGACCCTCAGCCTACCCAGCCAGCCAGAGGCGGGAGTAGAGATTATAGAGGTGGAGGTCGAGACCGTAGAGGTGGAGACCGTCCAGCCAGAGGTAGAGGTCAGCTAGTTGATGGTCGTCCTAGAGACGCAGCTCAGAGGGGAGGTGCAGATCCCCGATTCTATGCTTTACCAGCCAGGCCAGAGGCAGAGGCATCAGGATGCCGTGATTACAGGTACCATTCTTGTGTGTGGCAGAGGTGCTTCAGTATTATTTGACCCTGGATCTACATATTCATATGTGTCTTCCTACTTTGCATCGTATTTGGCCGTGCCCAGCTATGCTCTGGATATTCCAGTTTATGTGTCTACACCGGTGGGTGACTCCATTGTAGTCGACCGGGTGCATCGTTCGTGCATAGTTATATTTGGGGGTCTTGAGACCCGTGTTGATCTGTTGCTTTTGGATATGGTGGATTTTGATGTCATATTAGGGATGGACTGGTTGTCCCCATACCATGCTATTCTAGATTGTCATGCTAAGACTGTGACCTTGGCCTTGCCAGAATCACCCCGACTAGAGTGGAATGGTACCTCAAGCCACTCCGTTCGCACTGTTATTTCCTATGTTAAGGCTCGACGCATGGTCGAGAAGGGGTGTCTATCTTATCTGGCTTATGTTCGTGATTCCAGCGCAGAGGTTCCTTCCATTGAGTCAGTCCCTATTGCACGGGAGTTTCCTGAGGTTTTTCCTTCAGACCTGCCGGGCATGCCACCCGACAGGGATATTGATTTCTGTATTGATCTGGCACCGGGCACTCAGCCTATCTCTATTCCACCCTATCGTATGGCCCCGCCGGAATTAAAAGAGTTGAAAGATCGGTTGCAAGACTTTCTTGAGAAAGGCTTTATCAGGCCCAGTGTTTCCCCCTGGGGAGCACCTGTATTATTTGTAAAGAAGAAAGATGGCTCAATGCGGATGTGTATTGATTACCGACAATTGAACAAAGTGACAATAAAGAATAAGTATCCACTGCCGAGGATTGATGATTTGTTTGACCAGCTCCGGGGAGCGAGGGTATTCTCAAAGATAGACTTGAGGTCAGGCTACCATCAGGCTGAAGATCAGGGCGGCTGACATTCCTAAGACAGCCTTTCGCACTAGATATGGCCATTATGAGTTCTTGGTCATGTCCTTCGGGTTGACCAATGCCCCAGCAGCATTCATGGAGTTGATGAATCGGGTATTCAGACCTTATTTAGATTTGTTCGTGATAGTCTTTATAGATGACATCCTGGTATACTCCCGCAGCCAGGAAGAGCACGAGCAACACCTCAGAGTGGTTCTTCAGACTCTGAAAGATAACCAGCTATATGCCAAATTTTCTAAATGTGAGTTCTGGCTGAGTTCGGTAGCATTTCTGGGTCACATTGTATCGGTGGAAGGTATTTAGGTAGACCCAAAGAAGATTGAGGCAGTCCGGAATTGGCCTCGACCAGCTTTAGTGATCGAGATCCGGAGTTTCTTGGGATTAGCGAGTTACTACCGTAGATTTGTAGAGGGTTTTCTTCTATTGCGGCCCGATGACCGAGGTTGACCTAGAAGGGTGTCCGGTTCCGGTGGTCGGAGGAGTGTGAGGCGAGCTTTCGAAGCTCGAGACGGCCTTGACCACCGCACCAATGTTGATACTACCTACGGGTACGGGGCCTTATACGGTGTATTGTAATGCATCTCGTACGGGGCTTGGAGTGGTATTGATGCGAGATAGTAAGGTTATCGCTTATGCTTCGAGACGACTAAAAATACATAAGAAGAATTATCCGAGTTCATGATCTTGAGTTAGCGACGGTGGTTCATGCCTTAAAGATCCGGAGGCATTATCTATATGGTGTGACATGTGAGGTGTACACCGATCACAAAAGCCTACGATACTTGTTCAAGCAAAAGGAGCTAAATCTACGACAACGGAGATGGTTAGAGTTTCTAAAAGACTATGATGTTACTATCTTATATCACCCAGGTAAGGCCAATGTGGTGGCCGATGCATTGAGTAGAAAGTACGCCGTAGTCTTGCATACATTCCGGTCAGTCAGAGACCATTAGCTCTAGATGTCCAGGCCTTAGCCAACCGGTTTGTGAGATTAGACATTTCTGAGCCTAGTAGGGTGTTAGCTTGAGCGGTCGCTCGTTCTTCTTTATTAGAGCGTATCCGTGAGAGGCAATTTGATGATCCTCATTTGCGTGATTTGAGAGATACAGTACAGCGGGGAGGTGCCACACAGGTAATTCTAGATGATGATGGGGTATTGAAATTGCAGGGTCGAGTTTGTGTGCCCAATGTCAAAGGAATTCGAGAGTTGATCTTAGCGGAGGCCCATAGTTCGCGGTATTCCATTCACCCGGGCGCCGTGAAGATGTACCAAGACTTGCGGCAGCACTATTGGTGGCGCAGAATGAAGAAAGATATCATTGCGTATGTTGCTCGGTGTCTAAATTGTCAGCAGGTGAAATATGAGCACCAGAGACCTGGTGGTGTATTCCGGAGGATTGAAATTCCCGAGTGGAAATGGGAGCGGATCACTATGGACTTCGTTACTGGACTTCCTTTGACTCGGAGGAAATTTGATGCTATTTGGGTCATTATTGATAGGCTGACCAAGTCAGCACACTTTATTCCAGTATCTGTCTCCTACTCGTCGGAGAGGTTAGCGGAGGCTTAAATTAGGGAGATTTTTCGTCTTCATGGGGTGCCAGTATCTATTTTCTCTGATCGGGGTACGCAGTTTACCTCGCGGTTCTGGAGAGCGGTCCAGCAGGAGTTAGGCACCCAGGTTCAGTTGAGTACAGCATTTCATCCTCAGACGGATGGCCAGTCCGAGAGGACTATACAGATTCTAGAGGACATGCTTCGAGCCTGTGTTATTGATTTTGGAGGCTCGTGGGACCAGTTTCTGCCATTAGCAGAGTTCGCCTACAATAACAGCTACCAGTCTAGCATCTAGATGGCCCCGTATGAGGCGTTGTATAGTAGGCGATGTCGATCACCAGTGGGATGGTTTGAACCGGGAGAGACTCGGTAGTTGGGTACAGACTTAGTTCAGTGGAAGGTATTTAGGTAGACCCAAAGAAGATTGAGGCAGTCCAGAATTGGCCTCGACCAGCTTCAGTGACTGAGATCTGGAGTTTCTTGTGATTAGCAGGTTACTACTGTAGATTTGTAGATGGGTTTTCTTCTATTGCAGCCCCGATGACCAGGTTGACCCAGAAGGGTGTCCAGTTCCAGTGGTCAGAGGAGTGTGAGGCGAGCTTTCAGAAGCTCAAGACAGCCTTGACCACCGCACCAGTGTTGATACTACCTACGGGTGCAGGGCCTTATACAGTGTATTGTGACGCATCTCGTACAGGGCTTAGAGCGGTATTGATGCAGGATGGTAAGGTTATCGCTTATGCTTCGAGACAGCTAAAAATACATGAGAAGAATTATCCAGTTCATGATCTTGAGTTAGCAGCAGTGGTTCATGCCTTAAAGATCTGGAGGCATTATCCATATGGTGTGACATGTGAGGTGTACACTGATCACAAAAGCCTACAATGCTTGTTCAAGCAAAAGGAGCTAAATCTACGACAGTGGAGATGGTTAAAGTTGCTAAAAGACTATGATGTTACTATCTTATATCACCCAGGTAAGGCCAATGTGGTGGCCGATGCATTGAGTAGAAAGTCTGCCAGCATGGGTAGTCTTGCATTCATTCCGGCCAGTCAGAGACCATTAGCACTAGATGTCCAGGCCTTAGCCAATCGGTTCGTGAGATTAGACATTTCTAAGCCTAGCAGGGTGTTAGCCTGCACGGTCGCTCGATCTTCTCTATTAGAGCGTATCCGTGAGAGGCAATTTGATGATCCTCATTTGCGTGATTTGAGAGATACGGTACAGCGGGGAGGTGCCACACAGGTAAATCTAGATGATGATGGGGTATTGAAATTGCAGGGTCGAGTTTGTGTGCCCATTGTCGAAGGGATTCGAGAGTTGATCTTAGCGGAGGCCCACAGTTCGCGGTATTCCATTCACCCGAGCGCCGCGAAGATGTACCAGGACTTGCGGCAGCACTATTGGTGGCGCAGAATGAAGAAAGATATCGTTGCATATGTCGCTCGGTGTCTAAATTGTCAGCAAGTGAAATATGAGCACCAGAGACCTGGTAATGTATTTCAGAGGATTGAAATTCCCGAGTGGAAATGGGAGCGGATCACTATGGACTTCGTTACTGGACTTCCTTTGACTCGGAGGAAATTTGATGCTATTTGGGTCATTGTTGATAGGCTGACCAAGTAAGCACACTTTATTCCAGTATCTGTCTCCTACTCATCGGAGAGGTTAGCAGAGATTTACATTAGGGAGATTGTTCGTCTTCATGGGGTACCAGTATCTATTATCTCTGATCGGGGTACGCAGTTTACCTCGCGGTTTTGGAGAGCGGTCCAGCAGGAGATAGGCACCCAGGTTCAGCTGAGTACAGCCTTTCATCCTCAGACGGATGGCCAGTCCGAGAGGACTGTTCAGATTCTAGAGGACATGCTTCGAGCTCGTGTTATTGATTTTGGAGGGTCGTGGGACCAGTTTCTGCCATTAGCAGAGTTCGCCTACAATAACAGCTACCAGTCTAGCATCCAGATGGTCCCATATGAGGCATTGTATAGTAGGCGATGTCGATCACCAGTGGGATGGTTTGAACCGGGAGAGACTCGGTTGTTGGGTACAGACTTAGTTCAGGAGGCCTTGGATAAGGTCAAGACTATTCAGGAAAGATTGCGTTCAGCTTAGTCCAGACAGAAGACTTATGCGGATCGTAAGGTTCGAGATGTATATTTCATGGTTGGCGAACGAGTATTGCTCCGAGTGTCGCCTATGAAGGGTGTGATGAGGTTCGGGAAGAAGGGCAAGCTCGGCCCTAGGTATATTGGTCCATTTGAGATTCTAGACAGAGTGGGAGGGGTGGCTTACAGATTAGCTTTGCCGCCTAGCTTATCCGCCGTGCATCCAGTTTTTCATGTATCTATGCTTCGGAGATACCACGACGATCCCACACATGTGTTAGAATTCAGTACTGTCCAATTTGACAATGATCTATCTTACGAGGAGGAGCCGGTGGCCATTCTAGACCGGCAGGTTCGACAGTTGAGGTCGAAGAGTTATCCTTCTGTGCGTGTTCAGTGGAGAGGTCAGCCTCCTGAGGCATCGACCTGGGAGTCCAAGTCTGATATGCGGAGCCGCTACCCACATTTGTTTCCTGACTCAGGTACTTCTTTCTTTTGTCCGTTCGTAGACGAACGATTGTTTTAGAGGTGGAGAATGTGACGACCCAAAGGGTCATCACTTATTTTATTAATCATTTCGAGCTCCTGAGGCCTTGAAAACCTCATTCTATGTTGCCTCGATTTACGTGCACGATCCGAGCATGTAGCCGGAAAGATTTTGTGATAGAAAATATGAATTCTATGAGAAATGTGGATAAAATGATATTAATATTGATATGGTTGACTTCGGTCAATATTTTTGGTAAACGGATCCGGACCCGAGATTGGATGGTCCCGAAAGGTCCGTAGGAAAATATGGGACTTGGACATGCGTCCGGAGTCGAATTCTGAGGCCTAGAGCCCAAGTTATGAATTTTTCTGTGAAATTACTTTTGATGTAATTATTAAAGGAAAATGAATTATTTGACCTTGGTATCGGGCTCGTATTTTGGTTCCGACGCCCGGTACAAGTCTTAAATATTATATATGTGCTTTCTGCAAAGTTTGGTGACATTCGGATGTCGTTTGATATGTTTTGGACCTTGAGTTCCAAGTTTGAAAGTTTTGTAAACCAAAAGTATGAAAATCATGAACTTGAGGCTTGATTTGATGAAAATGATGTGATATTGGCGATGTGATCGCACGAACAAGTTCGTAATGTGTTTTTGAAGTTGTGTACATGTTTGGTTGGGAGCCCGGGGGCTCGGGTAAAGATTTGATAGGCCGTAGGATCAATTTCTGAATTTTTGCACTGCTGGTTTTTCACCCAGCTGTTGGCTTTGCATTTGCGAAGAATTTCTCGCAAATGCGAAGAAGGCAGGTCAAGGCTGGGTTCGCAAATGCGAACCCTTTATCACAAATGCGATGTCTGCCAGAAACAAGCCAAGTTCGCAAATGCGAACAAAGGGTCGCAAATGCGATCCTGGCAGACCTGGGCCAGAGTTCGCAATTGCGAACTTAACCTCGCAAATGCGAGGCCTTCACTATGTTGCCTGGCTTCGCAAATGCGAAGCATTTGTCGCAATTGCGACCAAACCCAGGAGCCTAGCTTGTTCGCAAATGCGAACATTATTTCGCAAATGCGAAACCCCCAGCATTTGCCTTGGCTTCGCAAATGCGAACAAATGTTCGCAAATGCGAACAAATGTTCGCAAATGCGAACAAATGTTCGCAAATGCGAACTTTCCATCCTTAGCTTATTTTTCAAACTCCAGAAATTGGTCGAGGTTCGCAATTGCAAACCCATGTTCGCAAATGCGAACACAGAGACCTGTAAATCACGATTTCCAGCTTCATTTTTTACATTTCACAACCCAAAAACACCCATTGGCGATTCTTCACGAACTCCCTCTTCTTCAAAACAATTGTAAGTCACTTTTTACTTAATTCTTTCAATTCCTAACAACATTAAACATGTTTTTCAATAGAAATCAAAGGTTTTCATGGTAGAATTTCTTGTTTTTGGTAGAATATAGGGTTTTTCATGAATTAGGAAATTGGTCCTCGAATTGAGGTCCGATTTTGAAACAAATCATATACTTGAACTCGTATGAGGATGGGTATCCGGATTTTGGTCCGAACCCCGAGTTCCGACAATGTGGGCCCGGGGTCAAAATTCACTATTCCGGGCAGAATGTTGTAAAAGTTGTAATTGGCCTTATGAATTAGTTTGTTGAGTAGTATTGATGATATTAAATCAATTGTTTATATATACGATTGGATTGGAGCCAAATTTGAAATGAAAAGGCATTGCCACGGATTGAATTGTTCGTAAACATTCGAGGTAAGTGTTTGTTCAATCCTAGCTTGAGGGAATAGGATTATGTGCTATGTGTTATGTGATCGAGTGTGGTGTATGGGCTGTGGTGACGAGCATCCATACTCTGGCGTCTAGCATGACCGTGAGTCATTGTTAATACTTGTTGTGGGACATATTTGAATATAAATTGTTGAACCCTTACCGGGTTGTAGAAGTGTTATTGTTCTCCCTTGTCGAGACTTGTTGTGAAGATGATTGTTGATTGCCCTTGTTGGGACGGTTTATGATTTACTGTTTCATTCTTTGCCCTTAACTGTGATTGTTATTTGGGTGAGGAAGAGTGATAATGCACGAAGGGTGATGCCGTGCCTTGTTATTGATTATGCACGAAGGTTAATGTCGTGTCATGTTTTATTGATTATGCACGAAGGTTAATGCCGTGCCATGTTTTATTGATTATGCACGAAGGATCATGCCGTGCCTTGTTATTGAACCATGTACGAAGGATCATGCTGTACCATGGATGTGAGGATGAGAGTAAAAGCACGAAGGGTGATGCCGTGCACTTTATTTGCTTATTTGGTGAGGATGAGAGTAAAAGCACGAAGGGTGATGCCGTGCAACTACATGCTATTCCTTGACTTGATATTACTTGTGTTTCCATTATACTTTATTTTCCTTGTGAACTTATTAATTGTTGTTAATTGTTGAGTTCTTTTGAGATATTCCTTATTGTGTTATTACTTGGTTAATTCTTGTTATTTGTGGTATACATATATATGGATCTGCACAGGTTTATGTGGGTGTATGTGTGACGACCCAAAGGGTCATCACTTGTTTTATTAATCATTCCGAGCTTTTGAGGTCTTGAAAACCTCATTTATAGTTGCCTCGATTTGCGTGCACAGTCCGGGCACAAAGCTGGAAAATATTTATGTTGAAATATGTGAAAAAGTTGAAGAATTTTGATATTAATATTGATATGGTTGACTTTGGTCAACATTTTTGGTAAACGGACTCGGATCCGTGATTTGACTGTCTCAGAAAATCCGTAGAAAAATATGGAACTTGGGCATATGCCCGGAATTGAAATCCGAGGTCTAGAACCCCGGTAAAAGAATTTTTCTGTTAAATTGTTTTCTGAAAATGTTTAAGGAAAATGAAACTGAATTTTGACTAAAAAGTACTAGTATCGGGCTCGTATTTTGGTTCCGACGCCCGGTACAGGTCATATATATTGGTTAAGCGCTTCCTGTAAAGTTTGGTTGAAAACGGACGTCGTTTGACGCATTTCGGCCTTAAATTGGAAATTTTGGAAATTATGAAATTTGAAAGAATTCTTGAGTTTTAAGGCTCAAACCATTGATTTTGATGTTATTTTAGCGATTTGATCGCGCGAGCAAGTTCGTATGATGTTTTTGAGTTAGTGTGCATATTTGGTTTGGAGCCCCGAGGGCTCGGAGTGTTTCGAAGGTGGTTCGGGGTGTTTTTGGATTTGAAAACACAGCAGAAATTCTGCTGTTTCTGCAGAGGGATTTTGTTCTACGCGATCGCGGCCTTGTACACGCGATCGCACTGCCTTGTCAAATTACTCAACGCTATCGCAGCCGTCTGCACGCGATCGCGAAGTTTCATGTCCTTCTTCAACGCGATCGCAGCCGTCTGCACGCGATCGCGTAGCCTTCCGTTCTCCTTCAACGCGATCGCGACCCTGTTCACGCGATCGCGTAGTACAAATAAGCCACCCCAGTGAAATTCTTCTACGCGATCGCAGCATTGACCACGCGATCGCGTAGTGTTGAATATTTGCCTTCCGCGATCGCGACCCGGTTCACGCGATCGCGTAGAACAAAATCGCTGCCCAGTGAATTTAATCCCAAAACAGAACAGAAACGGGATAAAAATCCCATTTCTGTTCAACTCTCTTCTCCACAACTCCTTGGACGATTTTTGAGCGATTCTTCATCAAACTTCTTGGGTAAGTGATTCTTAACTCGTTTTCTTCATTTTCCATCAATATTATTTGAATTCCTAAGCCTAATTAGGTGTAAATGGGTAGAAAAATTGAGAATTGAGTATAGTAAGGGTTTTCAAAGAATTTGTGATCTAGAACTCGTTTTGGAGTCGAACTTAAGAACAAATTGTATATTTGAACTCATGGAAGATTGGGTGAACATATTTTGGTTCGAAACATGAGTTTCGATTATATGGGCCCGAGGTCGATTTTTACTATTCCGGGCAGAATGTTGTAAAAATCATATTTAGCAATATGAACTAGTTTGTTAAGTAGAATTGATGATATTAAATCAATTGTGTATAGATACGATTGGATTGGAGACAAATTCGAGAGGAAAAAGCATTGCTACGGATTGAATCGTTCGTAAACTTTCGAGGTAAGTGTTTGTTCTATCCTAGCTTGTAGGAATAGGAATTCAGTTATGAATAAATTGTTGATTAAGAGTTATTGGTGTTATACCGGTAATGAAGATAAATTGTTGAAATTATTATCAATTATTGGTTTAAAACCGGTAATTATAAATATTGTTGATATAGAGATTATTGGCTAAATGCCGGTAATATATATATTTATGAATTTGGATCGTGTGGCGCACCGACCACTTATATATTTATAAATTGGGATCGTGTGGCGCGCCGACCACTTATATATTTATGAATTGGGATCGTGTGGCACGCCGACCACAAAGTGACTTAAATCTTGGCATTGGCCATAGTTGTCGGTAGCCTATTGGTATATTTGGGAGCGGGTGGTTCGCCTACCACAAGATATAATTACTGTGATAGTTGGGAGCGGGTGGTACGCCTACCACGAGATATGAAATGAGAGAGGAATTGAGACATGAAAGTAAGATTTATTCTGTTGATTAGATTATTCTGGATATCGTGAGTTATTGACTGTTATTTCAGAGCAGAGTATTTCCTTATAAATGTATTGTGTATATATATATATCGTGAGTTATTGACTGTTATTTCAGAGCAGAGTATTTCCTTATAAATGTATTGTGTATATATATATATATATATATATTGCAACTATAAATGAGGTTTTCAAGACCTCAAATGCTCGGAATGATTAATAAAACAAGTGATGACCCTTTGGGTCGTCACAATCTTTACCTCTAAAACAACCGTTCGTCCTCGAACGGACAAAAGAAAGAAGTACCTGAGTCAGGAAACAAATGTGGGTAGCGGCTCCGCATATCAGACTCGGACTCCCAGGTCGATGCCTCAGGAGGCTGACCTCTCCACTGAACACGCACGGAAGGATAACTCTTCGACCTCAACTGTCGAACCTGCCGGTCTAGAATGGCCACCGGCTCCTCCTCGTAAGATAGATCATTGTCCAATTGGACGGTACTGAAGTCTAACACATGTGTGGGATCGCCGTGGTATCTCCGAAGCATAGATACGTGAAAAACCGGATGCACGGCTGATAAGCTAGGCGGCAAAGCTAATCTGTAAGCCACCCCTCCCACTCTGTCTAGAATCTCAAATGGACCAATATACCTAAGGCTGAGCTTGCCCTTCTTCCCGAACCTCATCACGCCCTTCATAGGCGACACTCGGAGCAATACTCGTTCGCTAACCATGAAATCTACATCTCGAACCTTACGATCCGCATAAGTCTTCTGCCTGGACTGAGCTGAACGCAATCTCTCTGAATAGTCTTGACCTTATCCAAGGCCTCCTGAACTAAATCGTACCCAACAACCGAGCCTCTCCGGTTCAAACCATCCAACTCTGGTGATCGACATTGCCTACCATATAACGCCTCATACGGAGCCATCCGGATGCTAGATTGGTACTCGTTATTGTGGCGAACTGCGCTAATGGCGAGCGGTCCCACGAGCCTCCGAAATCAATAACACGGAGCTCGAAGCATGTCTCTAGAATACGAATAGTCTCTCGGATGGCCATCCGTCCGAGGATGAAATGCTGTACTCGGCGAACTCGAGTGCCTAACTCCTGCTGGACCGCTCTCCGAACCGCGAGGTAAGCTGCGTACCTCGATCGGAGATAATAGATACGGCACTCCATGGAGACGAACAATCTCCCTAATGTAAACCTCCGCTAACCTCTCCAGCGAGTAGGAGACAGATACTGCACACTTTATTCCAGTATCTGTCTCCTACTCGTCGTAGAGGTTAGCGGAGGTTTACATTAGGGAGATTGTTCGTCTCCATGGAGTGCCGGTATCTATTATCTCCGATCGAGGTACGCAGCTTACCTCGCGGTTCCGGAGAGCGGTCCAGCGAGGAGTTAGGCACTCGAGTTCAATTGAGTACAGCATTTCATCCTCAGACGGATGGCCAGTCCGAGAGGACTATTCAGATTCTTGAGGACATGCTTCGAGCCTGTGTTATTGATTTCGGAGGTTCGTGGGACCGGTTTCTGCCATTAGCAGAGTTCGCCTACAATAACAGTTACCAATCTAGCATCCAGATGGCTCCGTATGAGGCGTTATATGGTAGGCGATGTCGATCACCGGTTGGATGGTTTGAACCGGGAGAGGCTCGGTTGTTGGGTACAGATTTAGTTCAGGAGGCCTTGGATAAGGTCAAGACTATTCAGGAGAGATTGCGTTCAGCTCAGTCCAAGCAGAAGACTTATGCGGATCGTAAGGTTCGAGATGTAGATTTCATGGTTGGCGAACGAGTATTGCTCCGAGTGTCGCCTATGAAGGGCGTGATGAGGTTCGGGAAGAAGGGCAAGCTCAGCCCCAGGTATATTGGTCCATTTGAGATTCTAGACAGAGTGGGAGGGGTGGCTTACAGATTAGCTTTGCCGCCTAGCTTATCGGCCGTGCATCCAGTTTTTCACGTATCTATGCTTCGGAGATACCACGGCGATCCCACACATGTGTTAGACTTCAGTACTGTCCAATTGGACAATGATCTATCTTACGAGGAGGAGCCGGTGGCTATTCTAGACCGGCAGGTTCGACAGTTGAGGTCGAAGAGTTATCCTTCTGTGCGTGTTCGGTGGAGAGGTCAGCCTTCTGAGGCATCGACCTGGGAGTCCGAGTCTGATATGCGGAGCCGCTACCCACACTTGTTTCCTGACTCAGGTACTTCTTTCTTTTGTCCGTTCGAGGACGAACTGTTGTTTTAGAGGTGGAGATTGTGACGACCCAAAGGGTCATCACTTGTTTTATTAATCATTCCAAGCTTTTGAGGTCTTGAAAACCCCATTTATAGTTACCTCGATTTGCGTGCACAGTCCGGGCACAAAGCTGGAAAATATTTATGTTGAAATATATGAAATATGTGAAAAAGTTGAAGAATTTTGATATTAATATTGATATGGTTGACTTTGGTCAACATTTTTGGTAAACGAACCCGGATCCGTGATTTGACTGTCTCAGAAAATCCATAGAAAAATATGGAACTTGGGCATATGCCCGGAATTGAAATCCGAGGTCTAGAACCCCGGTAAAAGAATTTTTCTGTTAAATTGTTTTCTGAAAATGTTTAAGGAAAATGAAACTGAATTTTGACTAAAAAGTACTGGTATCGGGCTCGTATTTTGGTTCCGACGCCCGGTACAGGTCATATATAATGGTTAAGCGCTTCCTGTAAAGTTTGGTTGAAAACGGACGTCGTTTGACGCATTTCGGCCTTGAATTGGAAATTTTGGAAATTATGAAATTTGAAAGAATTCTTGAGTTTTAAGGCTCAAACCATTGATTTTGATGTTATTTTAGCGATTTGATCGCGCGAGCAAGTTCGTATGATGTTTTTGAGTTAGTGTGCATATTTGGTTTGGAGCCCCGAGGGCTCGGGAGTGTTTCGGAGGTGGTTCGGGGTGTTTTTGGGCTTAGAAAACTCGCAGATTTTCTGCAATTTTTACACAGACATTTTACTCTATGCGATCGCGGCCTTGTACGCGCGATCGCACTGCCTTGTCAAATTACTCAACGCGATCGCAGCCATCTGCACGCGATCGCGAAGTTTTCTGTCCTTCTTCAACGCGATCGCATCCGTCTGCACGCGATCGCGTAGCCTTCCGTTCTCCTTCAACGCGATCGCGACCCTGTTCACGCGATCGCGTAGTACAAATAAGCCACCCCAACGAAATTCTTCTACGCGATCGCAGCATTGACCACGCGATTGCGTAGTGTTGAATATTTGCCTTCCGTGATCGCGACCCAGTTCACGCGATCACGTAGAACAAAATCGCTGCCCAGTGAATTTAATCCCAAAACAGAACAGAAACGGGATAAAAATCCCATTTCTGTTCAACTCTCTTCTCCACAACTCCTTGGACGATTTTTGAGCGATTCTTCATCAAACTTCTTGGGTAAGTGATTCTTAACTCGTTTTCTTCATTTTCCATCAATATTATTTGAATTCCTAAGCCTAATTAGGTGTAAATGGGTAGAAAAATTGAGAATTGAGTATAGTAAGGGTTTTCAAAGAATTTGCGATCTAGAACTCGTTTTGGAGTCGAACTTAAGAACAAATTGTATATTTGAACTCATGGAAGATTGGGTGAACTTATTTTGGTTCGAAACTTGAGTTCGATTATGTGGGCCCGAGGTCGATTTTTACTATTCCGGGCAGAATGTTGTAAAAATCATATTTAGCAATATGAACTAGTTTGTTAAGTAGAATTGATGATATTAAATCAATTGTGTATAGATACGATTGGATTGGAGACAAATTCGAGAGGAAAAAGCATTGCTACGGATTGAATCGTTCGTAAACTTTCGAGGTAAGTGTTTGTTCTATCCTAGCTTGTAGGAATAGGAATTCAGTTATGAATAAATTGTTGGTTAAGAGTTATTGGTGTTATACCGGTAATGAAGATAAATTGTTGAAATTATTATCAATTATTCGTTTAAAACCGGTAATTATAAATATTGTTGATATAGAGATTATTGGCTAAATGCCGGTAATATATATATTTATGAATTGGGATCGTGTGGCGCGCCGACCACTTATATATTTATAAATTGGGATCGTGTGGCGCGCCGACCACTTATATATTTATGAATTGGGATCGTGTGGCACGCCGACCACAAAGTGACTTAAATCTTGGCATTGACCATAGTTGCCGGTAGCCTATTGGTATATTTGGGAGCGGGTGGTACGCCTACCACAAGATATAATTACTGTGATAGTTGGGAGTGGGTGGTACGCCTACCACGAGATATGAAATGAGAGAGGAATTGAGACATGAAAGTAAGATTTATTACGTTGATTAGATTATTCTGGATATCGTGAGTTATTGACTGTTATTTCAGAGTAGAGTATTTCCTTATGATGTATTATATATATATGCCTATATTGCAACTGTACAGGTTTAGGTGGGTGACTGGCCTTAGATGTATATATCCCAACTGTACAGGTTTATGTGGGTGTCTAGTCCTAGCCTCATCACTACTTCGCCGGGATAGGCTAGGCACTTACCAGCAAATGGGGTCGGTTGTGTCGATACTACACTCTGTGCTCTTTTTCCGCAGATACAGGTTACGGGCAGCAGCAACGGCAGTAGCACGATTGTGTATATTCCGACTACTGAGACTTCGAGGTAGCCTTGCATGCGTCCGTAGGACCCGTTGTCTTCTCTATCTATATTTTTTATTCTATTATCTCATGTATTCAAGATAAAAAACTTATGTTTCTTTCAGACAATTATGTGTATTATTCTTAGAAGTTCGTGAGTATTGTGACACCAGTCTTGGGTAGTGTATCATGTTTGGGTTTTCTTTATCATAATTGACTAAGTCTTCCGCTAATTTTGATTATTCCGCTATAATTTATATGCTTTTAATAATAAGAAATTGGTAATTAATGGAGATGTAATTAATATTTGGCTTGCCTAGCTTACATTTAGTAGGCGCCATCATGACCCCGATGGTGGGAAATTCGGGTCGTGACAGTCTGGTCCTAGGCTTGTCACTACTTCACCGGGATAGGCCAGGCACTTACCAGCACATGGGGTCGGTTGTGCTGATACTACACTTCTTTGCATTTTTGCACAGGTCCAGGTTACGATCGGGAGCAGCAACAGTAAATCTTTTGCGTGGGAGTTGATCATATTTGAGACCGAGGTAGCTTGCAGACGTCCGCAGGCCCGGCATCTCTCCCTTTACTTATGTTACTAGTTGTAGTCTCTTTGTTCAGAGACAAACAGATTATGTTATATTTCTTTCAGACTTTTATGTGTAGTATTCAGGTAGTAGTTCGTGAGTTGGTGACTCCACGTCTTGGGTAGAGGATTTCAGTATGGTTTTACCTTGAAACTGTTTAATACTATTTCGATAAAGTCTTCCGCACTTATTTAATTAAAGTTATGGTTTGTTGATAAATTAATTATGAAATTTTATTAAAAATAGGATAGTATGAATACAGTGGCTTGCCTAGCTACCACGAGTAGGCGCCATCACGATCCCGATGTTGGGGGAAAATCCGGGTCGTGACAAGAAGCTTCGAGAGGAAAATCAGATATTTTGTATATTAGGAAAATGAATAAAATCCATCTCTAACGTATACATGGGCTTCACTATTTATAGTGACCTGGAAAGAATATAAAGATGAGTGGACCAACCCCACTTATTCTAATTTGTACATTTAGGCCCAAACTATAAATAAAAAAATACAAAAGAGCAAAAAATACTAGGCCCAAAGTTATTAACCAGCATCTAATTTTCCAATTCTAACAAATTTCCGTTTTCTTCTTCTCCAACGTCACCATCTCTGTCGTACCACCACCTTTGCCACCACTTCCGCCACCGAAAAGTTGACGGATGATCATCTTTCTCTTACATGTCACAGACGAAGTTACCACTGAACAATTATGGAGAAAGAGCCTGATCTCCTCCTACCTCTTCATCTTCAAACCCGCGGTCCAGTCCTGAATTCAATTCTGATAACCCAAAGGTGGGTCTGCATAATGGGGATGTCTGGTGGGCGTGATGGGTTAATAGTGGCGATTTCAGGTTATGCGTCAAAAGCTAATTGGTTGATTCAGAAAGTGAACCTTACGTGTGAAGTTTTTAAGTAACTGTCAAAAATTTCGATTGTCATAGTTTGATCATAGAACAATGTTCAGTAGATACTATTCTTAGTTTGGGTGTCAAAAAAGATTGGCAAGTTTAGGTAACTACCTATGTATTCAGCCTTTAAAGAACATATACTTAGGTCTCAGATCCACGATTTAAAGTTAATGAGTTCCTACAACGATCTCAACTTACAGCTTGTTTGGATGGTTGTACGTATTATTTTATATTTGTATTGTTTGATAAATATAATGTTTGGATAGAGAGATTGTGTCGTTTGACATCGTTTTACGATATCACATACCGGCAATATGAAGAATAAATTTATAATATTATAAAGAAAAATTATGATACATCGTGATATTATTATATTAAAAAAAAAGGGTAAATCATAAAATATTTTTTATAATAATAATTAAGAGTGAGATTGAGAGAAAAAGATAAAGTAACGATGCGGTCACACCAAATTGGTCGTACATAAAGTGGTACATTTCGTCGTTATATAACGACGGATTTAACAATACGATACAATAAAATTTAAGTAACAATCAAAACGAACATCATATTTAAAGTAACAATACAATACAATACAATGGGTAACAACCATCCAAACAAGCTGTTAATATAGAATAGTTTATGGGTTTCGATGAACCCAGACTTTGTACTCTCGATCCGCCCCTAGGGTACAAGTAATGTTTCCAGTCATAAAACTCATGTTGGAGCAAGTGTAATAAGAAGGAACAAGAGAGCGGAAAACAGATAGCCAAGACACTTAGAGTCTGTTTGGAAAGCCACCCTGTAATTGAGTTTTGTGTAACTACTAGGGTAGTAATAACACAGCCTAGTAAGTACTCAGTTGTGTAATTACGACGACTTATTTGTTTGTTATAGTATAATTACAGTGTAATTACAAGTTTACTGTTTGATTGCACAAGTGTAATTACACAGTTAGATTAAATTTTAAATTTAAGTAATTATCAAAACTTAAAAATTAATATAATAAGTATATGCCTATAAATTTTTATAAGTATAAATGATTTTATACTTGGTATTTAAGATGTATATTTTTCATAAATATACATTAATAAGTAATCATATATTTATAACTAATATTGCAAAAATAATTTATTTATATATTTTAAATTAATAGTAATATTTAATTTAGATACGTACAAAAATGAAAAATATACATTTTTTTTTTGGTAAGGACATCATGAAATTTATATTTGATAAAATAAATTAATATTTATAAATATAATGTCATAAAATTATTAAAATATTTGAAAAAACTTACCCATCTATTCTAACTAAAAAATGAACAACATGCGACGTGAGCCAGTACTACTAAAACAAGTAAATTAGAACCATGAATATAACACAATTTCAAAATTCCAAAAAAAAATTATTTAGCATTTGTCAAATTCCAACATAATAATAGTAAGTTCCGCTATAATTTTAGATTAGGAAACATAATAAGCTTATAACTACATTCAATAATGAAATTCCACTTTAATTACATCACTCGTTATATGATAAGTTTGTAAATGACTCATTATTTATAATATTAGGAGGTGTAATTTTAAAAAATAGAATAAAAAAAAGCAATTACTTGAAATAACAAGAAATAAAAGATAAATAAGTTACAAAGAAAAATATATTTTAAAAATTTAAAAGAATTTAAAAAATAAAAACAAAATTTAAAAAATTAAAATAATAGAAATAAAAAGTTATAAATAAAATAGATTAAAATAAAAATAAAAATAAAAAGGAAAGAAAATAAAAAATAACCTTGTAATTACACAGTGTAATTACCACTAATTCTCACCTCTCTCTTAAAAATTGTAGAGCGTCCCTCCAATTACACTCAATTTCATGCTGACCAAGTAATTACTTGGCCAAACAAATTATACGAAATTACACCTAAATTCAATTTCTAGGTGGCTTTTCAAACACGCTGTGAATTTTATGTTATTCTCACCTAATAAATTTTCTTGTTATTTCACTGTGTCAACTATTTTCGTTGGGTTCATTCATGGCTGGGTAGCATTGTACCGAGTAGTGACTAATCCGAGTGCCCTCTATTCACAATCCTGAACCATCTTAGACATTAGCAGAAACAAATGATTATACAACTCACCAAAAGTAGGGCTATCTAATATCTTGATTAATTCAACATCAAGTAAACATATTTTCCGCCAATGGCGGATCCACCTTTGGATATATGGGGGCTGAAGCATCCATTAGCTTTGATCAAATTATATACTAATATATTCATAAATAATACCTAAAAAATTTAATAATTGATCATGAGTATCCAATTAGAATTTGAACTAAAATTAATGAAGCATCCACGATCTATAAATCTGGGATCCGCCACTCTGTTTCTGCCAAGTTTTGATAAGTCTAGATCAAAATCAAACATAAACCGGTCCATTCCTAAACCGTATAAGTAGTACTAGTAGACATGTCTCTGCCTGACCTTGAAGGAGAATACAAGAAAGGCTTATGCAGCATTTGCAATGATCCGAGTTCACCTTGTAACATATCTATAACCATACTGATAGATGGTCGACTGGCCGGATCGGTTTGGATACACCACCCGGTTCCAGTATCATCTTTTCTGCAAGTTTGTTGTCTTCTTCCTTCGATATGCCAGTTAATCCAAGCTCTTCCTTTTGTTCAATTTGTGTGTAAATCCAGTGCGGAAAGTATATTTCACTTGTACGGTCAACAACAACATCAACATTTTTCCTTCCTCCAACCATCTCGAGGACCTTCATACCATAGTTGTACACATCTGACTGGTGAGAAACTCCTCCAGTGTTTTTACACACAATTTCTGGCGCTATGTGTCCAATAGTCGCTCTTGCCCTGTTGGGAATAAACCCCGTAAAATAGTATTCACGATAGTGATAAATGCGGAATACTAAGTTACGGTTAAATCAGCAAGAATAAAAATGCAGCAATAATGACACCAAGATTTTACGTGGAAACCCTTCTGAATAAGAAAAATAACCACGGCCAAGAAGAGCAACTGATATCACTATAGCGAAGAATTTTACACTGTGTAGTAATGAGTAAAAATACTCCTAAGACCACTACACCCTCAAAAGAAATAAACACTCTTTTGCTTTTTTCACCTCACTACAATATCTCTCACAACCTATTTTTCTTCACAAACTATTTTCTTATAGTTTATGAAATACCTTGCTCTCTCTTTTCTCTCTTTGTTGGTGTGTAGAAATGGTAGTTAAAGTTCTCCTTTTGTAGCCAAAATCTCACTCTCTAAAGCCTACAATATTTGATAATTTGTACACTTTTTTCATAATTTCAACAAGATTGGTTACCAAATCAAACCAAGTCAATAAAATTAGCTACCAATTCAACTAGGTTGGCTACCTAATCAAACCAAGTCAACAAAATTGGCTACCAAATCATTTGAATGATATGGACACCATATCAATCCCCTCCTCCAGTCGCATTCATCTAGAGGGGGTAGCGCTGTCTTCTAGTTTGAGTTCATGCCGACATGTTCTTTGCAAAGCTTAAACTTGTCTTTTGGTACTATCTTGGTTAGCGTATCTGTAGGATTTTCACTAGTGTGAATCTTTTTGATCTATAAAGATTCGTTCTCTACCTGCTCATGAATCCAATGATATCTGACATCGATGTATTTTGTTCTCGCATGGTACATGGAGTTTTTGCTCAGGTCTATTGCACTCTGACTGTCGCAATAGACAACATACTCTGTCTGTCGCAATCCAAGTTCTTGAAGAAATCTCTTGACCATATCATCTCTTTGCCAGCTTCAGTAGCCGCAATATACTTCACTTTAGTTGTAGATAGTGCGACACACTTCTGCAACTTCGACTCCTATGATATAGCTCCTCCTAAAAAAGTAAACAAATATCTAGTAGTAGATTTTCTGTTATCAAGGTCACATGCCATATAAGAATCTGTATAGCCCTTCAAAATTGGATCTGATTCTCCAAAACGTAAGGATTCATGTGAGCTTCCTCTTATATACCTGAGTATCCACTTTACAGCTTCCCAATGCTCTTTTCCTGGATTTTCGAGAAATGTGCTAACAATACCGACTGCATGAGCAATATCTGGTCGAATGCATACCATTGCATACATCAAACTTCCGACGGTAGAGGAATAAGGAATCTTGGCCATTCTCTCTTTTTCCTCCGTTGTTGTTGGACACATCTTCGTGCTCAACTTCAGATGATCGGGAAGGGGTGTGCGAACCAGCTTAGCACTTTTCATATTGAAGCGCTTCAGTACACGTTATATGTACTTTTAATGTGACAAGTAAAGATTCCTTTTATTTCTCGAACGAGTAATTCTCATGCCCAAAATCTGCTTAGCACGACCCAAGTCTTTCTTTCCAAAAGACTTATCTAACTGTTTCTTCAACTCGTCAATCTTGGAAGCATTTCTGCCCACAATCAACATATTATCATATATAGCAAGAGGATAATAAAATCATCATCAGAAAATATGTACAAACACACAATGATCTGAAGAATTCTTCTTGTAGCCTTGCTCTCCCATAACAGACTCAAACTTCTTGTACCACTGTTTGGGAGCTTGCTTCAATCCATATAGACTATTCTTAAGTTTGCACACAAGACTTTCTTTACCTTTTGCCTTGAAGCCCTCAGGTTGTTCCATGTAAATCTCCTCTTCTAAGTCACCGTGAAGAAAAGCAGTCTTCACATCCATCTGCTCAATCTCCAAATCAAGACTAGCAGTCAAACCAAGAACTGTCTGAATAGAGGATATTTTCACGACAGGAGAAAATATTTCGTCAAAGTCAATACCTTTCCTTTGACCAAATCCCCTGACAACTAGTCTAGCTTTGTATATGGGCTTCAAACTATGTTCTTCAGCTTTAACTTTGAACACACACTTGTTTTTCAAAGCTCTCATGCCCTTAGGCAATTTCACTAACTCATAAGTATGGTTCTCATGCAGAGATTTCATCTCATCTTGCACCGCTTCAATCCATTGATCCTTGTGCTGATCCTCTATGGCCTCCACATAACATTCAAGTTCGCTCTCATCAGTAAGTAATACATACTCATTGGGTGAATAACGGAAGGAAGAGGTACTAGGTCTAGAAGACCTCCTTAGTAGAATAATTAACTCTTCCATAGCTTCGTGAGTAGGAGCATCTACCTCATCAACATTAGCATTGTTATCACCATTACTATCAATATGCTGATATGGAATATGGTTTTGGGCATCATCATCATCATTGAACCCACCAACGTCATCCGCATTTGTATGAGGAACTTGATCAAGATTAACTAAACCTTCAGAACTTGAAGATTTTAGCTTCTCCACTTTATTAATATCTTCAATAATTTGATCCTCCACGAAGATAACATCACGGCTTCTCACTACCTTCTTCTCAATTGGATCATATAGCTTGTAACCAGACTCATCAAGGCCATAACCAATGAAGATGCACTACCTTATCCTGGTAGTTAATTTTGACCTCTCATCTTTAGGCACATGTACAAAAGCTTTGCAACCAAACACTTTTAAATGTTCATAGGAAACATCCTTTCCATACCAAACTCTATTTGGAACATCACTTTGCAAAGCAACCGCAGGGGATAGATTAATAACATGTGCAGCGGTCAATAAAGCCTCATCCCAAAATGGAATCAGCAACTTTGCTTCAGAAAGCAAACATTTGACTCTTTCCATCAAGGTCATGTTCATCCTTTCTGCTAAACCGTTAAGCTAATGAGTCTTAGGAGGAGTATTCTGGTGTCTCATACCTTGTTACTTGCAGTATTCATCAAACGTTCCAAAATATTCGCCACCGTTATCAATACGAATACGCTTCAGCTTCTTTTAAATTTCTCTTTCAACTGATGCCTGAAACTGCTTAAAGACACCCAACACTTGATATTTAGTCTTCAAGATATAGACGCAAATTTTCCTTAAGCAATCATCAATAAAGGTAGCAAAATAAAGTGCACCACCTAAAGTCGTTGTTTTCATTGGACCACATAAATCCGAATGCACCAACTTAAGCAACTCTGTCTTTCTTGAAGGAGGATAAGACTTGAAAGAAACTCTTTTTTTTGTTTTCCAGTCAAGCAGTGCTCATATTTTTCTAATTTTGCACTTTTAAAATTTGACAACAATTTATTCTTGGCCAAAACATTTAGTCATTTCTCGCTAATATGGCTAAGCCTCTTATATTATAACGTTGAAGAGTTATTGCTCTTAGTGGCATTCGCCATATCAAAACAGGTAGAGACTGTAGTCCAGTATAGACCACGACGCTTTTCCCCATGAGCCACAATCATGGAACCCTTAGTGAGCTTCCACTTTCCAGCACCATTGATACTGGCATATCCCTCATCATCCAAAACTCCAACAGAGATCAAGTGCAAACGAACATCAGGTGCATGTTTTACATTGTTTAAAACTAGTTTAGTTCCAATACTAGTTTCATAACAAATCGTTCCAACACCAGCCACCCTAGATACCGTCTCATTACCCACACTCAAAGTTCCAAAGTCACCCGAAGTATAGGATGAGAAAAATCGTTCCTTAATGTCACATGGGATGCAGCACTATTGTCCATAACCAGCTTGACTCATCACAGGCAATATTTATTATATCTGCATCAAGGACAGTAACAAGATCTTCTGTAGTGACGGTGGCCACACGATTGCTATCTTCTTTATGTTCTTCCTTGTCCTTATTCTCCTGTTTCAAAATCCGTCAGAACTACTTTGTGTGCCCTTTCTTCCCGCAATGATAGCACTCAATATCTTTAAGTCTTCTTCTCGGTTTGCTTCTATTATGTTCTCTGTTTTGATAACCCCAATTCTTGTTTCTCCCCTTAGAGTCAGTCACCAAGACATCTGAAGAGGAGGAACCTTGAGATTTTTTTCTCATCTATTCATTTAAAAGACTGCTCTTCGCAAGATCCATAGAGATCACACCATCCGGAGCAGAATTTAATAATGAAGTTCTAAGAATTTTTCAAGAATCTGGTAGGGAACCAAGTATAAACAAGCCTTGAATTTCTTCATCAAATTTAATGCCCATAGCAGATAACTGGTTCATGATCCACTGAAAATTACTCAGATGATCTGTCATCGCGGAACCATCGTGGTATTTTAAACCCAACATCTGCTTTATCAAAAACATCTTGTTGTTTCCAGCTTTTCGAGCATACAAACTTTTAAGGTGCTCCCATAGGGTCCGAGCATGTGTCTCCCCAGAAATATAGTTCAAAACATTATCGTGAACCCACTGTCTAATAAAGCTGCAAACCTGCCTATGTAACAAATTTCACTCTTCTTCTGATTTATTTTAAGGCTTTATAGTAGTGGAGACAGGTTGATAAAAATTTCATGATATAGAGCAAATCTTCCATTTTGCCGTTCCAAATGGTATAATTTCAGGCTTTGGAAGTAAAATTTTAACCTTTGGGATTGAAGGAACAAAAAAAATAGTTGTTGCTGTCAGTTAAACATCGACCTCCTTGATTGTAACACTTACTACAATCATCAGACAGGCTCAACTGAATTGTAAAAACCGCATCAAACAAGCTACTATTTTGAGTTAAGTGTGACCTCCATTTGATTGGTAATTGAATCAGTGAACAGTCAACAGGAATATCTCCCTCTGGTGCATCCGATAGCCTTCCCGCCATGTTGTCGGATACTTGTAGTAAATGCCGAAGCCACTACATTCAGTATAGTTCTTATAGTCACGAAAATAGTGATCATTCGTGCCCCTACTGATGTCTACACTGTTATTGCATCTGAACAAGGTAAGATTGCGTTCGTTGGTTCTAAACGAGATACAAGGAGAACTTGGAAGAGATTGACTTTTATCGAAAGAATTGCAACTGTTTCTTGCCAATAAATCATTAAACCTAAGGTCTAAAACTATATAACTATCAACATATTACCGTTGTATTTCCTTCCAAATGAATTGTTGGATTTGGTTTAGCATCACAATCAATGTTGTACAATCCACAAGCAGGTTGTGAGGATACAGAAAAAGGAAACCTCACATTTCCAAGAATCCCACTATTAAATTCCTCAGGATAGATTCTGAGGTTGCCATTCTCGAATCTCGTATTAATTATAGTTTGACATAACATATGTAACTATACGTTATTGGCTCTGACCACTTGAGGAAAAAATCCAAAGGTGGGCTGAAAAATGTTATTTTAAGACTGACCAACATGACGACTTTGCCCACTATTGTGTCCATTTGACTAGCCATATAAGACTTTTCATACTAAGTTATTTTCTTCATTTCACCAATATATACAGGTCATTAACAACGACATTTCAAGAAAACATGTGCTTAGTTTGAAATGTTAAGGAAAAAAACTGGCTTTGCATCTTATTTTCTTGTAATTATATTAATCCAACGTGAAGGGAGTTTTGAACAACCATAACGTTGTCTCTATGTTACCTATATGTCACGTGTTCGAACCGTAAAATCAACCACAAATACTTGCATTAGATTAGGCTATCTACATCACACCGCTAGCGGGAGCGAAGCTATGTTGGCCCAAGGGTGGTCAACTAAACACCACCCTTGAATGGTCCACCGGTTTCGCCAACCGCTAGAAGTGCAGCCGTGATGCTTTTTTTTTTTTTTACTTCATATATTGATCCAACGTGGGAGAAAAGTGAAATAAAGAAGAAGCATAAAGACAAATAAAACTTGTATATAGGGTTGTCCTTTTTCCAAAATTTCCAAGTCTCTTGCCATCATTTTCTCAGTATTAGTAGATAAATGGAATCAATTTTGAGTTCGTCTTCTTTCTTGAAGTCATTAAATAGAAATACAGACATTACGGCTAGTTGGAAATTGACAAGGGAAAGTTGAGGGGAAAAAAATTATATAATGAAGCTAAAAAGGAGGGATGCTATCATGTATAGTTTACCTTCACATTTTCAGTCATCTGTGAAGACTTAGAATCCAAATTCTGACTTCTTTTTCAACCATTGAACAGAATAAAGGGTAAAGAAGGCACAAATATTTTTTTATAAAATAAACCTTATCAAACTGAAAAGTTGTTTGTCTCTCCCAATTAGTGTCATTTTTTGGAACCAAAGGCGTATAGATCTTAAATTGGAACCCCAAATTCTAGTGATATGAGTAGTAGTCATTCACACAAGAGGTTTGAGCTCAATTTTTACTGTTCTCCTGTTTAATAAAAAAAAATTTTAAAAAAAAATGCAATTCTAGTTATTTTGTGTCTATTTATCAATTGTGGGGCAACCAAGTTGGAAAAGCAGTGCAAAGGTATAATAATCATTAATCACAAAGGCCGAAAGTTCTTTGGTCTTTATCCCTTAGAAAGGCCACCTGACTCTAGAGTATCAGCAGACTACCAGTCGCTTCAGCCTAAATTTTGAAGAGAGAGTAATGCGATACACAATTTCAAGGGGTACTTTAAAAAAATTATTATTCGTAGCTATAATTGAATTTATAGCAAATTCATATATAGTAATGAAATAAGAGATTAATTGTTTTGATCATAAACAATAGCTAAGTTGGTTAGACTACTCTCTTTGTGAGTTGAGGTTTTGATTATGTATTTCACTTAGGTTATATTATTTGTTGTACGAACGAATACGGTCGATGCGAATATAGTATATACACTCATGTATTTTGCTTTAATATATTCTTTGCATGAACGAATATAATGTATACACTCTTGTATTTCGCCTTGGTTGTATTCATTATATGAAAGAATACAATTGATATAGGGTGTATTCGTTGCGTGAATAGCGCAAACAAATACAGTTAATATTGGTTATATTTGCTACGTATTTGTAATTAGGCTCTAAACTGTAGTGTTTTGTGAAAATTTCTCATACTCCCTCCGTTTATATTAAATGAGGTACTTTCCTTTTTAGTCTGTTCCAAAATAAATGACACATTTCTATATTTAGAAATAATTCAACTTTAAACTCTTTCATTTTACCCATTTACTCTTAATGAGAAGCTTTTATAGCAACACAAATGTCATGGCCACACAAACTTTTTATCCCTTAAGCTTTTGAAATCACAAATTTAAAAAAAAAAATTTCCTTAAACTCCGTACCAAGTCAAATTATTATTACCTTGCCCAATATATAGGTTGAGCCCGAAATGACTGACCAAATTATCAGGTCAAACGGGTCATTCAAAATGCCACCTAAACCCAAATGCATAAAATTAAATGTGGAGATTGGGTATTATGTAAATAAAAGAACTTAAGCTAAGAACCTAAGAAAAATATATTTTCACATTTAAAAAAAAAGTAAAATTAAAAAGGAAGAGATATTGGGCAAGTTGATTGTTACCTGTCATTCGATCATCTTAATACAAGCAAATTTTGAGCTGGTTGAGTCCAGACTGTCTACTAATTTAACTCGTTTATTGATTTGACCCATTTTTCACCTAAGGAGAAACCAATCTTTATGTCTTGCGAGTAGGGTGTAAGATGAGAAATAGTGAAATGTGAAATATATGGATAATTCAGGTAGCGGTGAAGCGAGGAATTTACTCAAGAATGTTCAAACTTGAAAGACGTAGAAAAAAAATTTCGAGAAAGAGTGTTTAATATTGTTATATACCTCTAAATTCTAATAACTTATTTATATATGCGGTGTAATTTTTTGAGTGTATTGTGAGCAGGCTTTTAGGCCTCGTGTTGATATTATTCAGGCTTTCAGGCCTTATTGATAACGCTTAGGCTGAAGGAGCCCCTCCAGAGTCTTCACACCCACAGTTTTGAAATGACCAGTAGTAACAATGACACTGTCATATGTATTTCAGTCAGGTAACAATGACTGACTAGTCAGGTAACAATGATTGACTAGTGGTAACAATGACACTGAAACACACTTTGGTAAGGTAACAATGGCTGACCGGTCTAGTGTATTCCTATTTATTTGATTCCATTCGAGAAAATGTCTTGCTGTGTTGTCATGGATTTCTATTGTTATCTGGTTTTACTGCTTGAGATAGCATTATCTGTGCCCTTTTGGGATTTTATACTTTCAGTGTTATTCACTTTTATTACCACTGAGTTGGAAGTACTCACTTTACTCTCTACACCATGTGTGCAGATCCAGGTCATTCTTCACAGGCTGAGTAGGCATTCAGTAGTCAGCAGGCTTGCTCGTTCGGGAGAGTTGAGGTAGCCGCATGGTGTTCACAGCCATTGACTCTTCCTCCGATCATTTTATTTGTTTTTCGTATTTACAGACATTTAGATAGACTAAATAGTAGGATTTATGCTATTTTGTGGAGGCTCCTATTCGTGAAACCGGTCCAGGATTGGGCTATATGTTATGTTTTGCTAAACTTCGATATTCGTATTGGTATTTCCGTATTTTTCTTAAATGTCTTAACGTTTACAGTTTCACTAATCAAATATTAGTTGCCAATTGGGTTGAGTATATGGTTAATGGTCGATTTTTCCTAGTAGTGTGTTGGGCGCCATCACGACTGGGTTTGGGGTTGTGACACAAGTGCCTTAGAACTGACAATGGGACTGAATTTGTGAATGATCAAGTTCGACATCTGTTGCAAAATCTAGGAATCCTTCATCAGAGCTCTTGTGTATATACACCCCAACAAAATGGGGTAGTTGAGAGATGGCACAAAAGCATATTGGATATGGCTAGAGCTCTCAGATTTCAAGCCTATATGCCATTAAGGTTTTGGGGAGAGTGTGTGTCTATTGCAGTGTATCTTCTGAATAGGTTACCTATTGGACCTCTTCAAGGAAAGTCTCATTTTGAAGTTCTATTCCAGAAGATTCCTTCTCTATATCATCTCAAGGTGTTTGGAAGCTTATGCTATGCCACAAAAGTGCAGAAGGTTGATAAGTTCAGCCCCAGGGCAATCCCAGCAGTTCATATGGGCTATTCAAGTTCTCAAAAAGGGTATCTTCTCTATGATTTATACTCCAAAGGGTTCTTTGTGAGTAGGGATACTGTTTTCAAAGAAGATATATTTCCATTTAAGCATATGCACCTTGGAAACTCTCCATTGTTACTTGTACTAGAATTCACAGATCTCTCACCTGAATAATATACCACTATTATTCATCCTATAAATTCACATATTACTCTTATTCGTGTTCCATCTCCTACTTCTTATATTCCTTTTTCATCTCCTTCATCCAGTCCAATCCACTCTGATTGTCACGACCCCAAAACCCGATCGTGATGGCGGCTAGCACATTGCTAGGCCAGCCTAACCAATCTCACACAATACCGAGCTACCAGCTCATACTTTACTTCAAAAGCAGTGTTTAACAATAATAAAAATATGATGTTTTAGCATAAGTAGCAAAATAACCCCAACACAATGTAATATCTCCCACAAATCTGGAGTTACAAGCCATGAGCCTTTACCACTAAATACAATAGTGATACTCAATACAACTGTATCTGACAAATGCGGAAAAATAGTCTAAAAGATAAAGGATAGAAGGGTATGTCGGATCCTGCGAACGCTAGAAACTACCTCGACAGTCCGAATAAGCTCGCTGAGCATCTGGGGAGTCAGCCCTGCTGTGTTGTACTTGGATCTGCACACAAGGTGCAGAGAGTAGTGTGAGTACTTCAAACTCGGTGGTAATAAGTAGGGATAAAGACAGTGAAGATAAGAATACCCAATATTGCACTAAGCAAGGCTATATATAATAATCTCTTCTACCATTTTCAACAGTATAAATCTCAGAATCAGCAATAACAGCTAAACAGTACAACAGGTATATCTAAATGCAATGCAGGTGTATAAACATGACTGCTACAGCGCGTATCCCGATCCATTTGGGTACCCGCACTCACTGAGGGGGTTCAGACTCCGGAGGGGCTCCTACTTCCCAAGCACAATATCAGTGATATGTTGCGGCGCACAGCCCAATCTACTATCAGTTCAGCTACATGCAATGCAAGCCTCACAGGCACAAAAATATCATTTTGAAATCTCTTTTTATCAATAACAGTAGAAAATAGTGTTCAGAAATACCAGAGTTTAGAAAACCATTTTACACAGAGTTTAGCTCAGGACTGATATCAAGATGACATGCTATAACCATATAAGCAATGATAACGATCCTCACGGGATCCAAATAACTGGCTCACAGCCCAAAGATATCCACAACCGTCCAAGTAAAAGGTTTACCGGCTCAATTGTAGCCAACAACACAGTATAATGTTACACAGTCGGACTAAGCCATTGTCCCCAAGCACAATCGACCCTGCACTTACAGTACAGTACGTGTCTCGCCTCAATACAACATCACATAGTGATATACCAGGGTTTCGAACCCTCAAGTCATCATCCATACCCATTACTTACCTCGAATCAGCTCGAAAACTAGATCGCAATGCCCTTGCCACGAGAATCGGCCTCCACGGGTGTAGAATCTGATTGAAACCAATAGGAATACATCAAAATAGGCTAAAGGAACATAACCCAATCGAAATACTTGAATAACACCCAAAAAATGAAGTTGCCAAAACCCGACCCCCAGGCCTGCTTCTTAGAAAATTACAAAAGACACATTTTCAGAATCCTTATCTCCTCATGAGTCCATGCATATAAAGTTTATCAAAATTGGACTATGTTTGCCCATTCAAATCATTGATTTTCTATAATCCAGGCTTAGAGCAAATATCCCCATTGATACACCTTAGTTCCTCTATTTTTAGAGATTAATTCCATGATTTATCAATATATTAACATAAATTGAGTCCATGAGTGCTTACCTGATGATATCCCTCAATTTACTCCTCAAAATCACCAAAATCGCCTCTAAGTTCGAAGCCCAAAATGAGTTATAAGTTTTGAAATTTGAAGCTAAACTGTTCATTAAACCCCAGGTCATTTTTCGCTTCTGTGACACTAGGCTCGCTTCCGCGAGCTCGCTCTTGCGAAACCGTAGTTGCTTATGCGACATTCATTAAGTCCAAGACCGCTTCCGCAGTTGAAAACTCTCACCTGCGCGACCGCTTAAGCGGAACTTTCTCCGCTTCCGCAAGATTCTCCAATCGATCCATTTACACTTCTGCGGACTATATTCCGCATCTGCGACTATTCTCCCGCTTCTGTGGAATCTCCATTTTCCAGCCCGTGGCTCGCACCTGCGATCACAAATCCGCTTCTGCGGAGCCACTTCTGCGTCCTCCTTCCGTAGAAGCGAAAATCCCTGCTGCATTAAATACCAGGAATTACAAACTTCAAAATTCTTCCGTTTCACCTTCCGAAAAAATCCCGAGGCCCCCGGGACCTCAACCAAAAATACAAATCCACTCTAAATCATCACACAAACTTGTTCCAATCATAAAAACATACCCTCAAACACACGAATCATCAAATTAAGGTGGATTCAAGCCTAAGTTTTAACCAAAACTTCCGAAACCTATATTCTATAAAAAATCCAACCAAACGATGTCCGAATGACCTAAAATATTACATACATATCCAAAATCACCTAACGAAGCTACTGCAACTGTCGGAATTCCATTCCGACTCCTAGATCAAAATCTCACCTATCGACCGGATTTCGCCAAAATTCTAACTTAGCCAATTCAAGCCTATTTTTACATCGGATCTCCAAATTCAATTTTCGATCGCTTGCCTGAGTCACAAATCACCTCCTGAAGCTAACCGAATCACTGGAATTCAATTCCGAGCCCTCTAACCATATATTCAACTTTAGGTTGACTTTTCAAAAACAAGCTTCGCTCAAGAAGGCTATATGCCTTATTTTCAACCAGAATCAATCCAAATTCACCCGATAGACTCTAACACAAATATAAAAACATGAAGTACATAACGAGGGGATAACGAGGTGGTAACTCTCATGACGACGGGCCGGGTCGTCACATTCTCCCCAACTTAAGCAAACGCTCATCCTCGAGCGGGTCAAGAAACATACCTGGAGACTCAAATAAGTGAGGATATCTACTCTGCATCTCCTGCTCGATCTCCGAAGTGGCCTCCTCCACGGGCTGACCTCTCCACTGAACCTTCACTGATGTAATATCCTTGGACCTTAATCTCCTCATCTAACGACCCAATATAGCTATAGGCTCCACATCATAGGTCAAGTCATCATCAAGTTGCACTGTACTGAAATCCAACACATGTGATAGGTCGCCAACATATTTTCGGAGCATAGATACGTGAAACACTTGATGAACTCCTGATAGACTGGGTGGCAAAGCAATCATATAGGCCACCTCTCCAATGTTCCTAAGAATCTAAAAAGGGCAAATGAATCTCGGACTGAGCTTTCCTTTCTTCCCAAATCTCATGACGGCTTTCATAGGCGAAACCTTCAATAAGACCTTCTTACCCACAGAATAAGACACATCTCGAACCTTCCGGTCCGCATAACTCTTCTGGCGCGACTGGGATGTGCGAAGTCTCTCCTGGATCACCTTTACCTTGTCCAAAGCATCCTGGACCAACTCTGTCCCTAACAACCCAGCCTCACCGGGCTTAAACCAACCTACTGGAGATCTACACAGTCTCCCATATAAAGCCTCATATGGCGCCATATGAATACTAGATTGGTAGCTGTTGTTATAAGCAAACTTTGCGAGAGGAAAATAGTCAGCCCATGAACCACCAAAGTCAATAACACAAGCAGGCAACATATCCTCCAAGATCTGAGTGGTACACTCGGATTGTCCGTCCGTTTGAGGATGAAATGCAGTTCTCAACTCAACCTGTGAGCCCAAATCACACTGAAATGTCCTCCAGAACTGCGAAGTAAACTGAGTGCCTCTATCTGAAATGATAGAAACTGGAACTCCATGCAATCTCATAATCTCACTAATGAATATCTCAGCTAATTGCTCCAAGAAGTACGTAGTATACACAGGAATGAAATGAGATGACTTGGTCAGCCTTTCCACAATCACCCAAACTGAATCAAACTTCCTCGATGTCTGATGGAGTCCACTAACAAAGTCCATAGTGATCCTTTCCCACTTCCACTCGGGAATATCAATACACTGAAACACGCCACCGGGCCTCTGATACTCGTACTTGACTTGCTGATAGTTGAGGCACCGTGCTACATGGCTCACAATATCCATCTTCATCTTTTTCCACCAATAATATTGTTCAAATCCTAATACATCTTCGCGGCACCTAGATGGATAGAATACTGCAAGCTATGGGCCTCTTCCAATATCAACTCACAAAGGCCATCAACATTGGGCACGCATATCCGACCCTACATCCTCAATACACCATCACTATCAATGGTGACATCTCCGGCATCATCATGCTGAACTCTGTCCTTAAGGACAAGCAAGTGTAGATCATCATACTGGCACTCACGAATACGATCATATAAGGAATACAGAGAAACAACGCAAGCCAACACCCTGATGGGCTCTGAAATATCCAACCTCACAAGACGATTGGCCAACACCTGAACATCATATGCAAATTGTCTCTCCCCAACTGGAATATACGCCAAGTTGCCCATACTAACCGCCTTTCGGCTTAAATAATCGGCCACCACATTGGCCTTCCCCGGATGATATAGAATAGTAATGTCATAATCCTTGAGTGACTCAAGCCATCTCCGCTATCTCAAATTAATATCCTTCTGTTTGAACAAATGTTGGAGACTACGATGATCGGTATACACCACACAAGACACGCCGTGCAAATAGTGCCTCCAAACCTTCAAGGCATGAACTATGGCAACTAACTCCAAATCATGAACAGGTAGTTCTTCTCATGAGGCTTTAACTGACGGGAAGAATATGCTACAACTCTACCCTCATGTATCAATACACAACTTATCCCTACTCTCGGGGCATCACAATATACAGTATATGAACCTGAAGCTGATGGTAAAACTAACACTAGAGCTGTGGTCAAAGCTGTCTTGAGCTTCTGAAAGCTCTCCTCTCACTCATCCGACCACATGAATGGTGCACCCTTATGCGTCAAACTGGTCAATAAAGAAGCAATGGATGAAAATCTCTAAACAAAGTGGCGATAATACCTCGCCAAATCAAGGAAACTCCTTATCTCCGTAGCTGAGGATGGTCTAGGCCAACTCTGCACCGCCTCTATCTTTTTCGGTTCAACCTGAATACCATCACGAGACACCATATGACCTAGAAAAGCTACCGACTCGAGACAAAACTCGAAGTTGGAGAACTTAGCATACAGTTTCTCCTCCATCAACCCCTGCAACACAACGCTCAAATGCTGAACATGCTCCTTCTAACTACAAGAGTATACCAGAATGTCATCAATGAACATGATCACGAAAGAATCCAAATATGGCCGGAACACACTGTTTATCAGATGCATGAACACGATTGGGGCATTGGTCATCCCAAAAGACATCACAAGAAACTCATAGTGCACATATCTCATCCTGAATGCAGTCTTCATTATATCAGAATCTCTAATATTCAGCTGGTGATAGCCTGAATGAAGATCAATCTTTGAGAACACACTCGCTCCCTGGAGCTGATCAAATAAATCATCAATGCGCGGTAGAGGATACTTATTCTTCACCATTACCTTGTTCAGCTGTCTATAATCAATACACATCCTCATTGAGCCATCTTTCTTCTTAACAAATAACACCGGTACACCCCACGGTGACACACTAGGGCGAATGAATCCCTTATCCAAAAGCTCCTGAAGTTGTTCTTTCAATTCCTTCAGCTCAGCTGGTGCTATACGGTAAGGAGGAATAGAAATGGGCTGAGTGCCCGCCACCAAATCAATTCCAAAATCGATATCCCTGTCCGGTGGCATGCCCGACAGGTCTAATGGGAACACATCTGGAAAGTCCCTCACAACGGGCATAGAATCAATACTAGGAGTCTCAGCTCCCACATCCCTCACAAATTCTCGATACGACAAACACCCTTTTCCAACCATTCTCTAAGCCTTTAAGAATGAAATCGTACGGCTAGGGAAAAAATCAGTTGAACCCTACCACTCAATCTGAGAAATACCAGGAATAGCTAGTGTAACTGTCTTGGCATGACAGTCCAAAATAGCATGGCACGGGATAACTAATCCATGCCCAAAATCACATCGAAATCCATCATACCTAACAATAGCAGATCCACTAGGGTCTCCAGACCCCCAATAGAAACAACACAGGATCGATAGACGTGATCCACAATAATCTTATCACCCACCGAGGTGGATACATGAACAAGAAAAATCAAGACTACCATGGGTCACACCCAAATGATGTGCAAAATAAGAGGACACGTACGAATATGTGGACCTGGGATCAAACAAAACAGAAGCATCTCTGTGACAAACTGAAATGATACCTGTAATCACTACATCTGAGGCAACATCATCTCGCCTATTAGGAAGTGCATAGAAACGTTCCTGACCATTACTCGATCGCTCCTCACTCCTGGGGCGACCTCTAGAAGACTGACCTCCACACCTACTAGCCTGTGATGGTGCTGAAGAGAAGGGCTGATCCCTCTGTTGAGACCTATCCCTGTGAAGTCGAGGGTAATGCCTCCTAATGTGACCAAACTCGCCACAGTCAAAACAACTTCCTGGTAGTGGAGAAGGGGAATGTAGGGAACCCCTCGCCGTAGATGAACCCTGGGCCGAAGAAGAAGGTGCTGAACTCTGAGTTGGGAGGGTGCTGAGTGAAGACTGGCCCTGCTGAAAACCCTGACGGCCACGGCTAGAAGAAGCTCCACTATGCTCTGGGTGACTTGACTGAGGAGGTCTAGATGAACGACCTCTACCCTGATGAAACTGCTCGCTAGATGGAGCACCACTAAAACTGCTAGAACCTCGAAGCCTCTTGGCCTCCCTCTCCTTTCGCTCACGTCAACGATTCACCTCAATAGAGTGTTCCATATCAACAACCTGCTCAAAAGGTGCTGCCAATACTCTCTCCCTGGTTATCAAGATACGAATGGAATAGTTAAGGCCATCAATGAACCTCCTGATCCTCTCCCGATCTGTCGGGATCATCCAAATACCATACCTAGCCAACTGAGTATACCTCAACTCATACTGAGTCACTGTCATATCACCCTGCACTAGCCACTCAAACTAGCGACGTAGCTCCTCTCGACGGGACTATGGCACATACTTCTCTAGAAAGAGAGTGAAAAATTACTTCCAAGTAAGGGGTGCTGCCCCTACAGGCCTACGCCTCTCAAACTCCTCCCACCAAATGAATGCTGGACCTAAAAACTGGAATGTAGTAAAAGAAACACAACTGGACACAAGAATCCCCGCTGTACGCAATATCCTCTAACACTTGTCTAAGAATCCCTGGGCATCCTCGCACTCGGTACCACTGAATGAAGGTGGATGAAGTCTACCAAATCTCTCCAATCGACGCTGCTCATCGTCAGGCATCACCGGTACAACATACTCTGGGGCTGGTGCAACTGGCATAAATGGAATAGTCGTTGCAACTACCTGAGCTGGGACTGCCTCTGGCATTTGAAGTCCCTGTACAACCTACTTTGGTGTGCGAGCTGAAGGGGTCTGATGACCACCCCTGTTCTGAGATGTCACTACTACAGTATTAGCTGAAACTACCTAAGCCAATGCAGCACAAACTGATAATATCTAGGCCAATGTCTCCTGAAGGCCAGGAATAATAATAGGCACTACCAGTGCCTGAGCGGGTACTGCTGGAACCTCAACCACTGGGGGCTGATCTTGGGTAGGGGCAACAGATGGGTCTACTGGCACTGCCCCTGCCACTCTACCACGACCACGACCACGGCCGCGACCACGGCCTCTAGCTGGTAGCAATGGTGGTCGTCCACCTCATCCTATAGCACGAGTCCTCGCCATGTATGAGAGAATAAAATACAGAAGTTCAGTACTCGAAACAACAAAACGGCATGAAAGAGTTCAAGAAAGGTGAAGTGTTTCCTAAGAGGTCTGCAGCCTCCCGAGGATAAATACTGACGTCTCTGTACCGATCCGCGAGACACTACTAACCGGCTCAAGACTCATGAGGCCTAGTAACCTAGGCTCTGATACCAACTTGTCACGACCCCAAAAACTGGCCGTGATAGCGCCCAACACATTGTTAGGCCAGCCTGACCATCTCACACAATATCGAGCTATCAGCTCATACTTTACTTCAGAAGCAGTGTTTAACAATAATAGAAATACGATGTTTTAGCATAAGTTGCAAAATAGCCCCAACACAATGTAATATCTCCCACATATCCGGAGTCATAAGCCATGAGCCTCTACCACCGAATACAATAGTCATACTGAATACAACTGTATCTAACAAATGCGGAAAAATAGTCTAAAAGATAAATGACAGAAGGGTATGTCGGGTCCTGCGGACGCTAGCAGCTACCTCGACAATCCGAATAAGCTCGTCGAGCAGCTGGGGAGTCAGCCCTGCTATTATGTACCTAGATCTACACACAAAGTGCAGGGAGTAGTGTGAGTACTTCCAACTCAGTGGTAATAAGTATGGATAAAGACAGTGAAGAAAAGAATACCCAATATTACACTAAGCAAGGCTATATATAATAATATTTTTTACCATTTTCAACAGTATAAGTCTCAGAATCACCAATAACAGATAACTAGTACAACAGGTATATCTAAATACATTGCAGATGCATCAACATGACCTCAACGGCGCGTAGCCCGATCCATTTGGTTACCCGCGCTCACTGTGGGGGTTCAAACTCCGGAGGGGCTCCTACATCCCAATCGCAATATCAGTGATATGCTGTGGCACGCAGCCCGATTCACTGTCAATCTAGCTACATGCAATGCAAGCCTCACATGCATAAAAATATTATTTTGAAATCTCTTTTTATCAATAAAGTAGAAAATAGTGTTCGAAAATACCACAGTTTGGAAAACCATTTTAGACAGTGTATAGCTTAGGACTGATATCAAGATAACATGCTATAACCATAGAAGCAATGATAATGATCCTCATGGGATCCAAACAACTAGCTCACAGCCCAAAGATATCCACAACCGTCCAAGTAAGAAGTTTACTGGCTCAATTATAACTAACAACAAGTATAATATTACATAGTCAGACTAAGCCATAGTCCCCAATAACAATCGACCCTGCACTCACAGTAGAGTATGTGTCTCGCCTCAAAACAGTGTCACATAGTGATATACTGGGGTTTTGAACCCTCAAGTACCCATTACTCACCTCGAATTGACTCGAAAACTAGCTCGCAAAGCCTTTTCCATGAGAATCGGCCTCCACGGGTGCATAATCTGATCAAAACCAATAGGAATACATCATAATAGGCTAAAGGACATAACCCAATCGAAATAACTCGAATTACACCCAAAAATACGAAGTTGCCAAAACCCGACCCCTGGGCCCGCTTCTTGAAAAATTATAAAATTCACATTTTGAGAATCCTTATCTCGCCACGAGTCCATGCTTATAAAGTTTATCTAAATCAGACTCCGTTTGCCCATTCAAATCATTGATTTTCTATAATCCAGGCTTAGAGCAAAAATCCCCCATTGATACACCTTAATTCTTTCATTTTCAGAGATTAATTCCATGATTTATCAATATATTAACATAAATTGAGTCCATGAGTGCTTACCTGATGATATCCCTTGATTTTCTCCTCAAAATCTCCAAAATCGCCTCTAAGTTCGAAGCCCCAAATGAGTTATAAGTTCTGAAATTCGAAGTTGAACTGTTCATTAAACCCCAGGTCGTTTTTCGCTTCTGTGACACTAGGCTCGCTTCCGCGAGCCCGCTACTACGAAACCATAGTCGCTTGCGCGACATTCATTAAGTCCAAGACAGCTTCTGTGGTTGAAAACTCACCCCTGCACTGCCGATTAAGCGGAACTTTCTCCGCTTCCGCGAGATTCTCCAATCCATCCATTTGCGCTTCCGCGGGCTATATTTCGCATCTGCGAGTCTGCCCTGCGACTATTCTCCCGCTTCTGTTGAATCTCCATTGTCCAGCCCCTGGGCTCTTACCTGCTATCACAAATCCGCTTCTGTGGAGCCGCTTCTGCGGTCCCCTTCCGTAGAAGTAGAAATCCCTGCTGCATTAAATACCAGCAATTACAAACTTCAAATTTCTTCCGTTTCACCTTCCGAAAACATCCCGAGGCCCCCGATACCTCAACCAAAAATACAAATCCACTCTAAATCATCACATGAACTTGTTCCAATCATAAAAACATACCCTCAAACACACGAATCATCAAATTAAGGTGGATTCAAGCCTAAGTTTCAACCAAAACTTCCGAAACCTACATTCTATCAAAAACCCGATCAAACGAAGTCTGAATGACTTGAAAATTACAGACATATCCAAAATCACCTAACAAAGCTACTGCAGCTGTTGAAATTCCAATCCGACTCCCGGATCAAAATCTCACCTATCGACTAGATTTCGCCAAAATTCCAATTTAGCCAATTCGAGCCTATTTTAACACCGGACCTCCAAATTCAATTTCAATCGCTCCCCTAAGTTATAAATCACCTCCCCTAGCTAACCGAATCACCAGAATTCAATTGCAAGCCCTCTAACAACATAGTCAACTTCAGGTTGACTTTTCAAAAACAAGTTTCGCTCAAAAAGGCTATATGCCTCATTTTCAACTAGAATCAATCCAAATTCACCTGATAGACTCTGACACAGATGTAGAAACATGAAATGCATAATGAGGGGATAACGGGGTGGTAACTCTCGTGACGATAGACCGGGTCGTCACACTGATACTTCTGAACCACTTCCAAATATCCATGCTCCTTCATCCTCAACTTCTATTGAAGGTCCGAGAAGATCATCTAGACCCTCAAACCCTCCTATATGGCTAACTTATTATGTAGTTCAATAAAAAAACTCTATCTCCTCCTATACTATCTCCCACCATGTGTCCTACAATCACATGTCTTCGGAGTACAGGGCCTCTCTTGCTGGCTACTCAGCCATTGTTGAGCCTAGTACCTTCAAAGAGGCTAGTACTGATCCCAAGTGGGTTGAAGCCATGCAAGCTAAAATATCAGCATTACAAGACAACAATACCTGGCCCTTGGTTGATTTTCCACAAGGAAAGGTTCCTATTAGATGTAAGTGGGTCTTCTAAGAAAGTACAAGTCCAATGGTGAATTGAAAAGATATAAGGCCAGACTAGTAGCTAAAGGCTACAGTCAACAAGAGGGCCTAGATTATACAGAGACATTCTCTCCCATGGTCAAGATGGTCACAGTGAGGGCTGTAGTTGCTTTAGATGCTGCATCAAGTTGGAACATCTTCCAAATGGATATGTGGGCACGTGATTTTCACCCTAAGCAAATTATTCTTAATAAATCCAAACAAAATGATTTTTCAATTTTTGTTGATATTTGTGATATTTTTTCATTAATTAGTTGCATAATAATTCATATTAAAAATAAAAAACATGCATATGCGTTAGAATTTTTAATTTTATAATTTTAGTATTAATTTATTTTGGGAACAAATTAAAGAAAAATAAAAATAGCATTTTTAGTGTTTTAATTGAAAATTACTATAAAATAGATGTTAATTAAATTCTAGAAATTAATGAGTTTAACAGTTTAATAAAATTAGAAAAAAAATACAAAAGAAAAAAAATACAAAAATACAATACAAAAATATTTGGGCTAAAATCGGATGAATTACTAGCCCAAAACCAGAAATGTCCAAGCCCAAATAGATAATACCCACCCAGGCCCAAAAATTATCCACCAGGTCTGCCCAGCCTTAAGATCAAACGACCCCGTTTTGATTAATCAAATCTTGGCCGTTGAAGAGAAATGATCTAACGGCCAAAGACAGAAAACGACAACGTGTCGTACTTTCCATCTTGGCCTTTGATTAATTTAAACCAACGGACCAGATTAATTTTTCAATTAAAAGAACGACACCATTTAGTGATCAAAAGATCTCATTCGTTCATTTTAACTCATATAACGGTTGAGAATTATCAATACTCTTATTACATATTAATAATACATACCCCTAATTTATTTTATTTCCTTCTTCCTCCCCGTCAAACCCTAGATGCCCTCAAATCCTCTCCAGTCCCTGGCAGAATCCTACCGTCGGGAGATGCCGCTTTTACTAATCACCACCCAAATAATACCAGTGAACCGTCTCTCATCCCTAAGTCCACCCTTTGACTCTGTTTCCTCCACATCACCCCATATCTGCTCAAATATTCAAAAATGTTTCGCTGGAAACCTAACTCCGGTGAACGTCACCTTATCTAAACCGGCCCAAAATCACACCAGAGATCTCCCTTGACATCTTTAGCCCCATTCTGAAATTTTCAAGAAGCCACTGAAAAAGCTCAAACAAAGATTCAAAGGTCTGTCGGGGACCAAAATCCAAGAAGATGATATCCAAGGCCCCTGAAGTTCTCGAAAAGCTTTCAACTAAAAAATTAAGAGAAAAAGAAAAGTAGAAAATCTAAATATAAAGCTAAGTCTTTCTATTCTTTTTTTTTTCTTTTGCTTCTTTTATTTTGTTTCTTCGTGTATTTGTTTCTGCATGTTTTAGGGTTAATATTTTTTGATATTTTTTTAGGATTAAATGATTAGTTTCTGATAATTTTTCAATATTTTCTTATCTGTTTGATTTTTGTGTTAATTATTTGACTCTGATATTTGAATTAAATTACGGTTAATAAAATTAGTATAAGTAGATTTTATGTTTGTTTCTGAATTTTCGATTCTATTAACTGTTAGTTCTTAATCTTTTTTGATAGAAATAATTTTGTTTGGTTAAATTTATTATTTTTTAGTTTTAAGAATTGAATTGATAATAATTAGTTTGGTTATTTGTTAGATTAGACTTGTTAATTAACATTAATAAGTAAATTGTTAATTGAAATTTTAATCCGATAGTGCCAGAAAAAAGGGTTAAAGGTAGTAAGGTCAGTTGGTGAATTTAAGTAATATTCAGGGGTAATTTGTGGACAATAAAAAGGTTAAGGGTAATAATACTAAGGAGATGGGGGTAATTTGGGTAGAGGAAAGTGTCAATAGGGTAGAACATCAAGAGAAGTGGGGGCTAAAAGGGAATTACATTAGGATTAGAAGATTCTAGATGGGGTATCTAGTACAATTTCTAATAAATAAAGGGTAGTAATCGAATAACTAATAAACAATAAGGATAAAATTTAAATAAAAGAGGAACTACTTTGTAATTAACAAAGTTTGAATTTCCCTCCCTTTTTAACTCTATAAATAGGCATCCATATGCCTCATTTAACAAGTGTTTTGCATTCCGAAATCTCCCTAAAATATTTCTGCAATTCTAGATCTTTACTTTCAAAATTCACTATTTCCAAAGCTTAAAAAAACACCAAAAAAATAGTAGAACAAGTTCAAAAATTCCACCATTTCATTATTTCTCAAATCAATTTGAAGGTTGTTGGTTCTGATTGTCAAGTGTTGCTGAAATTGCACTGTGTTGGTCAAGTGCTTGGTTTTCTGTTTGTCATGACCCTAGTTCATGAATCGTGAGCATGTCATGACGGAACCCAGTCTTCGCGACTAGGTAAGCCTAACGCAACACGGAATATACACTTTTATGAGCAAAAGATAAGATAACAGCGGAATAATATAAAAGAAATGTAATAAGTGCCGCTCGGCACATACACTTTTCCAAATACCAGAAGAAATACAACTACCAAGACCCGAAAACTCACGGGCAACACAGACTAAGAAAGAGTACAACTATGGCTCTATACATCAAGAGTGTCTACACAATAAAAATAAGGAAATAACTGATATCACTAAGAAGAATAGAAGAAAACCCTCCGGATCTGCGGAAGTAGCAGATCATACCTCGAGTCTCCTGAAGGTGCTCCTAAATCACCTGTAGTGCGCCTGATCAGATGTACCTGGATATGCACAACAAAAGTGTGCAGAAGAGTAGCATGAGTACACCATGACGGTACTCAGTAAGTGCCAAGCCTAACCTCGGTGGAGTAGTGACGAGGAAGGTCAGGGCCCTACCGAGAAATAATAAAATTAATGGTAATAATAATACCGAATAGCTCAAATAAGAATAAGGCTGAAATAACAGCAAATGAGATGAAGACTACAACCGTCTACAATTAAGTTAACAAAGAGAAATCAACATAACAAGTACAAATCAACAAAATCCAGGATCTACGGGAATTGAACCCGCAGTCCCTCTCTATACTCAGCAACTCAGGATCTCCGAGAATTGAACCCGCAGTCTATAGATCAGTCTCACAGGATCTCCGGGAATTGAACCCGTAGTCCTTTATCTCGGTATCACTGGATCTCCAGAAATTGAACCCATAGTCCATATATCAGTATCTCTGGATCTTCGGGAATTGAACTTGCAGTCCGTATCTCAGTATCTCAGGATCTCCGGGAATTGAACCCGCAGTCCGTATCTCAATATCTCAGGATCTCCTGGACCTTAGTAGCATCGAATCTCCGGCAGTCCACAAAAAACACAAAGAAATATGAAGTACACAGCTACAATTAACACCAGATCCAGTCTCAACAGGTTCCGGGAGTTCAATTAAGACAAGTAGGCACTTAGACAGATAGTCCTATCTAATCACGCTTCATTAGTTATCACCAGATAAATCTTGCAATTAAATCAATTAAATAACAAAGATAGCACGGATTGAGCAGATCAAGTAAAGTGGTTTTCAATGATATGCGCAAGTACACACCCTTCACCTTGCCTACAAGGCATTTAAATCAGTACATATATATCCTAGGGGAGAAAATTCTCCCACGCATGGTTAGACAAGTCACTTACCTCAATCTTGGTACAAAACCGCTAAGAAACGACTCCTTTGCCACGAGTATCCAATTCCGAGTGGCCCGAATCTAGTCAAACCAATGACAGAGTGTAAATAACATCACAAGTAACTAATTACAATGATAAAATTAAAGCTACGGCACGAACACGGGTGAAATAACCAAAGAACACCTACAAACATCGGCTCAGAATCAAAATATTTTTATGTTTTCAGAATCCTCATACTTTCAGGAGTCTAACCATATAAAATTTATCAAATTCGGACTCAGTTTTCCTATTCAAATCAAGGATTTTCAATAACCAGGCTTGGAGCAAAATCCTCCATTAACATACCTTCAATCATCTATTTTCAGAGGTTTAATCTGTGTTTTAACAATATATGATATAAATTTAGTCCACGAGAGATTACCTGACGTTTCCCCTTGATTTCCTCATCAAAATGGCTAAAATCTCCTCCTAGTTCGAAGCCCCCAATATTTTAAGTGTTATGAAATTTTCGAGTTAAACTGACATTAAACCCTCCAGGGATTTTTGCTTCAGCGACCGCTTGACCGTTTCTGCGGGTTTTCATTTAATTCCCAAAGCCGCTTCTGGGGTTAAAAATCCGCTTCCGCGACAGCGCATCTGCGGAATACTTTTTGCTTCTGCGGAAATTCCCAGGTTGGCCCCTTCCGCTTCTACGACGAGATACCGCTTCTGCGGGCTCGCGTATGCGAACCGACATCCGCTTCTGTGGAACAGCTGCTACCCTAAACCCTCGCACCTGCGACCCCATTTTCGCTTCTACGGTCCAAGTTCCGCAGAAGCAAAAACAACAGAAGGCACAGGATCAAACCTGATGCAACTTCAATTTTCTTCCGTTAAATCACCTGAACTCATCCCGAGGACCCCGGGACTTCAACCAAAAATACCAACCTACTCCAAATCATGATACGAACTTGTTCCAATCATAAAATGCATAATTAAACTCAAAAATCATCAAATTATGGCGGATTCAAGCCTAAGTTTCAACCAAAACTTCCGAAACCTACATGCTATCAAAAACCCGACCAAACGATGTCCAAATGACCTGAAAATTTGCAGACATATCAAGAATCACCTAACAAAGCTACTTCAACTATCGAAATTCCATTCCGACTCCCGGATCAAAATCTCACCTATCGATCGGATTTCCAAAACTTTCAAGCTTCGGCATTTCAAGCCTAATTGAGCTACAGGCCTCCAAAATACATTACGAACGCGCTCCCAGCCCTGAAATCACCTAACGGAGCTAACGGAACCATCGAATTTCTGTTCCGAGGTCGTCTTAAAACTATTCCAAATACGGGCCATTTTTAGCTATAAAGCTCTCATTTAGGGACTAAGTATCCCAAAACACTCCATATTCTAGAACCAAACATCCCGGAAATCTACAATATCAGAAATGAACTTAGGAAAAAAAGTTAATTGGGGATCGGGGCGTAAATTTTATAAACGACCGGGCGGGTCATTACACTGTTGATCTATCACTGCTGTGGTTAAAAATGGTCATTAGAAGCTGTGTTTGGATTTACTGAGTTGCTTTCTGTTACTGTTGTTGTTTATCATTGATCGATTCCATTCTAATAGGTTTTTGCTTTTCAACTCGATGTATACTTCTATTAACTACTACTGTAGTTTCAAGTTGAAGAGATGAAATAAAAATGCTTATCTGTTGTTTCAGTTTGCCTTATTTTTTTTTACATTGATCTGATCTATGTAGAGTTTAGTTAGAAATGAAACTTGTAGTCATTAGGATTAGTCTGATATGTAATTGAACTATATAAACTTGGACTGGTTTGAACTTTCTGAACATTTAGATGTTATTAGCATCCGATTTTTATTTTATATCTAAAATATTTGCTGCCTTAGGATATTGATATATATATTGTTAGATTCAGACTAATACCGCATGTGAATAAAAAAAATAATGTGTTAACACATTTTCTGATTAGTTACGTCTTAGAATGATTCCAGTTGTTATCATTTAGGTTAAATTTGTAATAAGTACTCTAATAGAGCTCTAAAATCTAGTGAATTAAAAATAGTCCGAACAATTAGTCTATGAAAAAATTTGGAAGCAGGTTACTGATTTTAGTGTTCTTTGATTAGATTAGTCTAACTTTGATTGAAGAAGTTAATAATTAAAGTAATAATTTTAGATATTTGTTAAGTGATAATAACGTTTTCAGTAGTTCAATTTATGTTTTTTTGACTTTTAAATTATGTTTTGCTTAGATCCTATTTCACTAATGTTTAGAATTTACAAATAAATAGATAAACAAATGAATATGAACACGAAAAATTAAAAGGCTACTTCATTAATTTCTGCAGTGTCACTGAGTATACTTAGAATAGTCTTAAAAGGTCAACCATCACATTTGATTCAGTATTTGTGTAAGTTTCAGATCAGTGTAAGGCCTACTGGCCTGACGTGATTTGGGCTTCAGTTCACATAATGGTGTCCCAATTCATGTATTCAATTTAAAGTATGAAGGCCCGGATTTGTTTAAGGCCTATTACTGATAGATTTAAAGTAACACACGCTTATTGGGCCTAATTGAGATAAACAATCTAAATATACACATGAGTTTGTCTACACAATAAATAAAATGTTTATTTCAAAATTAATTAGGGTATTTTTGCTTTGATTTAAAGATAAAAATAAATAAGGAATATAGTTACTTAGGATTAGCCTTTAATAATATAATTGAGATGAGCCTTGCCAAATTAAGAATACACAATTGTGGGGCCATCAATAATTGCTTACAAAAATATTAGAATTGGAAGGACCATTTAGCAAATTTCACGCTTTTTCCCAGAATCAATAACACGGAGATGCTTTAGGCGCGATTGATATTAATATTACTTTCCTAAATACGGGTGCACATTTATGTTACCCAAATCCAGATCTCAACAAAATCAAAATATGTTAAAAGCCACAGGCGTACTGGTACGGTGTGGTTCGAGACACATTTTTACGACATTGCAATTCTTGTAAAAAGTAAATAATAAATACAATAAAATCGGGTTATTAATAAAAAGCACATTAAAATAGAATATATATAGAAATCAGATAAAATCAAATACGATAATTGAGCGACCGTGCTAGAACCACGGAATTCGAAAGTGCCTAACACCTTCTCCCGAGTTAACAGAATTCCTTATCCAGAGATTTGCGGACTGTTAACAGAGTCATATTTCATAAGTTTGTGATTCAATCGGTGACTTGGGACACCATTAATTTCCCAAGTGGCAACTCTGAATAAAAAATAATAATAATCTGTCCTTTAAGTGAAAAAACTCCTTTATTACGCCATTCACGAGGTGTAGTAGTGTAAAAAAGAGGTGTGACCGGATGTCCATAATGCTTTCCTCCAAGGTAATCTTCAAGAAGAGGTCTACATGGAAGTTCCAGATGGCTTTTCAAGCCAGGGGGAGTCTAAACAGGTGTGTAAGCTACATAAATTCTTGTATAGCCTGAAGCAAGCACCCACGCAGTGGAACCTTAAACTAACAGAGGCAATCTTAAATATGGTATTTATTCAAAGTCACTATGACTCTTCCCTCTTCATGCAAAGAAGGGGAGTTGATCTTGCAGTTATTTTAGTCTATGTGGATGACTTGCTGATAACTGGCAGTAATTTGCTCATCATTCAGCAAGTTATGCAAGAGAGATTTAAAATAAAGGATCTAGGGGAGCTAAATATTTCCTTGGAATTGAATTCTCAAGGTAAAAAAAGGGTGTCTTAATGTGCCAAAGGAAGTATGCTCTAAAGTTGGTGTCTGAACTTGGTTTAGTAGGAGGGAAAACAGCTCATACACCTCTTGAATTCAACCACAAACTCACTTCTGTAGAGTTTGATCAAGCAGTGAAAGAATAATGATCCTGAAGATATACAACTTGAAGAAAAATGCAACTATCATAGGCTAGTTGGGATGCTTTTATATCTAACAATGACAAGGCCAGACATGGCCTTTGTGGTGAAGGTACTCAACCAGTATATGCATGAACCTAAGGTTTCTCACATGGAAGCTGCCAATAGAGTAGTGAGATATATCAAATCTACACCTGGACTAGGCCTATTCATGCCAACAGGTAGGTGCAACAATCTAGTAGCCTACTGTGATTCAGACTAGGAAAGCTGTGTTAAGTCTAGGAAATCAGTCACATGGTATGTGATCAAGTTTGGTGATGCATTTATTTCTTGGAAATCAAAAAATTAAAGTACAGTATCTAGAAGCACAGCTGAAGCAGAGTTCAGCAGCATGGCAACTACAGTAGCTGAAAATGTTTGGCTAGCTGGCCTCTTCAAAGAATTGGGAGTGGACATTACTTTGCATGTGCCTCTGCACTGTGATAGTAAGGTAGAAATTCAAATTGTTGCAAACCCTATCTTTCATGCACGTACCTGTGAGCACGTAATTTTTGCCCTATATGAGAATTACTCCCAAAAAATCCAAAAATAAAATATTTTAGTGTTGTGTGTGATTTGTCATGGATTTTATTTTTATTTTTCGCATTGTTTTCATTTCTCTGTGCGTGTTTATGTGTTAAATTAATATAAAATACAAAAAAATATGTTATGTTTACATTTAGAATTTATTAGGAGTAATTAAGTAATTTATTTTACCAAAACTAAGAAAATCACGAAAATAATATACCTTGCATTTTTTTCGTTAAAGGTCTAGTTGTGTGATTTTATTTTTTGTATTTAATTTTATGCGTCAACTATTAGTAGAAGTTGATTAGTATTTCTATAAATTAATTGGATTCTTGAATAATTTAATCTAGAATTTTAATATTTTAAAATTAGGAACTAAAAGATAAAATAAAAGGAAAGAACTAAACAATTGGAATAAAAATGGGGGGAGGGGTCGAAACTGGGCCACTCCACTCTTGGACCAAAATTTGAGCCCAAAAGAACGCCTATACCCGGTCCAACTGACCAGGCCTCTCAAATGGTCCAAACGACACCATTTCAATCGAGTTGATCTGAACCATCCATTACCCTTTGATATAATGGTCAGCCGATTCTCTCACAACCCGATCCATTTAGCTCTGTTTTAACCCAGTCCCTACCGACTACTAAACGACACCGTCTCTCCTAAGTGAGAGATCCAGGCCGTCGATCTCGCTTGATCAAATGGCCACGATCAATCCCCCCTCCACTATATATGCCTAATACCTACCTTGCCCCCCACTAAACCAATCCCCCTATTCATCGTCTCTAACTCAGAGACTAAGCCAAACACCCCCACTAAAGCCTAGCCGCCACTAGGTCCCATCGCCTAAAACTCGGTGGCAACAACGCTGCCGCTCACCAAACTAACACCCCTTGACCATCTGACCACCCCAATCCAAATCTCGGACCCGTTTTCTTCAAATCATCCTCCATCGTCTCGAATTTTCATTTGAAGATTCGAGCAGAACCTGGACCCAACTCCGAACATTCCAAGTGTCACGCCACACGATTACCTTAATATCAGGATGCCTTATCTATCATTATTTTTCATCAAATATCGTTAGAACGAATCGAATATCGAATCTGAAGTTTGAAGCTCTAATTCTTTGAATCCTTTTCGTTTTAACCCTAAAATCCGAAACATGTTACAAAGGAAAAGGTGGCAGAACTAGTTTCACAGGACTCCGCCTGACCAGAGCCGAAGAAAATGCCCAGCCTCAGCCAGTGCGTTAGTCCAATCTTGACTGACCAATGATTCCTAAGAAAGGACCTCTTTGAAAGAAAGTCGAAGGTAACCGGCTTAAGAATAGGATAAAGTGAAAGGGTCAGATCCCACACAGGCGAGTCATCATGAAGACCTAAAAGTTTGATTCTTGTCCAGTTTGAAAGAATTCCTCTTAATATCGGCACGAGGCAAAGTTCTCCATGGAGATGGGACTGCGATCAAGCAATTGAGATGATCAAGGTCACAAAACCAACCACCATTTCAAACTAACAAATTTTTTCTTCTGTGAAAGTTAAAGCAGGTATAATCAAGGTGACTATACAAAAGACGGACACAACCTAGAAAAGAAAAACAATGCACGTGCTGGAACAACTTTATAGCCAAGAAAATCAACCAAAACGGAAGTTTCTCCTCTGATTCTCTCATGCATTATGCTAAATGAAGAAGATAAGAATAAGTTAGAAAAGATTGAAAGAAAGAAGAAAAGAAGTAAAAAATAAAAATCCCAAAAGAAAATTCATGGTAGCATAGGGTCTCATTCCCTAGAAATCCCGGCATAACCCGTGGATCTCCCTGGCATAACCCAAGGAGCCCTTTCTTTCCAGTCTCGGCATAACTCGATGACCTTAACGGCATAATCCATTAAACCCTGGCATAATCCGTGGATCTCCCTGGCATAACCCAATGAGCCTTTTCTTTCCAAGACTCGGCATAACCCGATGACCTTAATGGCATAACCCGTTGAACCACGACATAACCCGTGGATCTCCCTGGCATAACCCAAGGAGCCTTATCTTTTCAAGTCTCGGCATAACATGATGACCTTAGTGGCATAACCTGTTGAATCCCGACATAACCCGTGGATCTCCCTGGAATAACCCAAGAAGCCTTTTCTTTCCAAGTCTCGACATAACCCGATGACCTTAACGGCATAACCCGTTAAACCCCAGCATAAACCGTGGATCTCCCTGGCATAACCTAAAAAACCTTTTTCTTTCCAAGTCTCGGCATAACCCGATGACCTTAACAACATAACCCATTGAATCCCGGCATCACCCATAGATCTCCCTGGCATAACCCAATCAGCCTTTTCTTTCCACGTCTCAGCATAACCCGATGACCTTAACGGCATAACATGTTGAATCTCTGCATAACCCGTGGATCTCCCTGGTATAACCCAATGAGCCTTTTCTTTCCAAGTCTCGGCATAACCCAATGACCTTAACGGCATAACCCTTTCAATCCCGACATAACTCGTAGATCTCCCTGGCCTGACCCAAGGAGACTTTTCTTTCCAAGTCTCGGCATAACCCGATGACCTTAATGGCATAACTTGTTGAATCCCGGCATAACTCGTGAATTTCCCTGGCATAACCCAAGGAGGCCTTTTTTTTCAAGTCTCGGCATAACTCGATGACCCTAACGGCATAACCTGTTGAATCCCGATATAACCCGGCCATTTCCCAACACAACCTCGATCCATTCACCAGAATACACAATATTGATGTGCCCGCTTAAATACATGTCATAACTAACTCACGAAATTTTCCTAGTGCAAACTGGGGTAGAAAATTTTTGTTCGTTTGTTTGTCTTGAATATCTTAAGGCAGGAAACACAAGACGCAAGGTGACCGATGGAACAAGTTTCCCCCCAGAATGATAAAAAAGAACAAAAGAAGAAAGAAAATGAGCTTGTATATTGGGGCAAATGAAAGGGCAAACTACTCGAAATCGGATAGAATGTCGCCAGCCCCCGCCAATCCTTCTCTGTTCAAATGCTGCATAAAGAAATGAGTACTTACAACTTGCGAGCATCAAGACCGAAGTCTACGATAGAAATCAGCTAAGACTAAAGATCAAGTTCCAAAGAATCATAGATGGGGATCTCGTAACTCATAGTTGATAGACATAGTTAGATTACCTTCAATTTCCCTTTTGGTGTAATAAGGAGGTCAGTAAGCAGTAACAATAACAACAGCAACAGTAACAGCAAGGTCATAGCTCCACAGTAGTCCCAGCTACCAAAATTTCCTGAACTACATTGACCTGATTCCTGTTTAGCCCAGGATATGTAGAAGGCCTCCCAAAGCAAAGGCTCGATCATACTCTTTCAAAACACTTCACGATAGAGTACTCGAACGGGCAAAAATCGCTCGTATCCGCTCATTTATCTTTGCGCGAAAATTCTTCATGTTTTCGAGCAAAGAGGGGCAGCTGTGAGCACGTGATTTTTGCCCTATATGAGAATTACTTCCATAAAATCCAAAAAAAAATATTTTAGTGTTGTGTGTGATTTGTCGTGGATTTGTTTGTTATTTTTCATATTGTTTGCATTTCTCTATGTGTGTTTATGTATTAAATTAATATAAAATACAAAAAAATATGTTATATTTACAT